>CM052701.1:136003750-136043926 GCA_028551405.1 Uromys caudimaculatus
AGACCACAGAGAATTGCAGCTAGGAATACCCTGCAAGATTGAATGACATTTCCAAAAAGTATTTTTTACAGCACTTTTAAAATAAGTTACAAAAAACCTATAAAATCCATTATGTACCAGGACACATTCATTAAATAAAAATGTCATTTGAGGTTAGTGTACATATTTATACAGGGGGGGCCTGGGCTGCATGGAGGGGACCCAATTTTTGCTCTTTAACTGTCAGGATCCCCTACTTCCAACCTATGCTGCCTCACACACACAGGCACACATAGGCAAACACACACATACACACACAGGCACACAAACACGCACAGGCGCAAACTAGCACACACACACACACACACACACACACACACACACACACACACACACACACACAAAGGCACACATACACACAGGCATGCACGTACACACATCAGACAAGACATGGACTGCTTCCCACAGCTATGGCAAGAGCCATAACATGCCTGTCACAACTTGAGGCCTTTACTGCTCACTGTGGCACTGCCTCCATCTTCCATGGAAGTGTCACTGAATTCACTGGCATCACTGCCCAAGGTCTCCTGGTCCTGCTGTTCCCTGTCAACCCTGTGCCGATATCTCAGGTCTAGAACTTTGTCCTCAGAGACAGAATTCCTCCTGTCCTGCTGTCTCAGGGTCCCCTGAGCCTTCCGGCTTGGCCAGTTCCCACTGTCCTTCATTAGCAAGTGTGGACTTCCAAATACAGGGCTGTGGCCAGGCTGGGTCTCCCTGAAGGCCGAGAATGCTGGACTCTGCAGAGGTAGGCCCAGACTGGGGCTGAAGAGGCCAGCCTGCTTGGCCCCCCAAGAAACATTCTTCCCGAAGTGGAAGAGCTGGGTGGAGAGGAAAGGCAGGCCTTTCCTGGGGCCTGAGGAGAGGCTGGGAGGGCCCCCAGTCTGTGGTGTGGTCCCCTTTTCCTTCTCACCCTGAAAGACCCCTGTCCACACTGTGCCTTGACCCGAGTTTAGCACCCATGGGCTGGACAGCCTGCTCTGGTGTGCAAAGTCACTCCAAGGGAGGGGGAGGTCAGCCTGGGATCCAGGGTTGGGGGTTAGCAAGTTCTGACTGCCGCAGTTCAGGTGAAAGGTCCCCCCGTCACTTCCAGCCTCTGCACCCACTTTGGCACAACTGGGCAGCTGACCAAACACACTTTCTGCCATTGCAGTCTGGGCTCCTTGTGGGCTATGGTCTTTGTGAACATTACCACTTTTCCTGCTTGGTGGAGATGCTTTGGCAGAGCAGTTTCTGCTGGTGTTCTTGGGTAGTGCTGGCTCGCTTCGCCCCAGGGCAGTGGTGAGGCGGGTGGCCTGCTCAGCACGGAGGGTGCCCCTCCCAGTCTGGCTCAAGAGGCTGGTCGTGTGTGTCCGAGCTCTCTCTGGGCCTCTCCTTCCTTCGGCCAGCTGAGGGGTTCCCTTGGCTTTTTGGCTCCGTGTGCACACTCCAGGCTGCAAACCCAGGGCTGGCTCTTTCTTACAGGCCATCTCCAGCTTAGCAGGGCACCCTTGAGGTTCTGCATTGCGTATAGACTCCTTGGCCTTTTCTGCCAGAAACCTCCTGATCTCCAGCTCAATGCTGTCATCACTGTCCACTGCGCTGTCCTCAGATGTGGGGCTGGAGGCTGAAGGCAGGTGGTCACCGGCTCCTATGTCCTTGGAGGGAGGAGGCCCTTCTGGACTTTTCCTCCTGGGAAGAACAGTGGGAGTTACATCCTCACCTCCTGTGCCAGCCAGTTTCGCCCTCTCTGCCACGCTGCTGAAGGTGCTTCCTGAGCTTCTTCCTGGGCCGTCTTTGTTGTCCCCTCTGCACCTGGGCAGACAGCTCCGTAGTGCTTGCTGTCTGTGGTCCTTCCAGTCCCCTGGAAGGTTGCTCAGCTTCTCCCCACACCGAGTCTCTGTGCTGCCAAATCTGACTTTCTTGCACGAAGCCCGTGGGTCTCGACACCTCTTCTTAAACTTGCGCTTGGATCTTAACAAGTCCTTGATGGCCATGTCCAGGTCCTCGTCGCTGTCCAGAGAACTGCTCTTATCCTCAGAGCTCTCTTTCTCACTGGCCTTCCCGAGGGCGCCATGGCCTTGTGATAGGTGTGTATCACTGAGCCCAACTGTCTTGGAAGTGACAGGCTGGTCCTTGGCTTCAGTCTCTCCTCCTGGGGTCTCTGTGATTTTGCTCTGCCGGAGAGGGTCCCACCCATCATGGCCAGGCTGAGCCTTCCCCTGGATGTGGTCACCGTCCTGGGCATTTTCTCTACCCTCCCTGATTTTCTTGGGCACTGTAGTGCTGCCTCCACCTTTCCGTTTGCGTTTGCAGCCCAGAGGGAGATCTGGTGTTTTAGCAAGAGGGGCCTTGGGGATGCCAGGCTGGCCACTGGGCCCAGGCGAGGACGGTGGACCCTGGGCAGGCTGAAGGCTCCCTACTTGTGCCTTGAGAGCCAAAAATGTTCGGATCTCCTGCTCAATGCTGTCATCACTGTCAATGTTGCTGCTGTCACCTTCGGAGCAGGGAGGCATGGGTTGGGGACAGAAGAGTGGGTTCCTGGATGGAGGCCTGTCACTGCCTTCCATGGGGGCTGGCAGGATGGTCTTGGAGATGTCCAGGATCGCTTCTGCACACATCAGTTCGGTGGATGTGTCTGCTAGGTGTGCAGCCTGGTGCAGAGCTTCGCTCTTGGCAGCTGTGTGTCCTGGAGGTACAGAGGCTCTCGAATCCATTAGAAGCTTGGAGAGGGGATCAGGGTGGAGCCCCCCCTGGATGGTGTCCATAACCTTTGGAACTGCCAGCTTTTTCTTGCTAGGGGGTTTCCTGTGGGCTTCAGGCAGGGCACTTGACTGGGCACTGCCAAGGCTTTCCTCTTTCAGCTGGGCTCTCAGAGGTGGGTCCCCACTGGCCTCCTTCCTGGTTTTCTCTAGCTGGTACAGCTGGATGGCCTCCTCAATGCCATCATCACTGCTGGAGTCGGATGCCTGGTGCGCTGGGGCAGAACTCCTGATGCGCTTGCTCCTCCTGGCAGGCATGCTCCTCCTCACGCCACCCCTGTTCTGGGCAGCCTCTGGTCTGTGGGCGGTCAGCTTTGTGCTCACTGGGGCCTCAGGCTCTGTGGTGAGCTTAGGCTGGAAGTTTCTCTGCTGTGTGCTCATCTTTGTTAACCTGGGAGGTTTTCGGAAGATGAACTCCTTACAAGTTCCTATCAGAGCTGCCCTGGCTGAGGTTTCTCGGTTCCCTCTAAGTCTGGCAGGGCTCTCATTAGGGTCTGATTTTTTATCCACAGACCCATCACACTTTGGGTGTTCATGCTGTCTTTTCTCATTAAGAAACTGTTCAATTTCAGCCTGGATGCTCTGTTCAAAGGAGTCCTCGCTGCTCGTGCTGGCTGGGGAAGTGGAGCCCTGGTCTTCACTGGCTCCCACAGGAACACATGACCCAGGAGTGAGCTGTGAGGGACACGGGATGGGCAGGGTACGGCTCTGGGCAGGCTCTGGGATAGAAGGGACCCCTTGGGACACAGGTTCAGAAGCCCCACCCTTTGCCTTCAGGTACTCTTGGATAGCCTCCTCAATGTCCCGGTCCACGGAGTCATCACTGTCAGAGTCCAGCTCCAAGGGACCATGTCTCCCAGCCTCATCTTTCTCCAGGGCGCTGCTGCAGTTTGCCACAAGACCACAGGCAGGGAACTCCGGCTGCTCTTTGCACACAGCAGGCTTGGGGGCCAGCCTGGTGTCCCGGGACCTCTCTGCACGCTGGCCTCTTTGTGCGACACGCTCATGGCTTGTGCCCAGGGCAGCCTCGTCTCTCTGCAGCGTGCTGATGAGCATCTGTACCCTTGCACTCACTGAAGCCCTGGAGGTGTCCTCTTTAGACTCTGAGAAGCAGTCTGGAAAACAGAAGCTCCTGGGCTGGCCAAAGGCCTCCCATCTGGATTGGAGCGCCACCACTGGAGGGGCGTTCATGAGGAACATCCTAGCGGGCAGCTGAGCGGCAGGGCTTATCAGGCAGCCCGGTTCACATCCTGGGAACAGAGAAAGCATAAGGAAGGATACAGCTAAGCAGTAACATCAGCAAGCACCCACTACAGCCTCATGTCTCCTTGACTGGGGAGGCTTATGCCAGCCCCTCAGACCTCAGTTTTGCCAGTAGTACTAGGAGTCACTTCCACCCTGGAGGTGGAAGACTCAGTTGAAAAACAAAGTGGAAACTCCAGCAGCCCTTTCCTCTCTCTTCTGGGTTTGCACTTCTCTGTAAGAGGACAAAAGAGATGTCATTTACCTCCCAGTGTTGTCAGAAGCCACAGCAGTCTATAAGTGCTCATGCCCAGGTGACTTTAAGGGTGGATCCTTTCTGGAAATGACCAGTATGTCTTTAAGCAAAGCTGCACCATGTGAAGGACTCAAAAAGCAATTCCTCACCGGGCAGTGGTGGCGCACGCCTTTAATCCCAGCACTTGGGAGGCAGAGGCAGGCGGATTTCTGAGTTCGAGGCCAACCTGGTCTGCAGAGTGAGTTCCAGGACAGCCAGGGCTACACAGAGAAACCCTGTCTCGGAAAACGAAGGAAAAAAAAAAAAGCAATTCCTCAATCCTCAAGTCATTTTCTTTTCTTTCTTTCTTTCTTTTTTTTGGTTTTTCCAGACAGGGTTTCTCTGTATAGCCCTGGCTGTCCTGGAACTCACTCAGTAGACCAGGCTGGCCTCGAACTCAGAAATCCGCCTGTCTCTGCCTCCCAAGTGCTGGGATTAAAGGCGTGCGCCACCACTGCCCGGCCCTCAAGCCATTTTCAGAGCTGCCTTCCCTGCGATGTTTTATGTGGAAACTGTCAAATGTGTATTTGACAGATGCTTCTCAAAGGCTGACACCAATTCTGCCCAATTAGCAAGAAAGTTGTGCCAACATTTTGGTGGTCCTATCATATGGGTGGGTCTGGAGAAAGGACTATGTGGCGTGTGGACAGATCTTGGGCTTGTCAGCTCAGCTGCTGTGAAGTGCCACATGCCTATGTGGTCAGAGCCAGGTCTCTACATATCAGCTAGGCTGGTGTCAGGAACACGAAGGAGTTCACAGAGTCACCGCAAAGAGGAGCCTAATTCTAGGAGGCACTGGGTCATATGGAAAAATACCAGCTGCCCTGTATAGCTCTTAATTCTTCCTGGCCTCTCGGATGCTCTTCTGCCTCCCAGAGCTTGAGAGCACCTGCAAGGCTGAAGGACAAAGAGACCAGAGTTCCTGCAAGGGAAGGCTTGGAGGGTTGTCCCACCTCTAACCCAAGGCCAGATGGTAGAGCCTGACCTGCTGCTCGCTTTGCTTCTACGTTCTGTCCTCTCCACCAGCTATTTAATTAGGACCTGCCTTTCTGACAGGCTGGGGTGTGCTGTAGACATACTGAAATCCCTCCCCCAAGAAGTGGGGCTGGCCATCTAGACCAAAATCTGCTCAGAGGGATAGGCAACAAACTAGAGGTCACTGCAAATGCAGCGGCAACTCATGGTGATGACCAATGTGTGCTTCAAGAGTTCAACACACACACACACACACACACACACACACACACACACACACACACACACATATAAAATCTATTGTAATTACTTGAATGTCTCAGGTGCAGGCTGATGTCCCACAAGGCTTCAGGGATGGGGTCTTCACTGCTCCGCTTGTACTTCAAAGCATCTTCCACCAGCTTTTAAAGTCGGCTGTGAGGGCTGGACATGGTGGTGCACACTTTTAATCCAAGCGCCAGGAGAGCCCGGTCTATGCATAGTGAGTTCCTGGCTAGCCAGGACTCTGTAGTAAGACCAATTAAATAAATAAATAAATAAATTAATTAATTAATTAATAAATATCAGCTTTTACTATCAGGATTACAATCAGTAACATCTGATTTAGAAACATCATGGCTTATACATTTGTTATGATATGTCATTAATGTAAAGAAAGGCTTGACAACTTGAGGAAAGTTTGCCCTGACACCAACTACACTAACTGTAGCTCTTACTCCTGAGAGTCACATGGTGGGCTGTGCTTTCCTCTACTAGCTACTGGAGCTCACCACAATCACTTTGCCTTCCTGAGCCACCCCACAGGGACAGGGTAGTGGGGACAAATCCGGAGAGAAACCGCTTTCACTGGTTGGGGGACCTACCGTTTCCTTGCCATAGGTGGTGTTCAAACTGCCAGAGCAATACTACAGAAATCTTTTGCTTAACTGTGAAGGGTCTGAATCGAGTAGGGTGTGGTGGGGTAAGCCTTAATCTCAGGTGAAGGCCAGAGGATCAGGAGTTCAAGGCTAGCTCTGGTTCCTTATTTAGTTCAAAGACAGCATCTAGGCTACTGCGATCCTGTCTCAACCCACCAAAGTAAACTCAAAAAAAGATGTGCTCTCCGGGGTAGGGCAATACAGGGTGGGGTGAGTGACAATATCTTAACGAACAGGGAACCAGTACAACAGGTGCAGCGCTGAGGGTATAAATTAGTTTATTTCTACTCACCTGCTCACAGTTTATAACGATGGACCCCGAATTGGGCTTCTCTGACAGTCTTAATGGTTGTCGGTCCAACTACCTGGTCAATCTTGGGAGCTGTCATTCTGGAGAATCATGAACTTCAGAGTTAGAAATGTGAGCTGAAGCCAGAATTGGGGCTTTAAACTGGAGGCTCAGGGAATCAGCTTTCCAGGATGGTTGTGGGTACAATCAGCCCCCGCACCCCAGCATGGCCTCTGCACTTAAGTTATGCTGTAGAGGGCCCTGTACTCCAACTTAAAGGGGTGTGGGTAATATTTGGTCCTTAGGAGCCAGAGGTGCTGACAAGAAAAACTGCTGTGTCTGCCATCCCCTGTGCACACTGGAAGCAAGGGGAGCCAGATTCCCGCTGCTGCCTGAGTACTGACTGCTCATCTCACTGTCTGAGAGGCAGCTGGAGCAGCAGTCTGGACTTCAACAGCTAATGCCAGCCCTTCTCCAGTCAGTGGCAGGGCCTCCGGCTGGTCTGTGCCCCCACCCATCCATCCCCGGAGTCATTTTCTGGGATCCCAGGCTTATGGAATCCGGGAGCCTCGAAGCTGCGCGTGGCAGGGCGGGAAAGCAGCCTTGAAGGCCAGGCAGGCCTCGGTGACCTGGAGCCCGTCCCTCACCTGAGCCTCACCTGGGCCAGACCTGCGCCCGCTGGCTCTCGAGGAACGCAGGGCGCAACAAGAGCCGGGCACCCGCGGGAGGCGCCTCCCGGGGGCCGTGACCCTCTCCCGTGACAGCGACCAGCCCCAGCCACCAACCAGATCCGGACCCAGCACGCCGCGGCCTGCACCACGAAGCCGGCCCAGCTGCCCGCCCTGCGACCCGCGTCCCGGGAGGCGCCGGGCCGGGAGAGCGGGGAAGCGCAGACACTCGCGCCCCGCCCTCCCTTGGTCTGGCGCCCGCAGCCACCGCGGAGTCCCTCCGGGACTCGGGGGCCCGGCGCGCCGTGGGAGCGCGGGAAAGGAGGGCGGGGCCGGAGCGGCGAGGGGCGGGGCGGACCCCCCCCCCCCCGGCCGTCTATCCCGCCACCTACCCGCGGTAGCGGTGGCGGCGGCGGCCGCGCTCCGGAAGCCGTGCCCGGTGGCTGGGCATCATGGGAATGGCACGGCCGAGTTCCGGGGGAGGCGCGCGGCCCGGCCGGACCCCCGCCCGCGAGAGCGCGCCCACCTGCACCGCGAGTGCCCGCGCTCGGACACGCACGGCGCGCGGGAGGAGCGCACGGGGCCGCTTGGAAGCGGCCGCGGCGCCCGCGGGACTTGGAGCCTGCGTGGGGACCCTCCTTATCCTCCCACCCGGGGCCTGGTGCAGCGCCGGGCGCTGAGATCGTGCGCAGCCCAGGGGTGCTGGAGGTCGCGCGCGTCCTCAAGTTGGCCACGGCGAGGGGCGTGGCCGTGGAGAGCAAGAGGGCCGCCGGACTCTCGCACATACCTTCTTTAACGGCTTTATGCTGGCCCAGATCCAGTGGCCCCCGCGTGCCTGGCATCTGCTCACAGTTGCTCTTCCTATCCTCAAACCAGCAGAGGTGTGCTTCCTTGCCTGCGGTTTGCACCCAGCTCAAGATTGCGCTTAGTTTGCCTGCACTGGACACCACGGGGCCTTCTGCCAGGGTCCTCGGAGTTGCCCATAGCTTCTGGGTTGCCCAAGTCCCTTTACTTTGTAGAACACTTCTATATGTCTGTGCACAATGCCCTCTCCCCCACCTTAGCCAGACCTCAGACCGTGCTTAGAGATAGGGAGCTTGAGGCTGAGGAGAATTAAACCACAGGAGTCGTGCAGGTTGGTGACCTTGTTCCACTTTCACACCAGCGGTCTGGAGGAACAGGTGGGGTAGGACTGGCTTCTGCCTACACCGGCAGGATTATGCAGTGGAATTTCTTGGTTCTGTGGCACACTCTGTGTGACGTCGGAAATCTTCCTAGTTTTCTTTTACTTTTTAGACAGGTCTGGAGATACTGTGTTGATAATGTCAGGAAGCAAGCCAGGCTCTCCCGGGGCCCGAGGCACACACACCCTGTCTGATAAGGCAGAGGAAATGATTAGAGAGTGCCCAGGATCTGACTGGAGAAACCCCCAGAGACTTTGTTACAGAGAAGAGCTCCTCGCATACTTCTCAGCCTTGCTTCACCTTTTCTGTTTTTTTATATTGTTGCTGGTTTTTTGTTTGTTTGTTTCTGTTTTGAGATAGGTCTTCTGTAACCCAGGCTGATTTGGGACTCTTATTCTCATGCTTCTACCTCCCTGGTACTAGGATGACAAAGTGTCACCATGCCTAGTACAAGAAGATGTATTTCTAAGCTTGGGGAATTGGGGTGGGGTTGGGGGTCAAGAAACACATAAGACACTTTAGTGCTTCCATGTCTGGGGTCCCCCCCCACTATCCCTTTTTCTTTTTCTTTTTTGTAATATCTGTTTATTTTAGCTGGGTGTTGACAGCACACGCCTTTAGTCCCAGCATTCTGGAGGCAGAGGCAGGCAGATCTCTGAGTTCGAGGCCAGTCTGGTCTACAGAGTAAGTTCTGGACAGCCAGGGCTACACAGAGAACCCCTGCCTTGAAACAAAACAAAGTGATTCTTTTATTTTATTTTATGTGTATGATTGTTTGGCAGGCATGTATGCAGGCACACCACTTGCTTGCCTGCTACTCAGGGACTACCAGAAGGCATTGAATCCTCAGAAACTGGAGTTACAGGCGGTGCCACCATGTGGTGTGGGAACCCAGTTCCTTGGCAAGAGCAGAGTTAACAGCCATGGAAGCACTGTGTAGCCCCGCTTCCTTTTCTTTCACTGTGTGACAATCCCCACTGTGGGCATTTGTTATATAAACAAGACTGACCTCAAACTTACACAGACCCACTTGCCTCTGTCTTCAGAGCTTTGGGACTAAAGGGGAGTGCCATCACACCTGGCCTGAGTTATTGTCACTAGGAAGTAATATTAATAATATTTGGAGAGAATTACCCAACCAATAATATCATCACCAAGATGTGGCTGTAGGCCTATTTTGGCATGCTTTTAGTGTTGTGAGAAGCATCTTTGGGTGTCCCTGGAGCCACTCTGAGCATGTCTCCTGGACTAACGCCTAGAAGGCAGCAGTCTGCTTGGCAGAGATGCTGACACTTGGCAGGTGCCCTTCAGAGATGGGGACTGTTTAGTTATTTTCTGTTGCTGTGAAGAGACACCATGACCAAGGCAACTTATTACCAAGGATTTATTAAGTTTACGGTTTTTTTTTTTTTGTTTTTTTTGAGACAGGGTTTCTCTGTATAGCCCTGGCTGTCCTGGAACTCACTCTGTAGACCAGACTGGCCTCAAACTCAGAAATCCACCTGCCTCTGCCTCCTGAGTGCTGGGATTAAAGGTGTGCGCCACCACAGCCTGGCCGGCAAGTTTATGATTTCAAAGGGTAAGTTCATTACCATCAGGGCAGGGAGCATGGCAGCAGACAGGCAGGCATGGTGCTGGAGCAATAGCTGAGAGCTTACATCTTGATCCACAAGTGTGACACAGAGAGAGTAAACTGGAAATGGCAGCCAGGCGGTGGTGGCCCACGCCTTTAATCCCAGCACTTGGGAGAGGCAGAGGCAGGCGGATTTCTGAGTTCCAGGACAGCCAGGGCTACACAGAGAAACCCTGTCTCGAAAAACCAAAAAAACAAAACAAAAACAAAAACAAAAAACCCAAAACCAAAACCAAAAAACTGGAACTGGCTTGCTTGGGCTTTTGAAACCTCAAAGCCCACCCTCCAGTGATTCACCTTCACTAAGGCCACACTTCCTAACAATTCCCAAACAATTGCACCAATCAGGGACCAAGCATTCAAACCTATGAGCCTATGGGGGCTATTCTCATGTAAGTCACCACAGGGATCTCTACCTGACTGTCTTCAGGGCAAACCAACTTTTCCCACTTCTTGCCAGCCTGTAAAGCTGCCATACCATTGAGTCTTTAGCAGCCTCATGGGTAGAATAAACCTCTTTGTCACTTTAATATCAATCTCTTTAACTGTTGATGATGTCGAGTATCTTTTTTTTTTAATCTACTATTGAAAAATTGCCTGTATATGTTTTCCTGCCTATTTTTAAAGTTTTCTGTTGGACTATGTGTTTCTGTCTTATTGATTCTAGAAGGGTTATTTATTATTCATTTGTGTGTGTGTGCGCCTGTGCATGTGCTCTGTGTGTGTGCTTGTGTCACAGGATTAATTTGTGGGAATCGGTTTTCTCCTTCCTCCATTTGGAACAGAAGTGGTCAGGCTTGATGATCAGTGTCTTTAACCACTGAGCCATCTCACCAGTCGGGATTCTAGTAGTCTTAAATGTTAGGAATTCCATCCTGTCTCTTCTGTATGCTTGCGTACATTGTCGTAGAAACTAGTTTCTCAGGTTGTCCGTCTCCTTGTCCCTCTCTCTCCCTCCACCCCTTCCATACTTGTTCTGTAGCCTTGGCTAGCCTTGAACTTGCAGTTCTGCTTTGTCCTCTGGAGAGCTGACATTACAAGGATTATGATCTTTTGACTTTGGGGTTGTTCTTCCTCCTTGTCCTCCCCCTCTTTTTCTTCCTCTGTGGTACCGGGGATTGAACCCAGGGCCTCACGTATGCTGGGCCAGAGCTCTACCACTGGGCTCCACCCACAGCCAAGAGTTACTGTTTCCATCTGTTTGTTTGCTATGCACAGTGTTTTAGTTTTTCTGTAGTTTAATTTGTCAGATGATTGAAAGCTGGGTTTGCATAAGGCCACAATAGCTTTGACCATAATGTGTTTGTTAGTCAGCTTTTCATTGTTGTGACAGAATACGTGAGCTGAACAACTTTAAAGGAGGAAAAACAGGTCCGTAGAGATGGCTTAGCCCTTAAGAGCGCTTACTGCTCCAGCAGAGAATCCAGTTCGGTTCCTAGCCCCATTGGTGGGTAGCTCAGGACCAGCTGGTAACTCTGGCTCCTTCTGGCTTCCACACTCACATGCACACAGGTGTGTTCACAGATAATTAAAGTAATACATCTTTAATTAAAAAGATGGGGCAGTGGTGGCGCACGCCTTTAATCCCAGCACTTGGGAGGCAGAGGCAGGCGGATTTCTGAGTTCGAGGCCAGCCTGGTCTACAGAGTGAGCTCCAGGACAGCCAGGGCAACACAGAGAAACCCTGTCTCGAAAAACCAAAAAACAAAAGAAGGAAAGATTTATTTTATTTTGACTCTGGGTTTTGGAAGTTGCCCCTTGTCCTGGTTATACCTAGGGTCTCATGCTTGTTCGGCACATGGTCACCACTAACCCATGTACCTAGCTCTCTGTGTAATGTTTAAACATTTGGAGAGTCTCCTAGTTTGCTCAGGTTGGCCCTGGACTCACTCTGTAGCCAAGATTAGTCTTAAATGTGTGATCCTTCTGCCTCAGCGCCCTGAGTACTGGGATTACAGATATGTACCACCATGTCCCTTCTTATTTTATTATTTAATGCTTTATTTTTTATATCTGAGTGGTTTTCCTGAGTGTATGTATGTGCCTGCAGTTTTATCCTGCAGTTCTGTTTTCTGCAGGTAACAGAGGTAGGACAGGGGTCTAGACATTGCCATATGGAGGTCTCTGAACAACTCTGGGGCCAGTGTGCCACTTAAAGACTTTTCCTGGCCCCTGGTAAGGTAGTAGAGACCCTCTCAGGACCTCTAAAATTTTTTTAAATGACATTTCTTTGCTTATTTATTTGGTGCCCCCACAATCCGTGCATGTGCAAGTTGATAGGTTATTTTTCCACCAGGGAAATGAGCCAATTCAAGCCAGATTGGATTAGATAAAATGCAGGTTTAGTGGGAAGCTGCTCTTGGGCCCCAAGGAAAGAGGCCAGGGAAGTCACCATGGGGAGGGAGAGAGAGGAGAGAGGGAAGAGAGAAGAAGAAAGAGGGGGAGGGAGAGAGCGCAAGAGAGCAAAATGTCTGGATTATACAGGGAGGAGCCTCTGGGGGGAAGGGCAGCCCCGCCCCTGGGTTGGAAAGTTCAGGGTTGGGGGCAGGGTGTGCCTGGTAGGGACGAGGGATGCTGGGAGAGCCTGGAGGCCAGGTCTGCTTTGATATGTAAAAAGCACCTCAGTCCCTTTTCCCTGAGGTCTGAAACCAAACGTGTGTGTGTGTGTGTGTGTGTGTGTGTGTGTGTGTGTGTGTGTGCATGCGTGTATGTTGTTGTGTGAATATGGAGGTCAGACACATTCAAGTTGTGTGAGTCTGTGAGGTGTGAACCCTGTCGTGAAGTTGGGCCCACAGCACTGTCCCGGTGCGGTGCACAGCACTAACCAAGTGCACAGCTGCAAAGGCCTTGCTTTGCTTGACAACATAAATATCCCCAGGAGATGACTGATGGGGAGACAGTGGTAAAGTTGGCGTTCACCCTGGCGGCAGTGACTCTGTTCTAAAGAAGAGGCAAGAGGAGAGGTCCTAGGATCACAGACATGCAAAAAACAACAAACCAGTGTGGCAGAAAAAGGAAGCAGCAGCGCGAGTCTAGAGAGGGAGGTGGGCGTGGCGCTCCATAACTGCCTGGTGGTGCATCCTGCTGTGATCGGTGTGATGGATTCTGGACTGTGCCCTGCAGTAGAGAGTGGGAGTCAGGTTAATGTTCCTGTTGCTTTTTGTTGTTGTGTTGTTTTATTTTGTATTTTGAGACAGGGTTTCTCTGGGTGTAGACCAAACTGGTCTTGAACTCACAGAGATCTGCCTGCCTAGGCCTGCTAGAGATTAAGGTGTGTGCCTCCACACCCGGCTTGTGTTGTCTTTTATACTGTATGAATGCTTATAATCATGAGCAGTGATCTCACATCTATATAACTTAAATGCTGATTATATATATACTTATATATGTATATATACGTATCTATATTTGGTTTTTCTTTTTTCTTTTCTTTCTTTCTTTTTTTTTTTCTTTTTTCTTTTTTTTGGTTTTTTTGAGACAGGGTTTCTCTGTGTAGCCCAGGCTGTCCTGGAACTTACTCTGTAGACCAGGCTGGCCTCGAACTCAGAAATCTGCCTGCCTCTGCCTCCCAAGTGCTGGGATTAAAGGCATGCACCACCACCGCCCGGCTAACAAGACCCTTGTTAAATAAAGAATATCCATGCTCTCAATACTTTTTTGTATAACTGTATGTAGTGTGTATCTGTGTGTATGTTTACATGTGTGCGAACATGTATGTGTAGGCATGTGGATATGTGTGTGTATATGTGTGGAGGCCAGAGGTTGACACCTGGCATCTTCATAGATTGTTGCTCTCTATTTACAGAGGCAGGGACTCTCAGTGAACCCAGAACTTGCGATTCAGGTAGTTTAGGCAGCAGCTTTGCTCCTGGATCTCTCTCCTGTTCCCAAGTGCTGAGATTACAGGAGATCCACATCCCCTTGGCTTTTTTTTTTTTTTTTTTTTTTTAAAGATTTATTTTATTTATATGCGTGTCTTCAGACACACTAGAGAGGTCATCCGATCTCATTACAGATGGTTGTGAGCCACCATGTGGTTGCTGGGAATTGAACTCAGGACCTTTGGAGGAGCAGTCAGTGCTCTTAACCACTGAGCCACCTCTCCAGCAGCCCCCCTCCCACCCCCACTTGGCTTTTCCACACATGCAGGAGACTCAAGTGCCAGCCCTCATGTTCACATATTGCCGGGCAGTGGTGGTGCAGGCCTTTAATCCCAGTACTTGGGAGGCAGAGGCAGGCGGATTTCTGAGTTCGAGGCCAGCCTGGTCTACAGAGTGAGTTCCAGGACAACCAGGGCTACACAGAGAAACCCTGTCTTGAAAAACCAAAAAAAAAAAAAAAAAAAAAAAGAACATCTCCATGGAGACATCTCTCAGATCCTCCC
The DNA here is from genome assembly GCA_028551405.1 of Uromys caudimaculatus. Lineage (NCBI taxonomy): Eukaryota > Metazoa > Chordata > Mammalia > Rodentia > Muridae > Uromys > Uromys caudimaculatus. The sequence goes on from CM052701.1 coordinate 136,018,115, forward strand.
TGCCTCATTCTATGTGCATGAATGTGCCATGACATGCAAGTCAAAGTCAGAGGATGAAAGACCTGACCCCCTTATGAGGAAAGTTAGACCCCTAGCACTCTTGGAGCCAGAAACAGAAATAGGCCTGAAATTGCCAGCTTGATCAAACCCCATCCAGCTGCATTCTTTCCCCTAAGAAACCAGTGACCTTGGCCTGGCCCCAGGGCCAGAGGCACAATGTTTCAGGTACTAGCTAACCATAAAAATGTTTGTGACTTCCCCATAATGCAAATTCTTTCCATTCCCCACCCCTTGCTTTGTGGTTTTTTTCCTTTAAATACCCCTGACTTCAGCTGCTCGGGGTCGGACTCCTCTGCCCCTGCGTGGGTTATGAGCTCCACCCCAGTGCACTGGTCCCCCGATTAAATCTCATGTGATTGTAGCAAGTGACGGTCTTTCGTGAGTTCTTGGGGGGTTGCGCCATCCAGAGACTTGAGCGAGGGTCTCCCCAGCTCTGAGGTCTTTCAAGGACACCTTTCAGGAGTTGTTTCTGTCAGAGACTGAACTCAGGTGGTCAGGCTCAGCAGAATGCGCTCTTACCCGCCGAGCCTTGCCCTCCTTTTCTTCCTGACAGTCATGAAGTGAGTAGCTCTGCTTTGCTGTCTTGTTCCAAACGTTGTTCCACCCCATCAGAGGCATGGCAACATGGAACCAGTTGATCGTGGATCCAAACCTCTGGAATGGAAATGCTAACAGACTGTATGTGGGCTGTGCTTTGTAAAGCACCTGACATTCTCTAGATTTGGTGAGCTAAAACATGACAGGAAAAAGATATAAAACAATCACCTCAGCAGTGAACGTGTCTAGACCAGAGGTATTTAAGCTGTGGCAGAAGTGATTTTTTTTTTCCTCTCTGCATTTTGTAATTTTTCATGATCAGTATTATTTCCATAAATAGAAAAAAATGCTTTATTTAAAAAAACTTTTTAAAAGGATCGTGGTGGCTGGGCAGTGCTGGCGCACGCCTTTAATCCCAGCACTCGGGAGGCAGCGGCAGGCGGATTTCTGAGTTCGAGGCCAGCCTGGTCTACAGAGTGAGTTCCAGGACAGCCAGGGCTACACAGAGAAACCCTGTCTCGAAAAACCAAAAAAAAAAAAAAAAAAAAAAAGGATCGTGGTGTAGTGGTGTGTGCTTTTAATCCCGGTGTCAGTGCTTAGGAAGCAGAGGAAGGCAGATCTCTGTGAATCTGAGGTCAGACTGCTCTGCACAGTGACTTCCAGGACAGCCAGGGCTACATAGTGAGACCTTATCTCAAAGAAAAAAAAGGTGTGTGTGTGTGTGTGTGTGTGTGTGCGCGTGTGCGCGCGCGCGCGTGCACATGTGTGCACGTGTGGGGCCGGAAAGCCATGTGACCATGGGAAAGCAAGAGTGAGGTCAAGGCGTGTCCAAATCCCAAAAATCTTGCCCTGAGACTGGCAGGAGTAGAACTGCCTCCACCTTGCTCTGGGCCTGCACGTTCTGGTGCACAAAACTCTGCCTCTGCCACCCTTGAGGTGGTCATGTAGCCTGGTGGTCAGGTTTCAGGTTAAACTTCCTCTCTTTATAAGGACATGTCTCCCTCTTGGAATTTCTCTTGGTGCAAATGAAGCATTCCCAGCACCTCAGCCCCAGCCAATGGTGTGCATCCACTCTAAAAACCCCTACCTACTCCCTGAGGTTTATATATTGATTATTCACCCCCAATAAATTTCACTGAACACCATTTCCAGAGAAGGCTGGAGGGTGCTTCTTCAGCACTCACACCAACTAAAGATCCTGCCTAACCCACCCACCCAGGTAAGCCTCATTCCCTCCAGTCCAGCCGGTGCGCAATGTGTCTGAATACCCTAGTGGCATGCAGGTCCTGGCAGAGGCCAGAATAGCCTGTCAGCTCTTCCAGACCCAGAGTTACAGGCAGTTGTAAGTCACTTGATGGTGCTGGGAGGTGAACTTTAGTCCTCTTAACTACTGAGGCATCTGTCCATCCCCTCTTTTAATGAAAAGCAATTATATTTATTTATGTATTTATTCAAAGGCAGGCAGATCTCTGAGTTCCATTACAGGTAGGACTGCATAGTGAGACCCTGTCTCAAAAAAAAAAAAAAAAAAAAAAAAAAAAAAAAAAGACTTCATTTCTTTCTTTATTTCTTTATTTCTTTTATGTGAATTCCTGTGGAGGTTGGAAGATACCTTTTGAGAATCAATTCTCAAGAAATAGAAAAAAAAAGTTCTTTCCTTACACCTTTTTAGGTCTCAGGTTATTGAGTTTGGTAGCAAGTGTCCCTACTTGCTGAACCATCTTGCCTGCTTCCCCACCCCACAAACAAAAGTTTTAGAGAAAAATCAATGGAATGTTCTGTAGGCACAATGTTTTACTCTACTTTACTGGGTTCTTATATCTACTACCCAAACCCCCAACGCTAAGAGGAGAGAAAGCAGGTTAGAGAGGGAAGAGGGCATAGACCTGTTTAGACTCCTTCCTGCTGATTAGGGCATCAAGTCCCTTGGGGCAAGTCCAGTTTTAGTTGTCAGAATCTCTCCATCCAGCAATCCAGCAATATTGAACACCGTGTCAGGACCCAGCAGCAGCAGGGGGGGGGGGGGGAAGCTGTCCCTCTCGGGGATCTCCCATTTATTTCTTCCAGAGTCCCCAGAATTGAACTATCTGTAGCTGGCAACATGATACCCTTCTTAGAACACAAGACAATTACAGTGGCTGTGGACAGTCTGGAGCAGCCCCATATCCCACACCTGGGATTAAAACAACAAAAAAAAATTTATGTAGCATAACTGGGTTTTTAAAGAAACCAAAGCCGGGCAGTGGTGGCACACGCCTTTAATCCCAGCACTTGGGAGGCAGAGACAGGCAGATTTCTGAGTTCGAGGCCAGCCTGGTCTACTGAGTGAGTTCCAGGACAGCCAGGGCTACACAGAGAAACCCTGTCTCGGAAAACCAAAAAAAAAAGGAAAGAAACCAAAATTCTCACTACAATGTCTTACTTTTTAATATTTATTTATTTATTTAGGGATAGAATCTCACTGTATAGTCCTGGGCTAGAGCTCACTATGTCAAATAGGGTGACCTTGAACTTGTGATAACACTCCTGCTTCTTCCTCCAGAGTACTAGTAGAATTACAGGTGTGCTCTGTGACACACAGCTTACAGACTTCTTTAGTTTTTTAAAAAAAGATTTGCAAAGAAATACTTTTTCTACTATTTTTTATTTAGTTCTTCAAATTCTTAATAAACAGTTCTGCAATCATGAAAAAAAGTCATGCATACAGATGTATCCATCTCTGAGTCACAAGCTGGTAGGTGGCTGCACTTGCTTCCTCTGAGGCCACAGAAGGGGACAGCCTGTTTTCACCAGGGACAGCCTGGGTTGGAGGAACTCCTCATAAACTGGATTCATTTTGAAATTTCTATTCTTTTTGTGGGGAGTGTTGGCATTAGGACTTCCGAAACCAGTGGCATCACACCTAGGAGACAGTTCGACCTGCACACCTGTTGCCAAGGCAACAGCCACCATATTCCCAGAATCCACTTGGCCCATCTCCCACCTTTACCTGTGGCTATGTCACTATCCATATATAAACAGAAGACCCTTCTGATCCCCCACTCTTCCCCCTTTCTTTTTTTGTGCCACCTTGCCCCCTCTCTTTCAATAAACCCCACGTGGTACTGATTGGCCTGGTGTGGTCTTTCTAGAGCCACGAGAATCACAACAATGAGAGGACTTTAAGAGAGCATTTCTTGAAGCCCAGGTTAGTTAGCCCTTATGACTGTTATGTACTGCTTTTAGCATTTTGGCTAAGATCAAGCATAGTACTAAACTTGCTATGTAGCCAAGGATAGCCTAGCATTCCTGATTCCCCTGCCTCTATCTCCCAAGCACTGGGACTACAGACGTGCATTGCTATGCTAGGCTGAAAATTCTATTTCTGCAAAATAATGTTAGTGGTTTCAATGTTATTTATGCACTTGTGCGAATGTGTGTGCATGTGCCTACAGAGGCCAGAGGCCCAGCTCAGGCCCTTTTGCCCTTTCATTGGTCTAGAAGCTTGCCAAGTAGGCTAGGCTACCCAGTGAGTGCCAGCGATCCTCCTGACTCTGCTGCCTCAGTACTAGGATTACATATGTCATTAAAGTGAAAAATTGTTTTAATTATTTTATTTGTGTGGGTATTTTGCCTGCAGTATGTCGTGTACCACATGTGCACAGTGCCCAAGGATGCTAGAGAGACCGCTGAATCCTCTGGAACTGAGTTAAAGTCACCATGTGGGTGCTGGGGATCAAATCCAGTACTCTTAACTACTGAGCAACCTCTCTAGCCCAATGCCCTGCTTTTTTTTTTTTAATATGGATCCTGGGGCTTGAACTCAGGTCCCTGTGCTTGCAAGGTGAATACTTTACCTACTGGGCTATTTCCCTAGTCTGCAAGCATTGTTCAATGCTGGTGTGGTGGGTTGAGTATGCTTGGCCCAGTGAATGGCATTATTTGGAGGTGTGGCCTTGTTAGAGAAGGTGTGGCCTTGTTGGAGTAGGTGTGTCACAGTGGGCGTGGGCCTTGTGACCCTTATCCTAGCTGCCTGGAAGCCAGTCTTCTCCTAGTGGCCTTCAGATGAAGATGTAGAACTCTCAGCTCCTCTTGCACCATGCCTGCCTGGACACTGCCACGCTCTCACCTTGATGATAATGAACTGAACCTCTAAACCTTGAGGACAAGAATTGCCTTGGTCATGGTATCTGTTCACAGCAGTAAAACCCTAAGACAGCTGGGATTTTAGATTTATTTGTTTGTTTGTTTATTGCCAGCATTTTACTAATTCATTACTTATAATTTCAGGAGACAACTTAATTCTTAGAAGGTCTGTTTCTAAGTGGAATTTCAGGCTACTGAAGAAAGCAAAGTTCCTGAGGAAGATATTCAGGTGAGCAGCTTGCAGCACACAGGGAGAAGCAGAACACTTGACCAGATTATTTCAAGGGTGGTAATGCTTTCCAAGACAGGGTGTGGGAGAATTATTTCCTCATTGACTCTTTGAAGAAAGCAAATTGGAGGAAGGCCCTGCTGCTGCTTCTCCTTTAAAAAAATTATTTAAAAAATGTAATTATGTATATTTGTCTATGTGTGTTTGTATGTGCATGTGAGTGCAGATGCTCTCAGGGGCCAGAAGAGGGCAGCAAATCCCCTGGAGCTGGAACTACAAGCAGTAATGAGCTGCCTGACATGGGGCCTGGGAGATGAACTAGTGTCCTCTGCAAGAGCAGCAAGCACTCTTAACCACTGAGCATCTCTCCAGCCTCTAGACCCTGTTTCTTATGAACTGATTTTTTGTGACACTTCATTCCTTCCCCTTACAGCTAGGCCTAGGAGACCTGGGTGCAAGGTGGCTCAGAGGGGCCTAGAGGAACCAGAAGAGGGAGAGGCGGCCCCTCTGAAAAGACATGAGAACTTGTGGAGGGAAAGTAAACGTGAGGAAGGTCTGAGGAAATGGTCCTTCTCAGACCAAGAAAACCTCTGGGACTGGAATCCCACACGACAGGTCTCCCTCCACATGAGGAGAAGGAGTGTAAGAGCATCCTCAGGCAAAAGCGAGCAGACATACTGCTCTGTTGTCATGCTGACACTCTGGAGGCCTCAGCTGAAGATGCCTGGCACTCCAGAACAGTGGTAGCCTCTCACAGAGTCCCCACTCAAGATGCTTCTTGGCCTTTACAGCATATACAGTGAGTGACCCTCTTCCCAGGACTGTCAGAGTGAGCAGTCCCAGGGTGTGATGTCACTGGTGACAAGCTAAGCTCTGGCCACTGAGGACTGCTGAGCCTTTGAAGGGCCCCGGGGAAGCGAGTTTGTGTCCCCTACGACTCTCCCAGCCTTGCGAAGCAGGTGCCGGATCTTTGACTTCCGAGTCTCTGGCAGGAGCTGGCGAGATCTCTATTTTAGGCTTAGATTCCATTAATTTTGTAGAACTCTGAGGCACGTTGCTGAAACTACATGCAGTGGAAGAGGCTGTGGAAAATGTGTCAGGCATTCTAAGATTGCATGACTTACGTATGAAATCCCAAAATAGAATCTTAACCAGCAGGATTATGCCCATGGCAGATGTGACTGAGGAAGTTACCACAGACACACTTCCCCACTCGTGGAGAGCGAGTGAGGTGCAGAGAGGAAACCAGAAAGTATACACTCCTCCCAAGCCCCCATGAAGATTATCCTATTTCCACTTCCCTTCAAGAGAAAGATTGGGAAAGACAACATAGGACGTGTGTGTGTGTGTGTGTGTGTGTGTGTGTGTGTGTGTGTGTGTGTGAAAGAAGACAAACATCTTATATCCTGAGACATGGGAAGGTAAATTGAAGTTTGTAGCAATTAGTCGGAGGCCAGTGAAGGGTGGGTAGAAGGCTGTCGCTGTGATTCTTGCAGGGCCATATTAGAGCATAAGGGACCGAAGGTGACTTAGCTCATTTTCTGTCACTATAATACAGTATCTCGCTATACAGTATCTGGCATGGGGTGATTGATAGAGAGAGGAAGCTTATTCAGCTCAAGGTCTGGAAGCTAGGCAGCCTGAGAGCATCCGGTGAGAGTCCGCCTGCCGTCCTGTAACATGGTACAGGGATTTTATGGCAAGTGGAGTAAGTGGGCTAGCCTCAGTCTCCCTTCCATTTTTCTTTTCTTCTTTCCCTTTTCCTTACACCATTCTCTCTCTCTCTCTCTCTCTCTCTCTCTCTCTCTCTCTCTCTCCCTCTCCCTCTCCCTCTCCCTCTCCCTCTCCCTCTCTCCCTCCCTCCTCCCCTCCCTGATTTGTTTCTTGGGGCAGAGTTTCATGTAGCTCAGGCTGACCTCTACTCACCATGTAGCTGATTACAGGCCTTGAACCCCTCTTCCTGCCTTTGCTTCCCGATTGCTGGGATTACAGGTCTGCACCACCACACCCAGGTATGTTTTTAGGTTTTGCTCCATAGTGTTTGGTGTCTTCTCCTAAGGGAGACCAGGGGACATGTGGATTTTTTAGACTGGGTAGTACTGTGTCGATCTCCAAATATCCAAGCTGCCCAGGCACCCAGGATGAGGGTGGAGGGCAGAGACAGGTTGGACCATGGAGATGGTGGCAGGGCTTTGGACCCAGAGCTGAAGCTCACTGAATGGGGACATCTTCTGAGTGGTTGACGTGGTGGCAACTGCTGCATTTCACAGCCATGTTCTGAATCCAACCAAGAAGGCTCCCCCAAGGCATTACTCAAAGCAAAATGCAGGCGATAAGCAAACCAGAGTATTCTAGTGGTATCCATCAGTGGGGAAGCCAGGGCCATTAGGACCCTGAGCCCCACCAGCAGAGATGTGGCTTCCTGAGTTCAGCCCGGTCCACTCACAGTTAACTTCCTGATGCTATCTATGGGCTTGCAGATTGTCTAGCACAGCAGAAACTTTCTGCTTAACTCTGCATCCATGGGGCTCTTCAGTGAAATGGATCTTCCACCCAAGGGCTCAGAGGCACCCACTGCTCAGATCTTCATGTGTCCCCTGTCACTGACAGGGTTTGTAATCCGTGCCATGGAAGACAGAAAGGGACAGGGATGTGGTAGAACGCAGTGCAAACTCCCTCTAAAAGATACTCTTGCTTTTAAGACAGAACGATCTGCAGCACTTGGGGGGCAGAGGCAGGTGGATCTCTGTGAGTTTGGGGCCAACCTAGTCTACACGGAGAAACCCTGGAAAGAGAGGGGGGGAGGGTGAGGGTGAGAGGGTGTGTGTGTGTGTGTGTGTGTGTGTGTGTGAGAGAGAGAGAGAGAGAGAGAGAGAGAGAGAGAGAGAGAGAGAGAGAAAGAGAAGAGAGGAGAGAAGAGAGAGGAGATGGAAAGTCCTGGTCCAGGGGGTATTGGCATGTTGCTGGGCCTGTTACCACCGCTCCCCTGCTGGCCTGAGCCACCCTCTACCCTTGACCTGTTGAAGAAAGCTGGGCCTTTGAAAGTGACAACAAAGAGAGAAGCCAGTTTCATGTCTGATGCCCTGGAATCCCTTGACCTGACTAAGCTGGAGACAGGGAAGCTTTGTTCAAACTCCATTATTTAGGAGCCAGAGAAAAAAAGAGCACTTCCTGCTGAGCTCCTCCCCCTCCTCCCCTCCTACCCCATCTTCCTCTCCCTCCCTCCTCCTCCTCCTCCTCTTCTTCCTCCTCCTCCTCTTCCTCCTCCTTCCTTCCCCTCCCCCTTTCCTCCTCCCCTCCCCTCCTTCCCTGTCCTCCTCTCCCTCCCCCTCTTCCCCCTCCTCATCCTCTCCTTCCCACTTCCTCTCTTGCTCTTCCTTCTTCTCCTCTCTTCCTTCCCCCTTTCCTTCTCACCCTTCTCCCCACAAACTATTTTGAGACAAGATCTCACTTCACACTGAGGATGGCCTGCAAATCTCCTGTATCTCTCAAGTTTGAGTGTACACCACCAGCAGAGGCAGAGGCAGGTGGATCTCTGAGTTGGAGGCCAGTCTGATCTACAAAGTGAGTTCCAGAACAGCCACGGCTACACAGAGAAACTATGCCTTGAAAACCAAAAACAAGAACAACACAGTAAAACAAAACAAAACCAAAAACAAAACAAAAGAGCTTGCATCCCTACACCTGGCTTTGCCGGATTTTCTTAAGCCCACAACTGGTCTGTGGAAAGAATCATTGTGACAGACAGAGGAGGGGATCCTTAGAGAACCCCTGGAGAATCCAGAGCTGACCGGTCAAGGTCTTGGCCTTTAAGGCTCAGTGAAGGGAGGGAACAACCTGTTTGTAACAGAGTCAAGAATGTGGCCCAAAGTCAAGGGCAGCCAGGGAGTCCTCACCACACAGACACAGAACTGGCAGCCCATCAAGAGCCTGGGTCCTTATGAAGGGAGGGAGCTGCTGCTGGGACCCCAAAGCACCTTCCTCGGCTGTGAGTTCCATGCCCCTGGGAGGATGCTAAAAGATGAAGAACTGAGACTGTAGTGTGGAGGGGAGGTGCCTTCTGGAAGAGCATGTAAAGCCAGACTGAAGCCGGGTTGCCTCTGCTGGGAGCAGAGACCTTGCTGGTGACAGAGAGAAGTTACTCCAGGTGCCCACCCTGAGCCCAAGCCTATTCTGTTTTAATAAAAGTTGTAAAATTGTCGACAGTTCCCCACAGTGTTGACCCAATAATACCTCTTAGTTTTCTAACCCACAAAAGTGAAGACTCAAGACCCTAATTACAGGGGTGGGGGGGGGAGGAGCCTCTGTCTGTCTGTCTGTCTGTCTCCCTCTGTGTCTCTCCCTCTGTGTTTCTCTGTCTCTCCTCTTTCTCTTTTTTCTTTCAGCCCTGGCTATTCTGGAACTCCCAAGTACTGGAATTGAAGGGGTGCCCCATCACATCTGGCTGGAGAGGTGTCTAAGGCATGACAGTCCTCAGTTCTGGAACTGGCTCTCCCACCCTGCAGCCAGCTAAGATGGAGGGATTACCTCTCTCCAAGGTCCAAAGGAAATCCCAGTTTCAAAAACTCCAAAAGGCACTCCAAATATTCAGAATCAGGCACAACCTGGACTTTAGGAGAATTTCTGGCAGTTAGATATAAAAGGACCTTGGGAAGCCGGTCGGTTCCCTTCTACCAAAAGAAGTCATTTCCCTATTACTGACTGAGGGGACAAAGGGTTCTCTGAGGTGCCTATAGCACACCAAAGCTCTTGCTGGCCTCCAGAACTTGTTACACATTTTAGAGCACATGCTGGTACCTTGGCTCATCTCACCGCCTCCCCCAAACCCCTGAGCCAAGCTTCCTCCAGCTCAAGAACCTTCCGCCCCCAGCGCACCCGGCTCCTCATTTCTCCATATAACCCTGGTATTTTGGCTCTTCTTTCCCTTGGTCTCCCACTGTCTTGGTCCTCTCTTTGCCTTCATCTCTTGTCACCTCGACCTTCCATGGTCAGGTCCTGTCTGTCTCTGTCTGTCTGTCTCTGCTCTGGACTTTGGACTCTTCTAGATTCCTCTGGTTCCCCTCCCCCTCCAATCTACAACAAACACCTTCCTCTCAACCAGACCACGGGGTAGTTTATAGATCTGGTGTTGAAAACCTCCAGGCGGGGCATAAAGAGCCCCTTTTCCTGGGGCCTGGGCTCTCCTAACTCAAGCTGCTGATCTGACTCTCCTGAGGTATGTGTGGATCGTTTGTTTCTGCTGGCAGCTGCCATCCACCATATCCGACTCTGCGTTTTAGAATCTGCCTCTTCAGCTGCTGCTTCTCTCCACCTGCTCTGCTTCTCCACTGTGATTCTGGTTATCTCTCATGCTCTCAGGATCTTGGCGCCTGCTGCACCCTCCTGGGCATGCTCTGGCTCTCCCTCCAACTCCTCTCTCCTCACGTATTGGGTCACCTCAGAGCTGCCTACTTTGACTGTTAGCTCCTGAAGCCCGAGTGCTGGGAAGCTCCTCTTGTGCTACTGGGCTCCATTAGGTGGAAAGGGATTTGGGACATTTCTCTCTGACAAGTCTCTCCATCTGCCTAGGAGCACCCCAGATTGAAAGTCTTGTCGCCAGGACACTTACTCTTTTCTCTCCCATCTCTTTCTCTCTGCCTGCAGGTTCTCAGCTCCTTCCTGGAGCTCGGCTGTCTCTCTTGTGTATACCCTGCTCCTGACTGCTCCCAGCTCCCTCCTAAGGCTTGCCCTACCCCCACCCCAGGAGCGGCCTGCTCTTGTGACCTTCTTGGCTTGCTGGAGCCTGCTGCTTAAGTCCTGGAGATACAGCTTTCCTAGCTCTGCTGGGCCTCTGCCTTGGAACCCTCCCTCTGGTGACAGTCCTGTTTGAGACCCATTCCCCCCTCCTTAATCTCCTTTCCCCTTTGACTCAGATTCCATTGAGCCTAGATGTCCTGCAAAGGGCAACAGCTCAATGGCCACAAAGTAGCACACTTGATTTTCAAATTCAAGTTGATTGTAACAACTTCTGCCAGCACACAGGCAAATGATCCGGAAGTGTCTTATCTGGAAGTCTCTTATCGCTAAGCTTTTCTACTTTCCACTTTTGAAAATCTCTTATCCCTCTTTATGCTTTTTGCTCTCTACTCTCAATATGTCTCTAAAAAAACATTGTTTAAACTCTCTTATCTCAGGATTAGTAAAATCATTGGGTGTAATTAAAATCTGTAACAGGTTAGCTTTAAACTTGTAAGGAGCTGGGAAATAGTGGCGCACACCTTTAATCCCAGCACTGGAGAGGCAGAGGTGGGCAGATCTCTTGAGTTCAAGGCCAGCCTGGTCTACAGAGTGAGTTTTAGGACAGCCAGGGCTACACAGAGAAAGACTCATCCCAAAAACCAACCAACCAACCAAACCCTAAAAAAACTTGTAATAAAAAAGGCTGATAGTAAAATAAAAATCTGTATATAGGATATAATAACAATATCACTATTATTATAATTACTATGTAAATATTACTGTAACAGTAATAATGACATGATTAGTATTAGAATTAGCAGCTGTAGTAGTTTTTTTTTTTCAAAACGATTTTTCTGTGAGGCCTCTGTTTAAACTCTTGTTGGACAGGCAGCTGTTGGACAGATGTTCTCACAGATGGACTTTTGTGCTAGTCTTTTATAGTGGCCACGTGTAAACAAACACACATAAGACTTCTCCTTCATGCCCTTCTTGGTTTATTTATTTATTTATTTTCCTTCAGGGCTGCGGATAAAAATCTAGGGTCTCGTGCAGACCAGACAAGTGTTATTTATTTATTTGTGAGGATTGACACAAATGACTCCATTTTGACTAACCAGTCTCACAAGCACAAGCTCTCAGTGATAAGACGAATAGTTTTTGGGGGCCTACCCCGTACCGCACAAGTGGGTTTGACAGCAGGGATGCCCACTTGAATTTTCTAGTGTAGTAGATTTTGACTGCCTACCTGTGCTTGCAACACTAGCACACAGATTTGCCCTCTCATGTACATGTATATGCACAAACACACATGCACACACGCTCAGTCTTACACATGTGTGCACGCCCTAATGTATACACACATGCACATGTACACACCTGTATACAAGTACAGATACATGCTTACACATGCATGCACACGGTTGGGTTTTATAAAAAAGAAAAAGAAGCCAGGGATATGTTTGGTGGAGGCACAGTATGGTGTGGGGAAGGGGGTGCTCCTCTGCAGGCCCATGCTGACTGTTTCCCCCCCTCCACTATATGACAGTATAGCATGGGGAGGGCAGTTAAGGGGTTACTAGATAGAGAAAGGCGGGGGGGGGGAGAGTAGAAGTTGGCCATGAGAGAGGGGGAGGGGCATGCGGAGAAAAGGGACAGAGGGGGGAAAGGGTAAGAAAGCAAGAGAGAGAGGAGGGGGCCCCTTTTATAGTGAGTCAGGCATACCTGGCTGTTGCCAGGTAACTGGGGGGCAGAGCCTAGAAGGAATGCTAACACCCACTCATAAGACAGCGCACATATGCTCAGACATGTCTATAAATGCACACATGTGTGCACATATGTAAGCTTACACAGTGCATGTGTGTATGTGCATGTGTACAGACTCACACTCTCACAAACATGCATACACACATATGCTCGCACTCACGTGCAGCCACAGTGGTAGGTATGTTAGTTACCGGGCTGTGGTAGTTGCTTCACAGAGTATCCGGAGACACCACATTGCATGCTCAGCCACTGTACCCCAGTCATCATGGGGGAGTCAGTACACCTTGTGAATTAGTAAGTTCAAATAATTGATGTAGCCCTGCCAGTAGAACGAACTAAGGACAACTTTTATCAGGATCTCTCTAAAAAGGGAAAAAGTGACCTGAACTGGAGTGGGTCCTCTTCCCCTCCTGCCCTGGTGTCCCCCTGTTTGTTTTGAGCCAACAGTGTCCCTTTGGTTTCTTATTCTTCAAGAAAAGGAAAGGTATGGGGGTTGCCCACCCCACTGAGTCTGGGAAGGGAGTGTGGGGATCCCACTGTGGCTGAGTGGGAGGTTGAGAGGCCACAAGGGACAAGAACTCACAGAGAGGAGCCAAGCCAGGGCTGAGTCAGATCCAAGCAGAGTGTCAGAGGGGACCTGCTCCCACGTGGCCTCCAGGGCCTTCTCCTTTTGAAGCAATTACACGCGGCCTCTTTTCTCAGCGGCTCCCTCTGATAGCAGCGATCCGTTCCTGTTAGAGTCTAGATGAAAGGCTCCGGGTTAAAATTCGCCTCCCAGGAAATTCATTCATTCGTGTTTAGTGGAAGAGGCTGCTGAGTATGTGTGGAGAATACAAATCCAGCCCAAAGCAGCAATCTGAACAGATGCTTCTGATCCAGGAGCGAGGCAGGGCTTCAGTGGCACCCAGAAGAGGTCTGTGAGAACCATCATTGGGCTGGGTGGGCACTCTTGGTAGCCTGGGGTCAGAGGATGTCTGTGAGTTACAGGCCTGTCTCAAACAAAATAAAGAGCTGTGGACACCTTATAATCTCAGCACCGGAGGTAGGGACACCTTGGCTAGCCTGGGCTGCATGAGACCTAGTCTAAAAGAGCCAAAACCCCAAAGAAACAATAATAGCAAAATCAAAATATTTTATTACACCATATATTTGCAGTTCTCACTCTGGGGTATGGGCTGTTGGCATTTGGAAGTGGCGGCCAGGAATATGGCTTAAGGTCTCAAGGTGGTCAAGATGGTCCTAAAGACCAGCAATTTATCCATCAGGATGCCAGCCATGCAGTGTCAGAAACCTCTGCCTTAAATGGGCCTCTTAGGAGGGAGGGATGAGTCTGACTTTTGGCAGAAAAGAACACAGGTGTTTTTCTATTTTATGTTTGTGTGGAAAATATGCTTATTATAAAGAGAAAAGAGTCCGTCAACCCCTGTGGAAATGGCAGTCTCTTGGTGCATCCTGTGACTCAGACACACACACATCCGTCCCCTGCTTTTTCATTGTGATTGATTTAAGGCAGCCAGCGAATTAATTGGTTTAAATGTTCCAACCTGAAGGCAAGTTCCCTTGATGGATGTGTGTGCCTGGCGCACAGACGACAATCAATAGGCATTTGCAGGGTACACAGGAGAGGGGCTGCTAGGGCAGGGATGGAAGGTGGGACTTCCAGGTGACAGCCTGGGGTCACAGGTCCCCTGTCCTTAGCCAGGGCATTCAGGAAGGACCACACGGGGCTAGCAGACAGAGAATAAGCCGGGTCGACACAGAGGACACAGCAACTAGAGTTAGAAAAGCCTCTTCCATTTCCCAGACTCTCAGGACGCTCCCAGCCTCAGAGGGGTCGTTAAACATGCTCTTTGGAGAAGCAATTTTAGCTCTCGTTGCAAAGACTTCCCTTGATTCCAATGTCTTCTTCAAAAGATTCTGCCTGGCCGGGCAGTGGTGGTGCACGCCTTTAATCCCAGCACTCGGGAGGCAGAGGCAGGCGGATTTCTGAGTTCGAGGCCAGCCTGGTCTACAGAGTGAGTTCCAGGACAGCCAGGGCTACACAGAAAAACCCTGTCTCGAAAACCAAAAAAAAAAAAAAAAAAAAAAAAAAAGATTCTGCCTGCCTTCTTCACAGAAAATACTTCAAGAAAGAGATAATTAGAGGGGCAGAGCTGAAGCTCTGGGCTCTGCTTACAGGAAACCCTGGGCTTCATCATCTGTACTTGCAAAAATCAATCAATCAGCCAATCAATCAACCAAAATAAAATAAAAGCAAAACAGTAAAAACAAACAGGTCAGTGGGTATGGGCAGCTGGGAGCCAGGGCCAAGGTATGGGAAGAGTTGGAGTGGCCTTCTCTCTCTCTCTCTCTCTCTCTCTCTCTCTCTCTCTCTCTCTCTCTCTCCCTCCCTCCTTCTCTCCCTTACATTGCAATCTCGGTGACTGCGGAGGGTGGTGGTCTTGACACTAGGGCTGTAGGAATTCAGGAGTTTTAGGGACAAAAGCCTCCATGTGTTTCTTACATATGATGCAGAGCCACGGTGAACTCCAGAGGCGACATTCATCTTCACTTGGCTGGCTTGTGACATTCATCAGGAGATACCTCCAGAGTGCCTCCTCACCCCTCAGCTCCCAGGAGAGGGAGCGTAAGGGCAGTGCCTCCACCAACCACATGGCCCAGCAGGGAAGTAGACTTTTCTCACTATTTTCCTGTTACCATTTGGGAAGGAAAAGGCTCCCCAACCCATTCAGAAAATCCTAACCATTTCCAAGGTCTAGATAAAATGGAGGAGGTACTTAGCAGGCATGCCAGACACGAACATATTCTAAAGAGACATTTCAGCTCTCAGACTGTTAAAACAATGTCTTAGTCAGGGCTTCTATTCCTGCACAAACAGCATGACCAAGAAGCAAGTTGGGGAGGAAAGGGTTTATTCAGCTTACGTTTCCACATTGCTGTTCATCACTAATGGAAGTCAGGACTGGAACTCAAGCAGGGCAGGAAGCAGGAGCTGATGCAGAGGCCATGGAGGGATGTTTCTTACTGACTTGGTCTCCTGGCTTGCTCAGCTGGCTTTCTTATAGAACCCAGGACTACCAGCCCACAGATGGTACCACTCACAAGGGGCCCTCCCCCCTTGATCACTAATTGAGAAAATGCCTTACCGCTGGATCTCATGGAGGCATTTTCTCAACTGAAACCCCTTTCTCTGTGATAACTCCAGCTTGTGTCAAGTTGACACAAAACCAGCCAGTACAAACAATGACCCCAAGAAATGCGAATGATACTCCAGAATCTTATGGTGGAAGAAAGAAAGCCTCCTAGCTAGAAGGGGATCTTTTCTCTCTACCAGAGAGGAATCTGCAGCATTACAGAGACAAGGAGGGGTTGGCAGTGGGCAGGATCACACATTGACTGGGCTGTTTGTATGTGTATAACCCTGTCCTTCACATATATATGTGAGCCTCATGTCAGAACAAAAGACTAAGAAGTCTTAATTGGCTTCTCAAGAACGAGAGGCCAAGCCTGGCTTCTTGGGGTACAGTATCACACATGGGAATACGGAATTAGGAGCTTAAAGTCAGACCCGCACCCCAATGGAAGGCTCTGGTAGTGTGCACATGAAGAAGGCCTGGACCCTAGAGAGAATAGCAGTGCCAGGGTGTGGTGGAACCGTGCAGTAGAGTAGATTATTTTATTTTTTATTTTAAATGAATGAATGTTTTGCCAGCATGTATGTCTCTGCACCATGTATGTGCAGTGCCTGGAGGGGCCAGAACATGGTACCAAATCCTCTTGTCCTCTTGGACAGAATGTGTGGTTGCTGGTGATTGAACCTAGGTCTTATGGAAGAGCAACTAGTGCTCTTCACTGCAGAAGTATCCCTCCAGCCTCTGGTTGGTTGTTGGGCTTTGAAGATGTTTCTTATGGAGTTTTTTCTACCACAGGGATGAATCAGGGAGGGGGCAGGAGGCCCCCTAACAGAGGTGGGTGCCCGTCAGGGCTCATGGTCCAGCTTGGGTTGCTGATGTAGTGGAGAAGGAAGCCGAGTGGCAGCTGCTGACTGGTGGACCTGCTCAAGTTCTCCCGTGTGGCTTGTGCTTACCTGGATCCACGCCAGGGGGCGCCGGGTGAAATGGTCTGGCCTTTGCTGACCACCTCCAAACATACAAGGCCTCATTGTCCCGCTGGTAGAAGCAGTCATAGCTCACTAGGGGGAGGGACTCACTATAGAGTGGGCAGAAGGTCAGAGATGTTAGGATCCTCAGCTTCACCATCCCTACCAGCAGCCATGTTGGGGTATGGCTTCATGCTAATTCTGTGTGTGTGTGTGTGTGTGTGTGTGTGTGTGTGTGTGTGTGTGTGTATGTGTGTACATATGTAGGCTAGAGGTCAACACTGGTTGTCATCCTCACTCACTCTCCACTGTATGTTTCTTTAGTTTCAGTCAGTCTTACTAGCCTACAACTCATTATACAGACATGGCTAGTCTCCAACTCAGAGATATGCTGTTTCTATCTCCCCAGGATGTCGGGATTAAAGGCATATACCGTTATGCCAGGCCCCACCTTATTACATTTAAATATTTAGATTTATTTTATTTTTTATTTTTGTGCATGAGTGTTTGCCTGCATGTCTGCCCAGTGTCTGTGGAGGCCTGTAGAGGGTGTCAGAGCCTCTGGAACTGGTGTTACAGATGGTGTGAGCCGCTATGTAGTTGCTGAGGACTGACCAAATGCTTTTAGCTGCTATGTCATTTCCAGGCTGGCCAGTGAGCTCCTGGATCTCCCTGTCTCTGGTCCTCCCAGCCCTGGGATACAGATATGTGCTGGTGAATCTGACTTTTTAAATTCTACCTCCAAACTCATGTCCTCCAGCTTCCAAGGCAAGCCCTTTACTGACTGTCATCTTCCCAGCCCCTCAGACTAATATCTGTAGAGAAGAAACACTCTGCCTTGGGTGTCTCAGGGCCCAAAGGGACTACTCTGTGTGGTGAGACTCAAGTCCTCTTGAATGAACCTCTCAAATTTCATGGGCAGGGCCCTGATGCCTATAGGATGTTCTGCACGGGTGGAAGAATTGAGGGGAAAAGGACTGAAAACAAACCAGAAATCCCAATATCTTACTAAATAGACCTTGGTAACATGGTGCCTGACCCCAGTGACTTACGTCTAATACAGATGTGTGGAGTCTAACTCCTAATGACCCACGGGGACTGTATTCATGACTTTTCTGTTGCTGTGATAAAGTACCATGAGTAAAGACAGCTTAAGGGAGAGTTTGTTTTGACCTCTGGTTCCAGCAGGGTAGATGCCCAGGAGGACAGGAAAGGCGTGGTGGCAGGAGCAGGAAGCTGAGAAATGAGATCTCAGAAGTACTGGAAGCAAAGAGAGTGAGCCACAAGTGGGGTGAGGCTGTAAACTCTCAAAGCCTGTACTCAGTGACGTGCGTCTCCTTGCAAGGCTCTGAGCCCATCCTAAACGGTCCATAATGCCCCCCAAACATCTCCACCAACCAAGGACCAAGTGTTCAAATACATGAGCCTATGGGGTACATTTCTTATTCAAACTATCACACAGCCTTAACCTGAATGGACACTCTCAAGGCAGACAACGTACACGGTAAAATTTATAGCTCAATAAGACAGTGGGATATAATGTCTCTCCTCATGGTCAAAATGGAACTCCCCTTTCCACTCCCCAGAGTTCTCTCTCTGTGAACTCCCTGCTATGTGTCCTTAAAATGTGTCTTAATAAATTCTTTCTATCTCTTCATGACCTTTGGTAGTAAATTTTTTTACTCCCCGAGTCACTGGATGTCACACATGGTAAAAAGCTCTTAAAAAAAAAAAATCAAAGTGTGAGCTCATGTGCGTGAGAAAGGGTTTGTTGCAGCATACATATGGGAGGCAGAGAATAACTTTCAAGGGTTGGGTCTCCCTTTTAGTTGGGTTCTGGGAACTGAACTCAGGTTGTCAGGCTTGGCTGCAAGTGCTTTTAACGGTTCAGCCATCTCTCCAGCCCCCATGGGGCTAGCTTTTTATCTTCTTTCTATCTCTGTGGACATCTCTTTTATTTATTTATTTATTTATTTATTTATTTATTTATTTATTTACTTATTTATTTACTTATTTATTTAATGTGTGTGTGTGTGTGTGTGTGTGTGTGTGTGTGTGTGTGTGTGTGTGTGTGTCTTTGACTGTGCCACAGTAAGTATGTGAAGGTCAAAGGACAACCTTTGGGAATTGGTTTTCTTTTTCTACACAGTCTTGGAGATCAAAGTCAAGTCCTCAGGTTTATTCCCTGGCTGGGGGAGAGTCAGGCAAGATTGGAAGATGTCTCTAATGTGCATTTTGCCCTCCCATGGACAGGATAATTATGCATGAGCTAAGGTCTCAAGTAACCTAAGCTAGTCTTGAACTCCTGTGTAGCTGAGTTCATGGTGAACGTCTGACCTCTGCCTCCTGACTACGTCCCAAACGTGGGGGTTAGAGGCATGTGCCACCACAACTGTTTATGAGGCCTGGGTATTTTATGCATGCTTGGCGAGTGCTCTCGAAGCTTAGTTACATCTCCAGGCTAGCTTTTTCTTTTCAGCTCTAGGGCTGAGCCCAGGGCCTTGTTCATGACAGGCAAACGCTCTACCACTGAGCTAGGCTCATGTTTTACTTTTTATTTTGAAACAGAGTCTCATTAAAATCCCAAGGCTGGCCTTCAACTCCTTCTGTAGTCCAAACAGGACCAGAATTTGTGATCCTTCTGCCACACCTTGAGTACCTGAGATTATAGGCCTGCACTACCAGGCCCGTGAGAGTCTGACTTGTAAACAGGTGTATTATCTATTTTTTTTTTTTTAATCTTGGTGAGTCTCTAGGTTCTGTGCCTGCCCTGTACTTGAGATCATTGTCATCTCTCAATGATCCTTGTCCTACTTGTGGCGTTTTGGTAAACCTGGTCCCAGTGGATTCAGGCCTTCCCAGCAGGCTCCAGGAACAGGTCCTTGCAGGAATGCTAGTTTGCCACTGGGTATAGGGAGCAGAGTGACCAGCAGGGGGCAGCAGCGTGCTTCCTTTGATTGCTCAAACACTTGAAAAACAACCAACCAGTCATCCCACCAGCCCTTGGGAGTCCAGCAGGGTGGGCTCTGGGGTGAGCACAGGAGGGCAGTGGGAGTTGGGGGGGGCACAAACTGCCCCTCCCTGCTGTTCTTTGCTCTGATTCTGCTTCTCCTTAAAACCTACGTCCACTGAGGTTCCCTGGCTTCCAGCATCCTGCTCTGGTAAATGAAGGGAGGTATCCAGTTTCCGTGGTAGCCACTGGTCATTTATTACTCCAGAATGTGGGAAGGGAGGCTGGTTGGAATAAAGATAGTTGTTTAGATAGTCTTTGCTTGGTTCTGAGTGGTTAGAAAAAAAAAACTACAAACAAACAACATAATAAGTTTCCTGCTGGTTACAGGGTGACAGGGCTGTAGATGGCCTGGTTCCAGAACTATATTAGTAGAATGAGCTTTCTGGGCTCCTTTCGCCTTCTGAAGCATGCTGGGTACAATGATATAGGACAGTCACACCCAGAGAACCAGGTTTACAAAGACCATCCCCAAGGACAGCGAGGCACTTGTAGGGGTTCTCATGTATGCTCCTGGGGGGCACACCTTGTTTTCCTGATCATTCTGCTTCCCACCCTATGGCCTGCTGTGAGCAGCTTTTGATGCTGTGGTAAGAGAGGGGTATGTGTCTCAGCACTGTCCCGGATGACCAGAGGCGGAACTTGCTCCCAGCCCTCTGCTTCAGAAGTGGAAGTCTTGTTCCAGGGGGTCACTGCAAGGGTCACCTGTCCCCTGAGGCTGCTGGCCAAAGCCAGGCGGTGGTCACTCACTGGGTTCTGCTGTGGGCAGGCAAAGTTCTCATCATGGAGGGAAACTGAGGCAGGCCAGGTGCTTCAGGCTGCTGTCATGTCATAAAGATGACTCTGCTAAGTGACATCCCGGTCCCTGAGCTGTGGACATGACACCAGGGCTCCATCTTGTTCCTCACACCCTCCCTGCTCCGTACCATCTCTGCTCCCTTCTCCTGGCTGGACTCTCCTCAGGTTATACCCACATTCTAGTCTGGCACACCCTATGCCTTCCTGTGGCCTTGTGAACTGGTAGCTACAGTGGCCCCACGACTACAGAGCTCTGCAGAATGCCTGCTGGCCATTGCTCCCCGCCTCCAGTTTAGAGAGGCTAGACTCCTGCCTCCTTGCTCCTGGGGCCCCCACCCTGGCTCCTGTAGTCTTGCCCTAACTTGCCAAGATGGAGGGATTTGCTTACCTCTAGAGTTCTTGCCTACTTTCTCCTCCGCCCCCATCTCAGGTTGTATCTGACTCTAAGCTGCCTAGGTCAGCATCAGCTGTCCCTACCTCATCAGTCTGGCTACTGTGACCTCTTCTCAGGGCTCTGAAGCTCTGGGTAGTTTCAGGAGCGTGGTTCTGCTGGCCCTCTGTCCTGACTAGCTGAAGAGGGAAGTTCAGCCAAGAGTCCTGTGTGCGGATCTCTCCAGAGTAGCACTGGCTGCCCCAGGAAAGCCCTAGCACAAAGCAAAACCCAGGCTGAGTTTGTGACAGGCAAGCCTAGGGCCTTGAGCTCCACGAGGTTAGAGCCATGGACCCTCCGAGCCTGGAGGCTTCGGACTGTCTCTGTTAGACGGGAGTCCTTCTTCTTTTCACTTTACCTTAGGGACAGCGCCAGGCTTTCATTTTCAGCCTCATGCCTTTTTGCCTCTAGGCCCAGGGATGGATGGAGGGGTGGTGCCAGGGTGGACAGAAAGTGCTTGTTAGCCTGCAGCCATCCTCCAGGGGGTGCTGTGAGCTTACCTATGATGGTTAGTGCCTAGTAGCTGGTGTCTGAAGACCAGCTATTGGCTGGTGGCTGGTGGCTAGTGACTTAGGGAGGCAGGTTACAGGGCTGTGGGACTGCAGTGCTGTTTAGTGTCAGAGGGATACAGAGCTTCATAGGCCTCAGCCTATGTGGGGCCTGGGTACTTCTCCTAGTGCAGCTTGGGGTAGGCAGGGATATTTATGGGGCACTCACTGGACATGGAACAGGGGCGGGCAACCTGGAGACAGAGATCCAATTCAGTGCTGTCCACTGGATGGCTTTGGTGGGTTTGTCAGCCTTCTGGTCCGGTGTCCTGGCCTCTCCACTGCCCTGTAGTAAAGCCCCACACTCTTAGTTGGAAAGCTCTCGTGGTCATTATGGGTTGCACCATTTGGTGGCTGTTTGGGACGTGTAGAGGTCACCTTGCGTGTCTCAGTTATGGTCCCTCAGCCAAGGAGTAGCCTGAGGTACAGATCAGCTCTGATGGGGCTGAGAGTAGTCTCATGAGATCTAGGCCAGGTGTTCAGTGCAGGTGGATGGGCCAGAGAGGTGGACAGCGGTCCGACATCTTGAAGGAAGAACATGTGGGTTTCAAGGGTGCAAGAAAGGCAGGAGGCGATCTGCAGCTTGGAGAGGTAGATGGAGCAATGTGTGTGAGACTGGCAGTGGGGTCCTCCTGAGACAGGTCAGGGTAGGCCAGGATGAGGGCACACCCACAGGACAGGCCTAAAGCGGGAGTTTCCATCACTCCGTGTCTGTTCACAGCTTTTCCGGACATAAGAATCAGGTCTGGATGCCGGGCAGTGGTGGCGCACGCTTTTAACCCCAGCACTTGGGAGGCAGAGGCAGGTGGATTTCTGAGTTCGAGGCCAGCCTGGTCTACAGAGTGAGTTCCAGGACAGCCAGGGCTACACAGAAAAACCCTGTCTTGAAAAACCAAAAAAAAAAGAAAAAAAAAAAAAAGAATCAGGTCTGGAGAGGTCAGGAGGCCTTGACTAAGTGAGCAGAGAGGGAGGGAAGGGAAAGAGTGACAGAGAGAGACTGAGACACACATGTGCACATGTGCATGTATGTGTGTATGCACACAGACACACACACACACAGACACACACACAGACACACATACACAGACAAACAGATATACACACACATACACATATGCACACACAGACACACACAGACACACACAGACATACACACACAGAGACACATATACACAGACATACAGACACACACACAAACATACATACATACACAGATGCATATACACAGATACACAGACATATACACACATGTACACTCCCACAGACACACACACAGACACATACACACAGACACACACACACATACACACAGACACACACAGACACACAGACACACAGACACACAGACACACACACAGACACACACACACACACACACACACACACACACACACAGAGTCTATCTTGGCCCTCCAACCCTCTCTACACAGTCAGTATGAGGACTCTGCAAACATCGGGTGCCTGGCCCCTCCATCCTGTCCTAGGAACTCACGGCTTCAGGCACTCTGAGACCTGACTTGGCCTTCAAGTCATGCCATGGCATGTCTAGCTGGAGGGCTCTCAGGACCCCATGTCCCTTCCTGTTTCATCCCTGTCTAATGCCTCTCCTGGTACCTGTGCTTCACCAGGCAGGGCCCCGCCCTGTGGCCTCATTTTGGTTACAGAGTTCATTGTGCACATTTTGTGTTTTCCGTTGCCACAGGGCAGCCCAGGGGGAGCTTCTTTGGCCTTTGTCTATTGGAGCCCAGAATTATTCTGATAACAGTGCACAGAACTGGGGTCTAAGTGGAAGAGGAGGTGGAGAGATTGTAAGAGCCAACCAGAGGTGGCTGATGACTCCACGGAAACTGTTCTTCGGACACAACAGGACTGAGGTACATAGGCACAGAGACTGCACACAAGGACACACAGAGAGAGACTGCCTACACAGGTTCAAGTTAGATGGGGCCCAGCACTGAGAGGGCCAGTGGCCACAGGCTCCCAACCTGAATCCAGAAGCTATCTGCAATTGATACCTACTGGAAAACGGAAAATCAGTTTTTTTCCAGTGGAGTGTTACAGGTATATCAACCGCACTCCAGGGCAGGCCCTGTGCACAGGATTTATTTTTTAATTTTGTTTTTTATTTTTGTTTTATTTTGGCATTTTTACTTTATTTGTTTTATTTTGGTTCGGTTTTGTGCTTTTTGTTTTGTTTTGAGAGAGGGGGAATGATGGTTGAGTAGGGTCTGGAAGGAACTAAGAGAGGGAAAACATTATCAAAATAGAGTGTATGAAAAAGATTTTAAAGGAAAAGAGACGTGTTTGTTGACTGACTGGATGAAGTTGATCCTCCAGCTCTTGGTGTGTCTCATCTGCCTGTGACCTGTCCACAGGCAGGGCTTGGCCCAGTGCCCACACATAGCAGCCAACAAATGTAAATGATATTGTTGTTATTACTATGGTTACTGGTGTCACTTGAGACTCTGATACAGTGTGCTGACCAGGGTAGGTTGTCATCTCTTATCAGCCCAGAAGAGGCACTCCGGGGAGGTGGGGAGCTCCACACAGGCACTGGTCAGCATTACATTGGACAGAGTATGGCAAACTGCCAGTGGCCTTGGGATGAGCCATAGCCCCGCCCCCAAGGGCCTACCACACTGTCCCCAAGCCATGCATGTGCTTCTCTTTGCAAATTGACTTGGCACAAGGCATACTGGAATGAGGCCGTGCCTGGCTCTCCTGCTGCGCTGGACTCCTTCGGAATGAAAGAAAAATGTATTTTAATTTGTTCCAACTTGACATGGAACCCCCAACCCCCCACCCTGCCCCCTTGAGAAACTGGGTCACTAAGTAGAGAATTCTATAGCTGGCTCCAACTTATATTCTTGCTTGCAATACACGGAAGGTTCTGGTGCTGTCTCTCTGGACATGTGGACATGAACTCAGAGAGGTCCAGAAATGTTGGGTATTGCTGAACAGACCAGACCGTGCTGAGTGGACTCAGAAGGAATCCTCTCCATCCCTCCCCTAGAGAACGTACTGGGAGGGCTGAGGGAGGGGAAGACACTGCCTCTGGGTCATGCAGCAGCAGCACAGAGGCAGGCTTGAGTCCTGCTAAGTATTGATGCACTGGGTACTTGGAAGGCTACCTGTGCCCCACCTCAGCCATGTGGCATTTCCCTGAGCTTTACTCAGCTGTATGCAGAGGCCCCTCTTACCTATAAAATGAGGAGAGCACAAGGTTTATGGAGTAGGGACATATGTCCAGATGCCACAGGTTCTTAGGGTAGGTTTTTGGTACTGCAAATCTGAGATGCCAGGAGCACTCAAAGTCAAGACCTGGGCTACTCATCCTCCTCGGCTAGTAGACATTTGGGTCCCTCTGAGTCAGTGTGTACCACCTCTGCAGATGATGGGAAAAGTTGGTGCTGGCCATGCATGTGACATTGTCCAGATACCTCTGGTGATCCTGAGTCTGACCAGCTAGACACCTTGGACTCTATACCCTGGGAAAGGCACTGCCAGGACCATGACCTCATGTCCGTGGAAGATGAAGCAATGATAACCTGATTGAAAGTCTTGTGTGGGACTACATAAGTGGGGACATGTGGAGAGGAGACATGTCTGGCTATCAAATCCATCTGGACATGAGGAAGGACAGACAGACATGTGTGGGCCCCAGTGGTGGGCTGAGATCACGGAAGGTGATCCTGAGTAACCTGAAGCTGGGCACTGTGAGAAACGCTTGGTATTTGTGTTGTTGGGTTTCCCAGAGGGAGAGGGCAATAGGGCCTCAGCAGGTCGTGGGTGTCATCCAGGTAGGGATACTTCCTGCTCTGGGGTTCATGGCTTCTTCACTTCTGGACTCTGTGGGCCAGGCCATCCTGGGCTGTGGTTGGGTTGGAATTGGAGAGTGTGCAGCTGGAAGCAGCTCAAACCTCAATTTCTATTTCTGATGAGATTTCCCTGGCCAGCACCTTAATGAAGCCAAGGCTACTGGGGCTTCTGGGAAGTGCACATGAGCTTAATTACTCCTGCTCTTGCTCTGCTTGGCAAATAGTCCCGCCTCCCTGGGCTTCCTGTTCTCACACCTCCAGTCTTGGATCTAAGCCCAGGCCCTGCCCTATCCTGTCCCCCTCTTCATCCACCGTCCTTCCATTTGTGTGCCAAGTACACGATCTACGTCTACCTGACTATCTAATCCTGCATCATCCTCTGTCCACCCATCATTCACACCACCTAGGTGTTCATCCACTCGTCTCCATTCATGTGGTACCCATCCACCCTGTCCATTGTCTGCTCACCTAACATCCACACATTTAGTAATCCATTTATCCATCCACCCACCCATCCGTCCATCCATCTACTATCTATCCATCCATCCACTCATCGATCTGTCTGTCCATCCATCCATCCATCCATCCGTCCGTCCGTCCGTCCATCCGTCCATCCACCCATCCATCCATCCATCCATTCATCCATCCATCCATTCATCCACCCACCCATCCATCC
>CM052701.1:136044026-136089026 GCA_028551405.1 Uromys caudimaculatus
CCATCCATCCATCCATCCATCCATCCATCCATCCATCCATCCATCCATCCATCCATCCATCTTCTAATTTTAGAAACACCTTTCTAAGGCTGGCTGGTTGGGTAAGATCCTAAGGGGGAAGAACCCAGTAGCTTCAGCTCTCCCATAGGAATAGTCTGCTGAGTGACAGATAAGAAAATGGCTAGGGCCATCCATGTGAGGAAGGATGGACCGAGGGCAGGACAGGGTGTTGGGAGTCAGTGGGACCGTGCTGAGTGTAAGTAGCTATATAATCTTCCTAGAGGCCAGGGTGGCACTGAGAGGCTGGAGGCTCATCTCCTGTGCCAAACCCGCTCTCCCATGGCATCTCCTGATCTGGTGCGGAGGAGATAGCACCAGGAGAAGTCTGTGTCTGCCGCCCACATGGGGGTGGTGCCACCAGCCTTCCCACGAGCCATCTGCCTTGTCCTTTCCTTCCCCAAGCTTGCTGCAGCCCACGGGCTGCCTGGCTCCTGGCACAGTTGCCAGCTGCACATGTGGGCCTGGATTCCTGCCCCATGCTGTGCCCAGTACTTGCTCTCGGGGTCTGCCTGGGGGCTTTGGCACAACTGTTGTGATACTCCCAAGGTGCAGGGCTTCACAGTTACAGCAGACGCTTCTATGTTTGGGGCAGTGGTCAGTTCTTGGGACTGTTTTGGAGATGGCAACTTCAGGGCTCATTGCTGAGCTCCAGCAGTGGCCACCCCAATGTGGCTCAGATTTGTGAGCAAGGGGAGGGCTGAGATAGTACCTGCAGCAGGTTAGCTTCAGCTTTGTCCTGCAGGGAGCCTGGGAGGGCAAGGGCTGCACATAGCAGAAGTGTGGGCCACCCGTGGGTGCGGCTTCAGCGTGTGTAGTGTAGTATCCAGGGGCGCTCAGAGGAGGATACAGGGTGAAGCACTCCAGGGGGGCAGTGCATTCTCCCTTACTTTCTCCTGCAGAATGCTCTCCCGTGTGTTCTCAAGCCTGCCCTTCCTGGAGCTCAACTCTGTGTTTGGCCTTGGCTGGGGGCAGCTTTGGGGCTGCCTCACATAGTAAAGCTGCCATTTTGGGGACCTGTCCTCAGCTCACCTGGTGGCTTCGAGGAGGAGGAGGAGGAGAAGGAGGAGAAGGAGAAGAAGGAGGAGGAGGCCAAGGGAGGATTTGTGGTCAGTCAGCATGTTCCACGTTTTTCTGGAACCCCATGTGTAGCAAATGTGGATAGAAAGTTATTTCAGAGACCGTGGGTGCCAGACCTCACTTTCCTGATGTTCTCCAGTGAACCACCACTGCTCTGACGCTGAAGGTGGGTTTGGATTCACAGAGACTTAGGCCTGGCCGCACCAGGCTGGTCCCCTACCTTGGTCTTGTCACAGGGGCTCCAGGAACCTGGTTTCTTCCTCTAGGAATGGATAGGAGGCTGGTGTGTTCCTGGTAGGGTGCAGTTCTCACCAGCTGAGTGAGAGGAGCCAGCCCAGGGCCCGCCCTCCCTCCCACCCTCTCCACTTACCCTAGATGCTGGCTGATTTAGGGTGGGAGTGCCTTAATGCCTCTGAGGCCTCACCTCCTCTGTCCCCTTCTCTGGGTGTTTTCCTGGACAGAACATCTCCTCACAGCCATTTTTGGTCATATTTATTTTACTCTATAGTTTTGATCTTTAAAATGCCCAAGAAACGCTTTCTCAAGACATGCTGGCTTCTGCCTTCTCATTCGTAGTGAAATATGGTGTTTAAACATTTCATGGCCTAGAGGTACTTTTTTTTTTTTTTTTTTTATCAAGGGGTCCCATGGGTTGCAGGTTCGTGGATTGTCTCTACTGGGGCTCATGGTCACTGAAAGGACCATGGGAAGCAGTCTGAGGAGAAGTGTCCTGGTACCCTGCTGATACAGGCCTGCTGTGGAGGTGCGGGAGACTGATGCTGTGAATGCTTGTATATACCCACTGCTAGACAAATCCTATCACATCATAGGCTGCTGAGATGGCTCAGCAGGTGTAGTGGTTTGAATAGGTTTGGCCCCCATAGACTGATGTATTTGAATGCTTGGCCCACACGGAGTGACACTATTAAGAGGTATGTATCTTGGTTGGAATAGGTGTGTCCTTGCTGGAGGAAGTTTGTCACCATGGGGGTGGACTTTGAGGTCCTTTGCTCAAGCTCCACCCAGTGTGGGAGTGCTCCTCCACCCGGTGTGGGAGTGCTCCTCCACTCAGTGCTCCTCCTCCTGGCTGCCTGCTGAGGACAGTCTCTCCTGGTTACCTTTGGATCAAGATGTAGAACTCTCAGCTCCGTCTCCAGCACCACATCTGTCTGCATGCTGCCATGCTTCTCACCATGTTGATAATGGACTGAACCTCTGAACCTGTAAGCCAGCCCCAATTAAACATTGTCCTTTTAAAGAGTTGCCTTGGTCAATCACAGCATTGAAACCCTAACTAAGACAGTAGGTAAATTGATGATTTGAGTTTGACCCCTAGGCGTCTTAGTTAGGTTTCTTTAGCTGTGACAATGACCATGACTGAAAGCAAATCTGGAAGAAAAGCGTTTATCTCATTTTACAGCTTATATTCAACCATGAAGTGAAGTCAGGGCAGGAACTGAAGGCAGGAATTTGGAGGCAGGAACTGGGGGGAAGTGCTACTCACTGGCTGCCTTTCTATACAATGGAGAGCCGTATCCACCATCACCTGCCCAGTAGTGACACCGCCCACAGTGGGCTGGACCACCCTACATCAATCATTTATCAAGAGAACTCCCCACAGACTTGCCTGTGGGCCAATCTGATGGAGACATTTTATAAATTGAGGTTATCTTTTCTCAGAGGAACCCAGATTGTATCAAACTGATTAAAAACAAGCAAGCAAACAAACAAAAAACCCCCAAAAGAACAAAAAATAAAACAACAACAGCAACAACAACAAAACTAGCAGCATAGTGGGACCCACATGGTGGAAGGAGAGAATTGATTCCTACAAGCTGTCCTCTGACCTCCACATATGTGCTGTGGCCTGCATGTTACTACACACACAGACACACACACACACACAGACACACACACACAGACACACACACTTAATAAATATAACCCCCAACTCTTTTTTTTTTTTTTTAAGGACTGATGTGGTACAGTTTCCCTCTCTATATTGCAGGTAAGGAAAGGCTGAGCTGGGCAGGGAGGCTGGCAGAGGCTCAGAGTGGAACACCTAAATGCCCCGGAGCCTCCCAGGCTGTGCCAGGACAACGGAGGGGACCATGTGACCTCGACAATAGAATACACTTGAAGAAACCAAAGTCTAGAGTTGAATTTAGTTACTATTACTCCCAAACTGTGCTCCTGTCCAGAATCTGTCCCTCTGTTCCCTCCTGACTCAGGTCTCACCAGAATCATGTCAGCCCCACACTCTGAGCCCTGAGGTCTCTCCAGCACCGGGCAGGTGATTGACACCCCTTCCATTCCAGCTTGGCTTTTTACAGTCTTGCTAGAGATTATCTGAATCTCCAAAGATGGAAATATGGGCCGGGGCTGTTGCTGTGGCAACCATTTATCATTTATGGATAGCCAGAGAGCCCACTTGCTCTTACAACCAAGAGTGATTTGCTGGTTCCTCTCTGCTACTCACAGGTTCTGGTTGTAGAAGGTCAGGGGCCAGCAGAGGCCCCGTGACCCTGCACAGCACCCCTACTGTCCTTTAGGACACCAGAGTCATCTTTTCTTTTTCCTTTCCAAGTGCTTAGTCACATGCTCAAAGCAGACTCGATGCTGACTTGCAGCTGACCTCCTGACCTCCGTTTCTCAGGTCTTGCACGACTCATTCCACCATACAGGTTGACCTGCAAGCCCGCATGTGTTCCCGACTTGCATGGTGTCTCTGTGGAAAACTCAGCAGACACTGGAAAGGGCTGCTGTAGCCACGGTTACTACAGCAGGCAGAACAGCACTGAGCTTGTTAGAGTGAGCTCAGCCCGAGGATATTTATACCAAAGTGTGCTCTTAAGGTAAAACGCCGGTGACTTGAAGCCTAGCATACTACCCTCCCCTTTCATGATATGCAGGGGATGGGAGCTAGGGCCTTGAGTGTGCTATGGATGCATTCTACCAACTGAGCTACACTCCCAAGCCCTCCTAACCCTTTCTAGCCTCACACATCAGTGCATATAACTTGCTGCAGCACCGCTTAGCCACCTTATCCACTCACAGAACTCTTGCATCTCCCGGAGGCAGACTGTTCCCCACTGAGCCTCATGCTCCAACCTTCCACGCCTTCTGGAATCCCCGATCCAAGGCCTTCTGTCCCCACAGTGCTTATGACTGTAGGGACCATGAGCGAATGCTATGGGTTCATTGTTTGGGGACCAGCCTGCGGCCTTGAACTTAGCCTCAGCTTTGGCCACACTGTAACTCATGTAGGGGCCACCTTTCTAGCTTTGTCAATGTTTCATCCGCTGTACAATGAGCTGTTTTATTTACCCATCATCAACGGGTGTGTGGGTCCGCACTGGGTTCAGCACTGAAGGATCTGAGGCTCAGGTATGGCTGCAGAGAGAGAAATGCAGATTCCCCACTCCTTAAGAAGAACACTGCAGCTTCGGAGCAGTGAGAGAGAGGCAGCTAGTTTTGTGACTTTGCAAAGCCTGGTGCCACCCCAGAATAACTGGGCTGTCTGAGTACAGAGGACAGTTTCATGGATTTGAACTTGGGTCCCTTCCTCCCTTCCTCATGACTAGGTAATCAAGAGGGCACAGTCTTACACGTAACCTGTGTCTTATCTTTCCCTCTGCTTTTCAACAAAACCAGTGTGTAAATTCATCTCTGCATTTTATTTTTTAATAAAAAAGCTAAAGAAATTATATGTGTGTGTTTTGCCTGTATGAATGTTTGTGAAGCTGGGCAGTGGTGGCGCACGCCTTTAATCCCAGCACTTGGGAGGCAGAGACAGGTGGATTTCTGAGTTCGAGGCCAGCCCGGTCTACAGAGTGAGTTCCAGGACAGCCAGGGCTGTACAGAGAAACCCTGTCTCGAAAATCCAAAAAAAAAAAGAATGTTTGTGAATGTCCGTGGACCATGTGCAAGCCGTGCCCAAGGGGGCCAGAAGAGGGCATTGGATGCCCTGGAATTAGGCATTCAATAGATAGTTGTCAGTCTATATGAGGGTGCTAGGATCTGAACCCAGAACCTCTGCAAGAGCAACAAGTGCTCTTAACCTCTGAGCCATCTCTCAAGTCTTCATCACTAAATTTTACATCCTGTTTATTTTATTTTAATTAAAAATTTTTTATTTGTCTTTTGAGACTGGGTCTCACTATGTAGCTCTGGCTGGCCTGGAATTATGTAGATCAGGCTGGCCCTGGTCTGCCTGACTCTGCCTCCCGAGTGGCTCTTCTGTTTATTTTTACAATTTATCAGATGCATGGCCTTGCCCTGTCTGCAGACAACTAGACAAGTTTGGCTATTCATGATTTTCTACTCTGAACCCATAGTGTTGGGTGGGGCTGGGTGGACCAGCAGCGTTTGGGAGGGAGCACCTAGCTTAGGCTCCAGGGATTTCCTGCTTATCTAAAACAGGACTTGAGCTGACTCAAGGGACTTTTATTTTGAAAATGAACCACTTGATTTGTTTCTTGCATCTAGAAAACACAAGGCTCTGGGATCCATGCCTAGAACTGCAAAACAAATCAGAAACAAAATCTCAAACCAAGAGCTCTGTCCTGTGCTCTTTTTTCTTCCTTTCACTCCTCTTCTCCTCTCCTCTCTCTTTCCCTCCCCTTTTAATCTTTTCTCCACATGCTTTTGCACAAACACACAGACAGACACACAGACACAGACACACAGACAGACATACACACATACACACAGACAGACAGACATAGACAAACTGACTGACAAACACACAAACAGGCAGACACAGACAGAAAAACAGACAGACATAAACACACAGACACACACATAGGTACACATATAGACACATACACAGACATACATATAGACACACAGACACACAGATAGACACAGACAGACACAGACAGAAACACACACAGACTGACTGACAGACACACAGACACAGACAGAAACAGACACGGACATATAGACACAGGCATATACATAGACACATACAGACACACAGACACACACATAGACATACACACAGACAGAAACATACACAGACTGACTAACAGACACACAAACAGACAGACACAGACAGAAACAGACACAGACATATAGACACAGACATACAGACACACACACAGACACACAGACATACACACAACACACACACATATACATGACACACACACACAGACACCATGAAGCTTAGCATCCTTATGAAAGCTACCGACATGTACTGAGATCTCCCACTCTACTGCCCTCTGCCTATGGGCTCTCTTCTGAATGACTAAGCTGCATTGTGGTCCTGGGAGGCAGAGAGCAGCCCCTGAAAGACTCCCGGCCTGCTTGCTTGTGGCCCCGCACTTGCAGAGCTCTGAGAAACTTGTTTGGTGAGCTGCCTAGCCTTAGTGTTTCATTAGAGCAGCACTTGTGGATAAGATCTTCCTCATCATTCATCAGGTGGAGCTTGGGGAGACTTGTGGAAGAGTGGGGGACAGAAGTGGGCAAGCCGGCCGCAGGGTGTCAAGGACACCACACGAAGGTCTATAGAGTCACTACTCTGGGACCATGGGGCCTAACAGAGCCTAGGCCACCAACCAGAGAGTATGCAGGAGCTGGACCTAGACCCTACACATTTGTAGCAGATGTGCAGCTTGGTCTTCATGTGGGTCCCCTAACAAGTGGATTGGGGGCTGTCTCAGTCTCTGTGTCCCAACCACTGGAACATTTCCCCCTACCTGGACTGCCTAGTTGGGTCTCAGTGGAAGAGGATGTGCCTAGTCCAGCTGGGATTAGATGTCCCAGGGTGGTACCCAAGAGGGGCTCTCCTTCTCTGAGAAGAAGGGGAGGGGGCGATAGGAAGAGGGATTTCAAAAGGTGGGACTGGGAAGAGAGGGGGCTGTGATTGGGAAGTAAAGTGAATAAAAAATTATTGCAAAACAAACAAACAAGCAAGCAAGCAAACAAACAAACAAACAAAAAAGCCCTTCTTCATAACTGCCTCTACTGACAACATGGCTGGACCTTCTTAATGGCTGCCTCGACTGACGACAACATGGCTGGAGCAGAGCTGGAGCTTTTGGAGGTCTTAGAAGGTCAACTCTGCAGGGGTGAGCTCATGATGGGGTGAGAAGTGGAAGCTCATGATGCGGTGAGGGGTTGAGGCTTACAGTCCATGAGAAGATGACCTAGGCCTGTGTTAGCTCTTTAGCCCCCTGCTGTAATAGGCTGTGAAGATGCTGGGGCCACCTGACAGTCCCAAATGCAACTGACAGCATATTGGCTGGGTCACATGGAGGGGTGGGAGGGGTGGCAGGCATCGTGAGGCCTTGGTAGATGCATGGCTCCAGAGGGAGGGAAAGATCTCTTTGAAGAGGCCTCTGTGTGGAGCTACTTGGACTGAGATGTGTACATCCTGCCCCTGGGCTGGGACGTGTGCACCCTGCCCCTGAGCTGGGATGTGTGCACTCTGCCCCTGAACTGGGATGTGTGCATCTTGCCTCTGGGCTGGGATGTGTGCACCCTACCCCTGAACTGGGATGTGTGCACCCTGCCCCTGAGCTGGGAGGACCTTTTCCCTGGTGTGGTGGTAAAACACCTTGACAGAAGCATCTTTGAGAGAGATAAGACTTATTAATCTCACAATTCCAGGTTTTAGTCCACCACTGAGGAGAAGTCAAGGCTGCAACTTGAGGCAGGTAGTCACATTCACAGCTAAAAGCACACAGAATAAGTGCATACTTGTTACTGGTCAGCCCCATCTCTACACTTTCATGTCCAGGACCCCCTGCCTAGGGAATGGCACTGCCCACAGTGGGCTGGGTCTTCCCACATCAATTAACACAATCAACACAATCACCCACAAACCAATTTGATCTAGATAGTCTGTCACTGACATTCTCTTCCCAGGTGGTTCTAGATTGTGGCAACTTGACATTTAAAACCATCACACACACTGTTCACGATGCTGTGAGGAAACAGGAGGGTAGGAACTTAACCCAGCTGTAGATTGCACAGAGTGTTCTCAGTGAGGTTAGGATTAGGTTAAAGGCATCAGAGTAGGTCAGTCCTGGAATGAAAGAGACGTGCACACAGCCTCTCTACTCCTTGCCATCAGTGAGATATCTATGAGGCCTGGATACTCCACCAGCAAGAGACCATTACCAGAGGGACCTCAAGATCCAGGAGCTAAAGTGTTCGAAATTTCAGGTTAGTTCTTTTTTTTTTTTTTTTTTCGAGACAGGGTTTCTCTGTGTAGCCCTGGCTGTCCTGGAACTCACTAGGCTGGCCTCGAACTCAGAAATCCGCCTGTCTCTGCCTCCCAAGTGCTGGGATTAAAGGCGTACGCCACCACTGCCCGGCCAGGTTAGTTCTTGTACTAATGAAAAGTAGACTGACTGCAGTGAGCCTCAGAAAGGCTGTGTGTATGATCAGGCTTACTGGACCTATGGCTCCTTTCTCCACATCTGCCATTCTCTAAGGAGAGAGGACTATGCAGGGGAGGCTGCCATGGGTCTTCTCTGTCCCAGCAAGGAGCGTCTTTGTCTGTGGTGGCAGTGAGCAGCAACTATTCCGTGTGTCATTTGATGTTCAGTTGCAAGCATCACAGTTGCTTGGGGTCACCCTCTGGAGCCAGTTACCGCAGCGGGGAAAGCCTACAAGGCATCTTCTCAGAGTCCCCTCTAGAGCTCGAGAAGCCCAGGCCCGGATCATGACTGTCTAGTCTCCAGTCGGCAGCACCTGACCCGCTATCGTGCAGAGCATTAACTTTGGAGACCTCCCTGCACTGCAGTAATGACTCCAGTTAAGCTCCATTAGAGCCTCGTGTTTGCATTATTAGAACGAAATCTCTGCAGACATCAAAAATGCATCAAATTACTCAACAGCCCGCATTTGGTTATAATTAAACATAGAAGTGATGGGCGAAGAGAGGCTGGCTGTGTCCGCTCTGCGGCTGGGGCTGATGACAGTAACAGGAGACGCTGGGGACCTGGCCCCACTGTGGTACCTCACATCTCTGTGGTGGTGATCTGGAAGAGAGTGAGGAAGAGGAAGAGGAGTCACAGGTAGAAGTGAGCTGCTGGGCTGGAAACCAAACTGGTGAGCACAGGGGTGTGTATAGCAGGTGTTGGGTCCACTGTGGCTATGGAGCGTGCAAGG
The DNA here is from genome assembly GCA_028551405.1 of Uromys caudimaculatus. Lineage (NCBI taxonomy): Eukaryota > Metazoa > Chordata > Mammalia > Rodentia > Muridae > Uromys > Uromys caudimaculatus. The sequence continues at coordinate 136,053,288 of CM052701.1, forward strand.
AGGGCTTGCCCACTGGTAAAGGCCCAGCCCTCTGCTGCCTAGAGAGACAAGCTGGTCCTCCTGACACATCCAGCCACTGTGCTCCATGTGAGGGGGAGGAGCCTGGTATTGTGACCCAGACTTGGTTATTCCTGAAATATGTCACAGACCCTGGGGGTTCCACGCAGTCTGAGTGTACCATTTGGGAACCTTGGGTCTATTCACAGCTTGCTCACCATCTGTCTCATGCCAAGACAACCTCTACCACCCTAGAAAGAAACCTGTGCTGGCCAGAAGTCCTGCTGCACAGTGTTCTAACCCTACCGACCTGGCACTCCATTTTTTTTTTTTTTTTTTTTTTTTGAGACAGGGTTTTTCTGTGTAGCCCTGGCTGTCCTGGAACTCACTCTGTAGACCAGGCTGGCCTCGAACTCAGAAATCCACCTGCCTCTGCCTCCCGAGTGCTGGGATTAAAGGCGTGCGCCACCACTGCCTGGCTATGGCACTCCACTTTTGGCTGAGGCTTGTCTCTGTGCCAGTGGCCCTGTGGTCTTGAGCAAGCAGTACGACTGTCTTACTCTGAGCTTGCTCCTTTGGATGGCTGTGTGGCAGCACAGAGTGTCACTTCCTTTTTGGCAGGTGGAGTCCTAGGATGGGGCCCCTTGACAGAAGGCACAGGAACTGGCTTAGAAAGATGTTCAGAGTCTGCAAGGGCCACAGTCATCTTCACCTCAGTACAGTGCTTCCCACTTCTGCCCATCCTCATGTTAATGCTATTTAGTGTGCGCCTACTGCATGCCAGTCACCACAGTAGGCACCTCTTTCTTCCCAGGATTGCCCTAGACAGAATTGGTCCCTCTAGGAACCAAGGAGATAGGAGCCCAGAAAGATGTTATTCCTGAAGGTTACCGGGGCTTGGGTGCGTCAGGAGGACCAGCTTGTCTCTCTAGGCTGCAGAGGGCTGGGTCTTTATCCGTGAGCAAATCCACCCTGCGTGCTCTACAGCCATGGCGATCCAGCCTGCAGTGGGCTGTGTGTGGGGAGACGTCGGCAATGGGAGCGGGAAGTGCTCACGCCACGTGGAACTGCAACCTCTGAAATTACCCCATAATGATTTATTGCAGTTGCTTTCCCGGCAGCTCCCATTCTCGCAGCGGATCCTGTAAGTGGGTAAACAGGAAGGAGATTTAATTAGGAACGTGGAGCGGGGGAGTGGTGATTAGCGGGCGGATCCTCTGATGCCCTGTGTAACATGCAGTTAATTACACAGACTGCAGGGGAATTAATGTCGGGCAATGCTAATGGTCTTTTTTTGGGGGGGGGAAGAATAATTTTATTTACACAACAGAGACGCAAGAATTATTGAAATGAGAAAAAATGGAAGCTGCATAGGACTTAGGACTGGCAGTTCCTAGGCAAGAAGGACTTTGCCATTTTTGGATGCTAGTGACAAAGAGAACCCAGGTGGCCCCTCAATCCTGTGTCACCTGGCTGGCAGGGAGTTGGGGAGTCCAGGTGGTTCATAGGCTGCTGGCCCGGGATCTGCCTGGTTTGCTTTCCCACCAAAGTCCATCCACTGCCAGGGTGTGGGATATCTGAAGGGCCATGCCCTGCAGGGTACTGGGGAGACAGACATGACCCTCTCTCAGGTAGTCTATTCAAAGGTCCTGTGGTGGTTAATATAAATTGTCAACTTGCCCAAATTTAGAATCACCTGAGAGAAGGGCCTCTGGGCATGTCTGTGGGAGATCAATGTGATTTCTTTGAACTTGGAAGAGCTGCCTGCCATGGGTGGCATCATTCCCTAGTAGCCTGCTGTGGGCAGCTTCATCCCCTAGTTAGTGAACAGTATAGGAGTGGAGAAATGGAGCTGAGCACTTAGATGCATTAATCCATTGCTTTCTTCTGACTGTAGATGCAGTATCATCTTCAGCTTCTGTTTGCTTTGGCTTCTCCCCCACAGCGGGCTATACCCCACAACTATAAGTGAAAGTAAACCTTTTCTCCCTTAAGTTGTTTCTGCCAGAGTGTTTTATCACAGCAACAGGGAAAGAAACCAAGACGGATCTAGAGACATAGACAAGTCTTCTCACTGCAAAGAACCAAATGATGTAGATAGAGGACAAATCTAGGGTTTATAACAGTAAGCACTAGGGGTCTTGCCCCTGTAGTGTGTGGGAACAGGTATCCCTATAGGGCAGGCAGGCCCTGTGTGTCTCTCCAGTGGGAGCTCAGTTGACTTTGCCCTTTTCTGCTAGAGACAGCTGTTGAAAAGGCCACCCCTGTCCTCATCTGTCTTCAGACCCGGCTTCTGCTACAGAGCTGTCCCGCTGTCTCCTGATATTTGGGAGGGAGGAATCTTCCCAGCAATGGAGAGTATGTGTGTCCAGAACCAGGGGCTCAAACAGATTCAATCTGAATAGTTTCTCAGATTAGAGGTGGTCAGGGTAGAGCAGGGGAGAGGGTGTGCTAGGATACTCGGGGGAGCTCTTATCCAGACTGTCATACTTCCAGATAAGGCTCCAGTCTTGGCTGAGGGGAGGACTTGTGGGCAGGGCATGCTGGAGCTGAGGGAGTGGCTGAGGAGTCCTAGAAGAGAGGCAAGCTGGGTCTCAGGAAGTCAGCACTGGTCCAAACCTGCTCCAGGAAGGCCTTTCTCCACCATCTCCCAACCTCCGGCTCTCCACTGTGGCTGACGTCATAAACTGCCCTCTTCTGCCCCTGATGCTTCCCACCCCTGTCTCTGTGCCATTTCTCTCTTCTTCTGGGGCACTTTTCTTTTTGGTAAAGCCCATCCTGGTGAGGCTCAAGTCTCAGTCAGTCCTGCTATCCCTACCGGCCACCCTAATCTTCACATTCAGAGTTCATTGCCAGGGTTCTCAGGAACCTGAAGACCGGGAACCGCTGGATGCAGAGAGCCATGAGGCCTAGACTGGATGCGTAGCATAGCAAATGGGCAAGAAACAGATACCTAGGTGGGCATAGTGTCACGTGCCTTTAATCCCAGCACTGTGGAGGCAGAGCTCTGTGAGTTTGAGGCCAGCCTGGTCTACATAGTGAGCAGGACATTCAGAGCTACATAGTAAAACCCTGTATGGTGGTTTGAATAGGAATGGACCCCATAGACTCATATATTTGAATGTGGTTGGCCCAGAGAGTGGTATTATCAGGAGGTGTGGCCTCGCTGGAGGAAGTGTATCAAAGTGAGGGTGGGCTTTGGGACTCTCCTCCTAGCTGCCTGGAAGACAGTTTTCTCCTGCCTGTCTTTGGATCAAGATGTAGAACTCTCAGCTCCTCTAGCATTGTATCTACCTGGACACTGCCATACTTCTGCCATGATGATAATGGACTGAGCCTCTGAACCTGTAAGCCAGCCCCAATTAAATGTTGCCCTTATCGGAGTTGCTTTGGTCATGGTTTCTCTTCTCAGAAATGGAAACCCTGAGACAGACATCTTGTCTTGAAAAAAAAAAAAAACCAACCAACCAAACAACAACCTCAACCAAAATCACAACCACCACCACCACAACAAAATTTTCAGCCCAACCAAACCAAACAAAAAAGAAATAGATATTTGATAAAGGAAAACCCACAGACCCAGTTCTGGTCCCCAAAGGCTCCAAGCTCAACTCTATCCCAGCCCTGCACAGTCTTCCCTAGGAATTTAGAACTGAGGGTACAGGAGGATCAAGGTTTGGGGGACATAGGCTGCTTCAGAGGGCATTCTGATCTCCACTTCCAGGATGCCCACTCTGTCTGTCCTACCCTGTCACACCTTACCCCTCTGTCCTGTCCTATCAAGTCCTACTCTGTCCCACCCTTACCTGTGATGTCATGGATTGTCTCTTTAGATGCCCTGGGAGCAACAGGCACACTTGTCAGAGGGCGCAGGAAGGTCTATGGGGATTCTCTAGGGGGCTCATGGAGCTGGGCCCTCACCAGGTTCTCCATCACCCTTGACACGAATCGCTCATAGTGGACTCTCTTGGGATGGATCAGAACTTCTAGACCCCAGGGGTCCCAACTCCAGTGTGTTCAAGAGTGTAAACAGGGTGGCATCTCCCATCCGTCCATGGAGGCAGGAGTGAGCACTGGACAGGGTCAAGAGGTGGGATGGCAAGAGTGCTGCAGGGTTCCATGGCGGAGGGCTAGCATCCACAAGGAGAGGAGAGGCCTCTGGGAACAAGGAGCTCATGGGCTGCAGCCCAGTGCATGCGCCTCCTGCAGACTGGCCTCTCTCAGGGAAAAATGGACCCCACATCTCTCCCTTCTCACTCTCCTCGCATCCAATGGCACGGGAAGCTTGGGAATAGAGTGTCCTGGGCTCTACAGGCTCAGAACTGACTGGTGCTCTGTACCCCTCCATGGTCTACCTCACTGTGACCATCAGAGTCTCGCATGTATGACCTCTGGGGACATCTCCTTCAGCAACTGGCTCTTGGTTCACAGGAAGCCCCCGTGCCCTTGCTGTCCCACTTAGGGACCTCTAGAAACTTTACAGTTTATAAGGGAGAAGATGCCGTTGGCCCTATCTGCACGGAATCTCCAGACAGAGCCATTTGATAGCTTGGAGCTAGCAAGGAGGAATTGGTGGCTATAAGCATATCAAGGGGTGTTACTGTGTGACTCAGAGTAAGCCCTCGCTCTAAGTCTCAGTTTCCCTTCTGAGGAATGGGGATAATCCTCATGTGGGTATCCTGGGACCTCTTTGGGTAGGGTACCTTTGGCTGCACTGGATGCCCTCACTCTTGGGGTGGGGGTTTCTTTAAAGGACAGACCAGCAATTAGTGTGCCTTGAGAGGACGGTGTGTAATGACAGCTGATGGCCGCTGGCCGTGAGCTGCTTGTGGCTTTTTCAAAGGTCCCGGTGATCTTGTCTGGCTGCTCATTTGCAGTGTCTGTAGAGAAAGCAAATGTCAGCCTCTGCTGGCTTATGCAGGCTGATCACAAAGCCCTAATTAGCGGTGTCTGAAATAATGAGGTTTTCCTGTGTTCTCATTACATGGAAATTACTTCTGGAAAGCAACTTGGAAGGGCACGGAGGTGTGAGACTGTCTTTTCTGGAGGGCCTGGTCACTGGACCAGTGGCTAAGCACTTTGCTTTGAAGGCCACCAGTGGAGAAGTCCTGAGCTGAGGGACAGTACCCTCTTCTTGGTCCCGGGGAAGACCACAGTGGGAGAAGACTGAAGGCTGGGATATGGTAAAGGAGGCTTGAGAAGCCCAGGTTTGGGAGACCCCTCCTGACATCCTTTCACCTTGGAGGATAGTGACAGGAGTCTCCAATCATGAAAGGAAGGAAGTTAGAGGAATAGCAACCCCTGCTTGTCTGCCTTAAAACGATGCTCTTTGGCAGGCAGCAGGATGTCTTTAAATTTTCATGGGCTCCCCTTGGTGGAGGCCTGTTGTCCACAGCCTTGAGCCAGGGCTGTGCTGTGTTCACAAGTGCCACCCCTTGGCAAGCCTGTCTCCTTCAGTCAGGAGATGAGTGATGTCTCTATGGCCAGTGGAGCCCTGCCTCTTGCTGGCTGGGATGCTGTCAGAGAGAATTCACTTTCCAATAATGCATTGTTAACACGACTATTAAATGCTTGGGACTCTTTTTTGGTCTCTAAATGGTGTTTGCCAGTGGCTGTGTGTATATCATCTGAAAGTGAGCTTTTTACTGCATTTGGGTGTCTCTATTCACCAAGGCCATGCTAGGTAAGGTCCTGATTAACAGACGGAGTCCAGAGATCCATAGCAGGCATGATCTAACAATAATAATGGTAGCCAGGAGACTTCCAGTGGGCCCGCTGGGCTGCAGATACCAGTGAGACCTCAGGCACTGTGAAGCCTGGCGTGTTTGTGTCCTGTAGCAGAGGCTGCTATCTCCTTAGCCTGGAGCAGTTCTGAGCTGGACACAGACAGACAGACAGGCACATACATGGAGCAAGACTCTTCTCCATAGGAAGTATTTCTAGTCATCCCAGCCCCATTGGAAGGTCTGTCTCTACAAATCAGGATCAGTCACCAGGGTTAAGTGTGCACGCAGACCCCTGCAGTCTGCAGAAGCTGGAATCCATCAGTATGCATTGACTCTCTTGGCATTCAGTGTGTAGTCCCTGAACACAGGAAAACACTCACGAATGGCTGAAAAGAACAGGTGGACAATTGTGAATTAGTGAATTAAAATGCACAGATCTGCAGTGGGCGTCCACGTCCTTCGCGGAGAGCTGTTCTGGTTAGCACCTGTCAAAGTCCTGGCCACGTGCTGAATGTCCACGGCAGTGACCTGCCTTGCTGCTGGGTCACCCATGTCTTTGTTAGTCAAGCTGTTTCCTAGCAGTAAGCCCTGACTTCTCAGTGCGGTGTCCTTGCTTCCATGGACCCACCCTGGTGGGCGTGGTTCTGAGGGAAGTGAGGAGAGCCCCCTCTCGCAGGCTGCTTGCTCGATAGCTCTCTTCTGAGCCCTAATTCCATTGCTTTATTCTTACTTGGTCACAGGCTTGGGATGGTTTGAGATGGCTTCTGCACATCTTGGAAGAGCCCTGCCCCTGGTTTTGCAATGTAAGAAACTTGGCACTGGGGAGTTTTCCCTCCACTGATTCTAGGAAAAAGTGGCCTATGCCCTCCCGAGTGTCAACATAATGGCCAGAGAGAGTTAGGCAGAGGAGGCCAGACGGTGTGTCTTGACCAGGCGTTTGAAGGTAGTTTACACTTCAGGAGAATAATTCTGATGAATCTGGGTGGCCTGGGCTGACCTACAGTATGGAGCAAACTGCAAAAAGATGGTGCCAGCTGGCCCTAGAAGCCAAAGGTGGAGAGGAGATGGTCCAGGAGGCTGTGCCTGTAGAGGCTGGAAGGTGCCTGCAGAGACTTAGAAGTTTAAGAAAGGAGTCCTTGGGTCTGTCCAGCCAAACATTGTTGAAGCCAGGAGCAGACCCACGGCACCTCTGGGGCTCTCCGCTCCGTGGCTTCCTTTGGTCATAGGTTTCTTCTTGCTTGAGGGCAGCTTCCAGGAGGAGAGGTCTTCTTTACATAGTGTCTGTGTGTATGGCATATGCCATGGTACACACCTGGAGGTCAGAGGACAACTTGCAGGAGTAGGTTCTCTCCTTCCTCAGAGTGGGACCCAGAGGCCATCAGATTTGTTGGTAAATGCCTTTATCAGCTGAGCCATCTTGCCGGCTCTTGCCCCTGTCCCTCTATTTTATTTTATTTTAATTTTTTTTATTTATGTGTATGGGTATCCTGTCTGCTTGTACGTGTGTACACTAAGTTCATGACTGGTGCCCATGGAAGCCAGAAGAGTGTTGGGTCTTGGGCAGCAGGAGTTACAGACAGTTCTGAGGCACCATGTGGGTGCTGAGAATTGGACCTAGATTTTCTGGAGAGCAGCCAGCTCCAGCACGCGCGCGCGCGTGCACACACACACACACACACACACACTACACATGCAAGCATGAGAGCACATCTGGGCATGTAGTTCAATGGAACATGTGCTTAGCATGCACGAACTCCTGGACTCTGTGGATAGTATTAGCCATCAGTGGATGCTGGCTGGGCTCTGGCCTTAAGTAGTCAGGACCAGGATGCCACAGGTATTCCCAGCAGCCACTTGGGGTGGGGAGCTTCTTGACTCGCTCAGCAGTCGTGTTTCAACTGTGCTTATGAGATCTGGGGGCATTGAGGGGTCAATGAGAGAACTCGGTGGGTAAAAGCGCTTGCCACCACGCCTGACAACGAATTTGACCCTTGGAAACCTCATGGTGAAGGGAAAGATCCAGGGGGGACTGGACACACAGCCAAAGAACTATAAGGGGAGAGCCTGGGGGCAGGGGCAGGACAAAGTCTCATAGGCTCAAGTACCAGCTTCTCGGATTGGAGGGAGACTGGACTCCAGCAGGTACAGTAGTCAATGCCATGCCGAGGCTTTGGTGGCTGTGGTTAGAGTAGGAGAGATATGAACTCTGGGGGTTCTGGAGCCTGTATACCCACAGTCACCCGGGGCCCTGACACCAGGGCCACCCAGGGCCCTGAGCTCTACCCCAGGGTCTTCAGTTCTACCTGGGTCTTTCAGACCTAAATCCACATGCCTTTTTTTTTTGTTTGTTTGTTTATTTGTTTGTTTTTTCGAGACAGGGTTTCTCTGTATAGTCCTGGCTGTCCTGGAACTGACTTTGTAGACCAGGCTGGCCTTGAGCTCAGAAATCCGCCTGTCTCTGCCTCCCAAGTGCTGGGATTAAAGGCATGCACCACCACTGCCCGGCCTTTTTTTTTTTTTTTTTTAAATGCATGTGAGTACACTGTAGCTGTCTTCAGACACACCAGAAGGCATAGTATCCCATTACAGACAGTTGTGAGCCACCATGTGGTTGCTGGGAATTGAACTCAGGACCTCTGGAAGAGCAGCCAGTGCTCTTAACCGCTGAGCCATTTCTCCAACTCTTGCTATCAGGTTTTGTGGATGCTCCTCTGCCTTGAACCCAACAACAGAGACTCCAGACCCCAAATTCCTCCTCCTTCCACGCCCCTGCTCCCTTCTCTTTTCTTGCAAAACCCAGAGGAGACTGGAATGAAGGAGACCATGTTGCTCAGCACAGCTCTCTGAGGCCTCATCCCCTCTCTCCAAGTTCCCCAGTGTTGCCTCATTTTAAGACAATGTTCCAAGGGTCCAGCCCTCCACACTGGGCAAAGGGTGCACCGCACTGCCTCCTGTGAATGGTGCACAGTGCTTTGATCCATTGCAAACAGCACAGATGGGACCTCATTTGCCAGGACCCCCTGCTGTGCCATTCTACCCCGTGGGGGGCAATTGGTTGGGAGTCACTTCATCTTTTCAAAAGGAACCCAGTGGAGAAAGCTGAAGGCAAGGGTGGGTCCAGGGCTGCCTCCCTCCCGACTCCAGCAGCCTGACTTCTTGTGCCTGGTGGCAGCTCTCTCCAATTAGCGGAAGCCCACAGTCTGCCCAGGAGGGCCTGGACGATTAGAAGGTCATTTTTGAGCTCCTTTTTAGTACACTCTGGTGATGGCTGTGCAGGGAAAGCCAGGGATTATCTCTGGCCCTAGAGAATACATCCACATGGGCAAGAGAAAGTTTGTGTGCATATGGCTCTGATGTGGGCACTGCTCACTCTCCTGCCACACGGCTGTATGCACACACCAAGAAGCTGCCCAAAGAACAGTGCCTCCTTGGCTGTGTAGCTCCTGAAGTTGTTTTTATGCTTCCCAGTGACTGTCTGTCCAGGCCCTGCTTGGAGCTAGGGGGGTCTAGCCTGGAGCTGTAGGGAGCACAGGGAACTTCTTCCTGAAGAGTGGAATGGTTCATGAGCCAGCCCTGTGCCAGCATAGCGGTGTCACCATGGTGAAAACCTTGCTGGCATGGGTACTGTTTCCCTCTCTTGTACTCACTTGCCAAAGACCCAAGTTAGCACCTTGGAGCCGGGTGTGATGGCATCTTGGATTGGTTCCTAGAGGTCTCCCTATCCATTGATGCCTAGCTGGTGATTATAAAGAAAGAGAGTGGAACCCATGTTTCAGAACCCGTGTAGCTTCCCATGTAGCTGTGGCATGCAGAAGGAACCTGCCCTTGGGAGTGCAGAGGCTGCTTAGTTCCAAGGCCTGCACTATACTATACTCTCTGTGGATCTTGGGCAAGGAGGCCCCTCCCCTGAGAGCCCTGGCTGATGAACCGAGGAGAACTGCTAGGTTCTAGACTTGATTAAGTTCTTCCACGAAGAAGACCTCATCAAACACAAGCTGAGATGTGTGGATGGCTGTGTGTACACAGGAAGAAACTAGAACTTGAGCCATTGGCCACATCAGAACATAGGAGGACATGAAGAGTAGCATAGGGGCCCAACAGCTCACTCAGATAGGGTAACTGGGCTTGGCAGGACCCAGGCCTCAAACTCCAAATCTATTTCCATTCCTTTGAGATGAGTGTGTGAGTTGACAATCTAGCACCTTCCATTGTAGGCCTGATTCTCCAGTCCTCTACTGCTCACCACTGCTCACTCTTGCACTGCCCATCCATCCATCCATCCATCCATCCATCTACCCACCCATCCATCCTTCCATCTATTCATCTACCCATCCATCCATTCATCTACCATCCATCCATCCATTCATCCTTCCATCTATCTATCTATCTATCCATCCATCCATCCATCTATCCATCTATCCATCTATCCATCCATCCATCCATCCATCCATCCATCCATCCATCCATCTATCCATCCATCCATCCACCCACCCACCCATCCATCCACCCATCCTTCATCCACCCATCCACCCACCCACCCATCAATCTACACACCCACCCACCCATCATCCATCTGTCTATCCATCCATCCATATATCCACCCATCCGCCCATCCATCTGCACACCCATGCATCCATCCCCTTACCAACCCACTTGTTCATCTACTTATTTGCTCACTGACCAATCTACTCATCCATCTACTCGCTTACCTCTCCATTCTCTTATGTATCTACCAATCCATCTACCTAAAGAGCTACCCACCCATCCACTCATTGACCTTTCTAGCCATTAATTCATAACCTATTCATCTACCCACTCATCTATCATCTATCCATCCATCTACTCATCTACTCAACCATTCACATATCCACCAATCCATGTATAATCCATTCATGTATCCATCTTCCCATCTATCCATTAATCTATAACCCATCCATTTATCCACTCATCCATCCATCCATCTATTCACATATCTACCAAACTATCCACCTATTCATATACTGTTTATCCTTTTATTTATACAGTTGCCCATTCATCCATTCATTAATCACCCATCACCCATTCATCCATCCATGAATGAATGGGGTCACTTATTTACTTGCTCACTCCTCCAACATTGGTCAAAAAAAATCATTTTTGCCAATAGATAATGAGGCCAGCACAACTGCACGAGAGGTCTCAGGATGAGAGCTCCACCTCAGGGATCCAGTTGACATTGAGAAAGACTCAGATGATCTATTAGCACTCAGAGCAAGTGCCTCAGTTTACTCACCTGCAAACTAGGAACAGCAAACAACAGCATCAACCCCACTGAGGCATCAATATGTTTGTGAGTGTGAGCTCCTCACACTCACAGGGATGTGACTGTCATCACTGTTCTTGTTCTGGGGTCCATGAAAGGATGCTGTGGAACTGTGGGAGGGGCAACGAGAGGGAGTGGGAAGCCTGTTCTAGCCAGGGATGTCAGACAGACCGGGGTGCGAGGGAGCAGGATCAGGAGGTGCAGGGGGCTGGGAAGGCTGCCTTGGAAACAGGCACTGAGAGCTGGACCAGGGAGCAGGAAGAACACCTGCCAGCTGCACGGTGCCGCCCCTTCCAGCTGCACAGTGCCACCCCTTCCAGCTGCACGGTGCCACACCTGCCAGCTGCACGATGCCACACCTGCCAGCTGCACGGTGCCACACCTGCCAGCTGCACGATGCCACACCTGCCAGCTGCAGATGCCACACCTGCCAGCTGCACAATGCCACAGCTGCCAGCTGCAGATGTCACAGCTGCCAGCTGCAGATGCCACACCTGCCAGCTGCACGGTGTCATACCTGCCATCTGCAGATGCCACACCTGCCAGCTGCAGATGTCACACCTGCCAGCTGCATGATGCCACACCTGCCAGCTGCATGATGCCACACCTGCCAGCTGCACGATGCCACACCTGCCAGCTGCACGATGCCACAGCTGCCAGCTGCAGATGCCACACCTGCCAGCTGCACGATGCCACAGCTGCCAGCTGCAGATGTCACACCTGCCAGCTGCATGGTGTCATACCTGCCATCTGCACGGTGCCACACCTGCCATCTGCATGGTGCCACACCTGCCAGCTGCATGATGCCACACCTGACAGCAGTATGATGTGCTGCAGAACTCACCTGGGACTCCCAGGCTGCCCCTCCTCAGCTGCTCATCTGGTCTCTGTGGGGCTGGTCCTCAGCATGGTGAGGGAAGCCAAGGCTCCAGGGAAGAACACCCTGCTGATTTGTCAGTTGTAAGTTGAAAGGGTTCTCCCCTCCCCAAGCTGAGTGGTGGGCTCATTGGGCCAGACTATCGACTCATGTTGTGCCTGCTGCCTACTCTAAGGAGACCAGCAGATACTTCTCCTCATGTCTTCCTCCACCTATGGCACAGGCTATCCCTGCTTTCTCACCATCTTCAAGCTCCTCTTGTGGCCCTGGAGGGTGGTTTGGGAGGTTGGGCACATCCTGGACAGCTCTGCCTTTCTTTTTGACATGGGTGACAGTGGTGCTCATTAACTGAAAGCCCCAAAATTATTCATATGGGTCTCCGGTGGCCTTTGGGGGCATAGGTAGAAGCAATGTCCTTGGGCATGGATGGCATAGGTAGGGCCTCTGTGGCATGGGCTGGAAGGACAGAGATTCTTTTATAGCATGTCACTTCATGACATCACTCTGACCCCCTGAACTTGAGGTACTGTCCCCATTTTAAGATATAAAGCAGGCTCAGAGATGCGATGTAATGGATTGAAGGACACAGTTGGGAACAGGTAGGGCCAAGGTCAAACTCAAGTCCCAGGGAGAGACATGCCCATCCTTGCGTCCTGCTTCCCCATGGGGAGTGGAGTAGAGTCTCCAGTCTGCTGGAAACAAACACTCCAGACTGGAGGACCCGAAGAGATAGGAGGGAATTCCCTTCTGGCCAGAGGTCCAAAGCTAAGCTCTGGTCTGAGCAGTGCACCCTCCAAGAGCCCCGGGGCGGACGTTCCTTCTGCATGTACAGCTACTGGGCCAGGGACACCTGGCCTGAAATGTCACCTCTCTAACTTCTTCCTCATCTTCAGTGTCCCTTGCCCTGCCCTCTCTGATCTCTGCTCCCTCCCCTCCTCCCTCCCCTCCTCCCGTCCTCCCCTCCTCTCCTCCCCTCCTCCTCTCTTCCTCTCTTCCCCTTCTTACCTCTCTTTTCTTCCATTCTTTCCCTCCCCGAGCCACAGGCATCAGGGTTTCGAGATTCTTGGTCACGTCAGCACAGACTTATTCCAAGTGAGCATTCCAGACAGGTTCTGGAGGGGCAGTGTGGGGACATACTTTTTTGGGGGGGGACTATTGGACCCACAACAGCTGGCAACAAGTAGGATATGCTCTCTGCAAAATAAATCTCACTTGAGAACCTCCTGCTTGTGCTCCAAGGGCAGCCATCTCCTATAGACCCATAGCAGCCTCCATGGTGGGCCTGTGGGTACACAACCCCCCCAACTTTGTTTGGATTCTCCATGGTTGCTTCCTTGTGAGCTCTTGACCTTATATCTGAGCGCGGGTGCTCATTGCTGTCTTCTACAGACCTGTCTCCAGAGCACATGGTTCAGACCAGTTAGGCTGAAGTCAGGAGGGAAGAAAGACCAAGGTCAACAAGCCTGGCTCCACTTCCTTAGCGGTGTAGTGCCTTTCTGGGGCAGTGGCCCAACACCTGCTGTGGCAGCCCCACTGGGCAGCTCCATGGTCCATCAGCTCTCTTCTCTGCTTGTCCTCCTTCTGCCTGTCAGCATGGCTGCCGATTACTGAGCAAACAGCAGACACCCCAGCGCTCCCGAGTCTGGAAATTCCAACAGCATTTCTGTCGTAGCTGATGGTAGCAGGTACCTCTGATGGCTTCTGGGGAAATGTAAGTAATTTGGAATAGAGAAATAACTATTGATTGAGGCAAGGAGTTACTGCATTGCCCATCTCCGGTTCTCTGCCTGTGTCTGCAGCACCCCCTTCCTCCAGGTGGAGGCTCCTGGGAGCTTCTTGATTAGTAGACATTTCTCAGCTGCGAATCGGCAGAGCTTGTGACAATTCCACTTTCCAGCTACATAAACAAGGTCAGGTGGGCTCACGCCGCCTTGCCCACCGCCTAGATCTTTGGTCTTTCAGCTTCTTCTGGGGGAAAAGTGACTGATATACATAGACCTTGGCTCTAGGTAGTTTCACTGAGACTGTGAACATCATGGTTGACAAAAAAGTTTGGACACACATCTAAACGTGCAGACTACAAACTGTTGAGGGAAACCTACTCGTGGTGGGCAGACACCTATCGCTTGGGTCAGAGCATGTTCGTGGATCTGTAGTCTTATAACACCCAGGCTGCTCTGGAGCTCGTTGGTGACGGGTGTGGAGGAGAAGCTTGCTCTCTGACCATCTTGGGTGGCCCCAGCAGGAGAGTTAACACAACATAGAGGGGGAAACACTTTTAAAGATGCAATGTGCTGGCCCAGCAGGAGGGGCCGTGAAGAGGAACTACTGGCAAGGGACTGTCCGTGGGTTCTGAGAATTCCTTCCCTGGGGAGACTACTTCTGTTTAACCCCTCCTCTAAGGTCTCACTGACAGACCAAGGCATGATTCCACAGAAGTTCATCCTGGGACCAATCGGTTCATTGGGCTTGCTCACCACAGGAGAGGGGTTACCTGCAGGAGTGTGTGTGATCCTGCAGCAGCCACACTGGACTCTTCACTCAGCATGGATGATGCTTTCCCCATACACATGGAGGAGACCCCTCTTCAATTAACCTTTCCATTGTATACGCTCTGGCACAGTGGTTCTCAGCCTTCTCAATGCTGCGGCCCTTAATATAGTTCCTCATGTTGTGGTGACCTCCCAACCATAAAGTTATTTTGTTGCTACTTCATAACTGTAAGTTTGCTACTGTTATGAATCGTAACATGTAGGATATGAATCTGATATGCAGGATATCTGATATGCCACCCCTGTGAAAGAGTCATTTGATCCCCAAGGGGTTGCATTTCACAGGTGGAGAACCCCTTGTCTAGTGCCACCCAACCATCTAGACCATGCGTAGCTAGGGTAGAGTTGCATATGAATGTCTGGGAGGAGCTGCTGGAATCTCAAGTGAGGGTCCGGTGACCACACCACCCCTCCTATGAGGGAATGGTAGTCTAAAGGTCTGATAATGATGGATGCTTGCACAGCGGCCCAGCTGATCTGTTCAAAGGGCCACACATTACCGATGCCGCTAGGGGGTGAGGGTATCTCAGCCCTTCAACTGCACCAGGGGAGAGTGGTGCTCTAATGGTGTTCTAAGATCTGGAGTCCCTCTACCCAAACTGGTTTTCTCTGTACTCCTAGGCCTCAGCCCCATACAGGCCTGAGCACTGGGCCTGAGATTGTCACCGTCCTCAGTAAAGGCAGGCTGGATGGTTTGATGCTTTCAGACTTCAATTCCAAAGTCTCCTTTCCAGGAATCCCTTTCCAGAGACTCCAGGTCAGCAGGTGACCCCTGCTCCCTTCTAGGGCTGCCCAGGCCTCGCCCAGTTGCCACACAGGCTTGCCCGCCACATGGGCCTGCCTATTCTGGAGTGGAGTGGGGGGAGGATTTCTGACAGCCTTTTTCTTGCCTCCCTGGTGGGAAGGAAAGCCGAAGCTTGGCTCTCTGGCCATTTGGAAGCCTGTGGTCCATAAAAGGAAGCTCTGGACCTCTGCCACGGGAGGAGTCGGTCCATTTGCTCTGAACTCAGGACCTTCATGGGTACCTTGGAACCCAGATTCTGGATTGACATCTTGGTGCCCTGTTCATGACTTAGCTGGGCCAGAACAGTTACAGACCTCCTCTGTAAAGGAGAGCATACCTGTAAAGGGTGTGTCACGTTTTCACCATCACTGTGGTCACTGTCACTTCACAGCCTATGCACTTATCCTGGGGGTGTCTGGGTAGCAGGCTTCATTTTCAGACTTACCACTGCCACCCCAGGCTGGTCCAGCGCAGGGAGTTGGGGGATGGGGGCTACTGGCTGGGCTGGGGTGTTGCTGCCTCCCTTCGCTTGAGCCTTGAGCATTCACAGGAATCTGTGCCAGGCTCAGAGCACTTCTTGCTGCTCAGAAGGAAACAGATGGGGCTGTCAGCTCTGCTTACGCCCTGTCTTCCCGAACTCAGTCAAGCGTGGTCAGAACAGGGGAGAGGCTCCTCTGAGCAGCTGGTGGCATTCAGGGCCAGCATCCCTCGGGGTGTGTGACGCTGATTAGCAGGAAATAATGAGAAAGCCAAGGGAGCGAGGCCTCAGGCAACCTCCTGGCCACTGCTGTGTCCCTAAGAGACTGCAATGAGCACTCAAGGCAACTTTCATTCCCATCCTCAGCGGCCTTATCCTCCAGCCTCCAGCTTTGACTGAGGGAAACTGTTTGATTACATCTTTTGTAGGAAGGAGGCTCAGAGAGGACCATCCCCTTCCCATGATGGCACCAGGGGAGGCTTCTGATCTGTGCTGGGGTGAAGGGGACTTGCTGGTTTCCTCTAAACAAACAAAAACAAAAACCCACCTGGGATTATAGGTGTACACCAATGCACCTAACAAAACCATAGCTTTTGGTTAAACAAATAATTCAGGCCATATTAGAAAGACCAGAGAATCCTCAGACTTGAGAAGAGAGGAGAAATATTTGCTATCCCTGAATTGGGAAGTGGCCCCCAGTGATAAGTTACTGACTACTCCTCCAGATATGCAAGACAGGTGTCACTGTGTGACATACATCCTTTCTGTGGGTGACCTTAATTTCACTGAACAGGGTACTGTGAGCACTTGGATAAGTCAGCAAGTGCACCTCTGCCCCAATGTCAATCATATGTCACTGTCTAGAGTGTTCTATTGCACCCAGATAACAGGATTTATTCAGACCTCTTTTGTTGGACAACTGAAGTGTGTGTGTGTGTGTGTGTGTGTGTGCATGCGTGTTTACACAGAGGCCAGAAGACAACATGTAGGAATCAGTTCTCTCTTACTGTGTGGGTCTCAAAGATTGAACTCAGGTTGTCAGCCTTGGGGTCAAGTACCTTTACCGGCTGAGCAGTCTAGCCAGCCCTAGTCTGTGCATTTTTGAAGACATTCAATACGTGATGCCACATGGGATGTCCCAGAGGCCCCTTTACTCTCACACAAACGGAGAGGTTGTGGCCACTTTGCTAGGTTGAGTGAGCCTTTAGAGGTGTTGGAACAGTGCTCTTGTCTCTGAGGGGCCTCTGTGATGGACTGGTAAGAAGGTGCCTCAGCCGTAGCCCCTGGAGAGAGATGATGGCGGCCAGGCTGTCAGGACAGTTGTTAATGAATCTTCAAAGCAGAAGAATTTTAATTTATCTTAACAGAGAAAAGCAACAGCACTGAGCCTCTTTAAAAATTGTTGTCGGAAAAGATTGACGTCAATCTTATAAAATCTAACACACTCTACGGGCTGAAACATTTACAAAGGTGTGGTTGCTATAGCAACGTGAAAGAGACTGTTAATATTTATCACACAGGGAGGAGGACTCAGAATCTGACTGCTCTTCTTAGGAGACCCTTGTGTCCAGCTGGCTCAAGGATGCTGGCACTGCCTTCCATTGGCCCAGAGTACCCTCATCTCTTGGTCCCCAGACCCTCTCTGCCTGTCCTCTCTGGGTTAACATCACCAAAACCAGCCTTCCTCTTGACTAGGGCCCTGATTTGTCCTGCACAGCTCAGCTCTAGCCTCTTAATTGCTGCTCAGACCTGGCACTCTATTCTGGGTTCTGCTGGAGACTTAAGTACTAAGATTCAAACTATAGCCTCAGCTCCCTCACAGGCTCTGAGCTGGTTTCCACACTTTCTTCCCACTTTGTCCTAGGCAGGAAGCAAGGCCTGAGGAAAGGCAGTAGCATGTCCAGCCTAGGATGCAGGCCTCAGCCGAGTCCATCTTCTCCTAGGTCACCACCACCTTGAGAAAGACAGGGACTGAACTCCATGGACTCCAGGCTCTCTACAAAGGAGCTGCGAAACCGGGAAGACAAGTCTGTGGTGGAATATCAGAGCTGTTCAAGGACACCCCAGGATAGAGAGGAGATTCACACAAGTCCAGGGACAAGGAGAAGAGGCAAGTGGTCCAGGGATATTTTTGAGGCGTGGAAGACATTGTTTCAAGGAATGGAACATGAGCGCTAGCCCGAAGATAGCCTTGAAGCCCCCCCAGCAGGCTTGAGACATCACACAAGCTGTGACCCCAGAAGCAGGGCCCGAAGTCTCTCCACACAGGAATTTCTCTCTTGAAATTCAGCATAAAAAGGTCACACATGTCACCAAACACCACTCCTGCCCCCCGGTACATAGCATACCACTATGATTGAGCTGGCCCTTGAGTGAGATGCTCTGAGTCTGTGGCTCTGGCCTTGTCCCTTGAGAAGGTCCCCGTCTGACATTTGGTCACACAGGAAGAGGTCAGAAGCCACCTCTGCCTTCCAGTCCAGGCTCGGGTGCCATTAATATTTCATGTCCAAAGACAGCATTGACATTTTGCTGGATGGCTTCAATTAGCTAAGAGCCTCCTTCTCAGGCTAATAACCAGTCTGCTTACCCTAATGATTTATTAATCTACTTCACAGCGTGAAGGCAGCCAGCACACACAGATACCGCCTGCTGCTGCCTTGATTGGGTAGAAATGACTCAGGCCTACAATTGTGTTCATTAAAGGGGTTGAGTCCTTGTAGGCTCAGGACTAGAAGGTGGGGAGGGGGCTCACAGTTCCAGTTCCCAGGATGCTGATAGCATCCTTCTGTTGAGAGCATAGGTTCTTGAGGGCCACGGGACGGTGTTTGAGATGTTTCCTCCGGCTAGCAGTCCTTTGCTGAATTTCCTGGAGGTAGCAGAGGCATTATCGCAAGTTTCAAAATAAATTTTTAAATGGAATTTTGATGTGGAGTTAGGCATAAGGCAGATGACGGATGGCAGGTTATTGGAAGGGGCTGTTTAAAATTTTTTGTAGAGTTTTTGTTTGTTGTTTGTTTGTTTGTTTTTGTTTGGGCATCTTTATATTCTGTAGCCTTCCATCTGGGCCCGGAGTGACAGACACTGAGAGATTTGCCAATGGCTATGAGTTGGCCTAGTGCTATAGAACAAGCTGACAGGGCCCACTCGCCTCCAGCAGCTGCGGTTTTTATATCATGTGGCATACAGAGTTGGGAGTCATTGCTGGGTATGTGTAGGAGTATCTTCTATTCACCAGTAATTGTTGTCTCAGAGGCTTACGGCCCCCCTCTGCTAACCTAGGCCTATCCCTGGAAGCTTCTAACCTCCGCACAATCTTATTTAGATCTAGAATGTTTTCAGCCTCTGAGACTTGCTGCTGAATAAGCTCACCCCTTCCTAGTTCTTTCTGATGTCTGGCTGCCTGGTCAACTCAGCTGTTCTGGCTCAAACTCCTCTCCAAGCTGACTGACTCAATCTGGCTTCTCTCAGCTTCTCCTGAGTTGCTCTGCTTGGCTTCATACTAACTTTGGCAATCTGTTCTAATCTTCTGGCTCCGTCTCACTCTCTGGCTTGTTCTGTCTTCACCTAGTTTGCTCTCTCTCTCCAACTTGCCTCTGTACAACTGTTCCAGTAAAACTGCCTCCTTCTCCTTCTCTGTGCAGCTCTCTCTTAAGTGGCCTCTCTTCTCATGAGAGTTGGGCGTATCCTATTCTGCCAAATCTTTCCCTGATTTGTCACTTTGTCTGCCACTCAATTAGACATCGCTTTCAAACACAGGTACTTCCTTCTACAAATTAACTTTCCCTTCATAGTTTGGGATTAAAGGTGTGTACCAAGGGTGTGCCAGAGGGACTTAAGGTGTGTGCTAAGGCTTAAGTCACACAAGTAGAAACAGGTTTTTGAGGTTCATAGTGTGATCAAATCTTCTGCAACAGGTATGGTAAGGGAAGAAGTCGTAGATGTTAGGAGAGTTGTCCTCAGTAGGTGATTGACAACCTGCTGTTTTGTGTCACAGAGTATGGGTCCTGAACAGTGCTTCTCCCATGGCCACTCCCAGCAGTTGTCCTTAGCTTCACATTTTATCCCACTGTTGTCAGGGGATCCTAGAGGCTCTCTTCCAAGGAGGGTGTCTTGTAAATTCGGAGTAATTTCAAAACCAGAAAAACTTCAAAATAGGACAGAAATTTTCTGCGTATCCTCCCACCCAATATCTCCTTATAGCTAATCACAGCGCAAATATGCAAAGTGAGCTCTTTACAGAGTGTCACTAGTGCAATGACACACTATTCAGCATCCTCTTGTGGTCTCTCCTTTCCCAGGTTCCTATCCAGAGGCCAGGCTGCCCTTGGTGGCTAGGCTTCCCTGCTCCCACCCTGTGACAAATCCTTCTCTTCCTTTGGGACAGTACAGGTCACTTTGTAGAATGTCTCTCCCTTTGGGGATACAAACTGGGTATTAGATCCCCTAGAACTGAAATTACAGATGATTGCTAGCTGCCATATGATGCTTGGAGCTCGTCTTTTGCAAGAACAGCAGTGACCTTAACTACTGAGTCATCTCTCCAACCTCTTCTACCTTGGTTTTTGAGGCAAGGTGTTTCACTGAGACTCAGGGCTCACAGATTAAGCAAGACCTGACCAGTGAGCCAAAGAGATCAGCCTGTCTGTGCCTCCCCAATGGAAGCACATTACAAGTGCATGCCGCTAAGCTAGTTTGTTTTCCCCTTAAGACTTTATTTTATGTGTGCTGGTATTTTACCTGCATGTATGTCAGTGTACCACATGCACGCCTGATGCCCATGAGGTCAGAAGAGGATGTCAGGTCCTCTAGAACTGGAGTTACAGGTGGTTGTGAGTTACCTTGTGGATGTTGGGAATCAAATCTGGGTCCTCTGGAAGAATCATCAGTGCTTTTAACCACTGAGCCATCACTTCAGCCCCCAACACTTAGCCTTTTGCACAGGTTTTGGGCCTCAAACTTGGCAAGCACTTTACTGTCTGAGCTATTTTCCCAGTCCCAGGCACTTTTCATAATTAGATTGAGTGTAAAGGCTTTGAAGAGTGAGGAGTGCTTCCCAGAGAGCCTATGGAAGCTCATGATGAGGCGGACTTAGAGAAGTTAACCTTGGTGGTTGACCACAACCGATGCCTACGGAGCCTCTTTTCTACAAAGTTACTATTTTGTCTTTGGAATTAGTAAATATCTCGAGGGAGATACTTTGTGACTATGCAAATATATTGTTCCTCCTCAAGCTTTCGCTCATTAATTCAGGCCTCCTCTGTGGCTGTCGCTGGCAGCAATGACTTCTGTGGCATTCTAATGGCGACATTTATTCCCCTCAATCTTTCTGCACTCATTAATTAGGATTCTTCTCAAAGACACCCCTTCTCTCCCATTTAATGATTTGTTCACTTATTTATACAGTGCAGGCTCATAGACGTTTATGTGGTGTTTATTACTGTCTCTTGCTTTGGCCGTGGGAATCCTTTAGGTTGGCTCCCATGCCTTTGACACCCTAGCTGCATTTCGAGCCTTTCACACTTCCTGATATACAGCTTTGGCTGTGTATTGCCAGCCTTTCCCTACAGAGACATGCTTCTCCAAGAGACAGGCTTGCCTGAAGAAGGTGCCCGAGCCTTCCTTCTTCGTGACTGTGTCATGGGACAGGACTAAGTCCCTGCTGTTCAGGAGGATGGAGCATTAAGGGGTGGCAGGGTGGCAGTCTAAGCTTGTCTCTGAATGATCTTGGATATAATGGAAGACACAGACAGAAATTGTCCCTTGGGGGTTACAAGAATTCTTCAATGTCAGAAAGGATGTGTTGGGCTTGGGGCTGGGTCATCCCAGCCTCAGTAGCAAAGGGAGGAGTTGCAGAGTGCAGAGCGGGGCTTAAGACAGGGTTCAAGGAGCTGCTGCCTCTTCAGCCCAAGAAATGGCTTTGCCACTCCTTCCGTCTGTGGAGCGTCCCACCCTCCAGCCACCTTAAAGAAGAAGTGAGTGTTCTACTGGGGAACCACTGGCAGGAGCCCCTAGCCTGGGCACCTGTTATTAGAGGTGCCCACCTCATACCCAGTGCACGATTCCATGGCTTACAGGTGTGAAGTCCAGGCAAGGCGAGTGGCAACCTGGATGAGGCCCGAGCATGAGTTCTGGGGATAGGTAGGACAGGTGTGGTGACTCTTGCTTGACCTCAGTGACCTCTGAGATCTGTCTTCTTGCCTCTGTTCCTACCCAGTGTTCTTATAAGACTCATAGCCCTGTGCACCTCACTGATAGACCCAGAACCAGCAGCATCAGTGACTAAGGGATTTGCTAGAGACACATGCTCTACTGAGTTAGGACCTGGGTGGACCCAGCACCTGCCCACGCCAAACTCTAAGCTCCTCTGAGCATCCATCACTCTGCTGCTATCATCCAACAAAGATCAGGTAACTCATGGATTCTAACTCCCCGTGGACTCCCTGGCAGCAATGGCAGCAGGGGCATTTCCTAGAGCTTAAGGAGTGGGAGTGTGTAGCATCCGAACCGGGGCTGGTAAATATTCCTAAGAGTGGCAAATGAATCTGTGCATTCCTACTTCCCCAGAGACAGAGCCAATGGTGAAGCCGCCTCTGCTTTGTGTACCTCAGGGCCTCCTGGGAGCTCCCTCCCCCTGGGCTCCAAGGCAAGAGGGGTTTAGCTTCTGGGGCATCCTCTTCTCCTGCAGCGAGCTGGTGACCCCCCCTTCTGCCCCTGAGCCAACTTCTCACCGTGTGTCGCAGGATGATGGGTTTAGAGCTGAGTTCTGTCTCCCCACAAAGCCTGCAGAGACAGCCCCACGCTGCCTCCTTGGTGTTGCAGGCATTTAAATTGCCATTTTATTTAAATTTATGTCCGGAGATAGAGGCAGAGAAAGGGCCATTTCAAAGTCAGTTTCTGCTTTATGGCTTTATGGGGATTGTGGCTAGCAGCTGTCGGAGATATCTTCTGCTCCTACATGGCAGAGGGGCACGTGGGTACATGACTGACTATTTCAAGAAGGGGTTTGCCTCTTGCCCAGCTAGGAACTCTTGCTTATTACCCCAATGCTAGGCTGAACCCTGACCTTACTCACAGGCTAAGTCTTGTCTTGGCTTCAGGTTGAGCCTTGAGCAGTCTTGACCTGGGCCACTGTTGCTCACAAGGCTGTCAGGTTCATTTAGACTCCTATAATCTCAAAGCATCATTGGGCAGATTTGCCCAATATGTAAAAAAAACACACCATGACTCTGGGCAGCTGGTCTTCACAGCTGGAGGAACATCTGTCCACCTGCCCTGAGCTGATGGGGTGGAGATAGAAGGCTTCTCCCAACATTCTCATCAGAGAGCAGCACCTTCAGCCCAGGGCATCCCAGTGAGGCTCCTGGAACGCCAAGTAGCCCAGCTTCTAGCTGTGACCTGAGCCAAGATTCTTAATGCGGTTGAGGTTATCTATTTAACATGGGACTGGGATACTCCGGCCTTGCAACATGGCTTGTAGGCTGGCTGAAATCCTGTGTGGAAAGGCACTTTGCAAAGGATGTCACTGGGGCTCCTAAGGTGGGGAGCCCGTGCTGGGGAGCTGTTGGGCAGGACTATCCTCTGAGCCAAGCGGCTGCCATCTTCATGAGGCAAGCTGTGCCGGCTTGCAGAAGGTCCCAGCTAGCCTGGTTGATTGTTGTCTGAGTATCCAGTTACTCTTTCCAACCAGTCATATGCAATTCTGCACGTGGCCTTGTGGCCTCAGAGTCTGGGAGGGGGGTATTGTATATAGGCTGGGGACAACTGTGGGAAGGGGCTCCTTCTATGGGCCTATGGGGAAGCCATCATCTACACTAGGTGAGGACTGTCCTGCACATCTGCTGGGGAAGATCCCCCAAACTCCTGTCAGTAACCCACACCCACGCTTTGTAGTAAGCCCTACGGACTCATTCGTTCCCCATGAGAAACTTGGGTGGACTTGAACTTTGGTTTGTTACTGGGACATTAGAAGGAGGGGGAATTGTCTGGGCCAATGTGGTAGGATGTGGCCAGGATCTGTGTAGGTGATCACATGTTGGAGCTTAGCAGGCTATGGCCATTCCAGCAGAAAGCATAGAGATTTGAGGGGGTCCACCTTACAGTCACTGTCTTAAACTGATCACGCCCAGGGAAGATTTATCATTGGCTTTTTCTGTAGATATCCAGTCTTTTCCTTTAGTTGTTGACAGGTATACGGAGTATCTCCTTAGAGCATGGCCACAAAGAGCAGAGATTTCAGGACAAGAAGCAGGGAGAGAAAAAAATGAATCAATAAAGGAGACAGCTCAAGGCTATGAAGAATGAGACAGGATGATAGCAAGAGGCTCGCTCCCCTGCTCAGTGGACGCTGTTTTCCAGGGTTGAGTCCTGAGTGCCTTTGTCATGTGTGATGCTACACTCAAGACCCAAGCAGCAAGAAGTCACCTGGAGGGAAGTCACCAGGCAAAGAGAAGAATGGGCTGAAGGGGACCAAGGCCACCCCTCTCCTTCCTGCTCCCCCTTATATGAGGAATTAAGGGTATCAGAGGCTAAGGAGGCATGTCCTGCAGGCCTAGGCTGGCAGCAAAACCAATGAGAGCCTCCCGGGAACAGCCAGCACACCCTGACACAGCGCAGGTGTCCAGCACTCCTGATGTCTGCTTTAAATCTCCCACCCCTGACCTTTTCCCACTATTGCTCATCCAAGAGCAAGTGGAGCCTCTTCCTGGGCTGGTCAGCTGGAAGGCTGACCCCTTGGGGGGCATGTGCTTGTTTATTCGGGAGAAGGGTCCCTGCAGTGCCAGGGTATGCCTATAGTGGAACGGTAATCCCAACTCTTCCAAACCTTTGTTCCAGGGACCTTGGACTGGTGGCCGTGTCGGGAGCCCTCTTGAGGAGGGGACTTTGTTGAGGTCTTGAGGGTGAGATGGGCCCATAGTGGGGACAGGGTGAGTTGCACTTGATGAGTCGAAAACACAGGGAACAGAAGCACCAGGGGCTGTGGCAGTGGGAGCCTGGAACAGGCAGGAAACCAGGCCAAGTGTGTGCGTGCGTGCGTGCGTGCGTGTGTGTGTGTGTGTGTGTGTGTGTGTGCTGGGGTGTGGTGTGGCAGGCTGTGTCCTCAAGAGGGTGGGCAC
This sequence comes from Uromys caudimaculatus, assembly GCA_028551405.1. NCBI lineage: Eukaryota > Metazoa > Chordata > Mammalia > Rodentia > Muridae > Uromys > Uromys caudimaculatus. The sequence goes on from CM052701.1 coordinate 136,078,117, forward strand.
ATGCTGGGGACTTCCAGCAAGTCTGTGTGGTGACAAAATACACAGAGAGGTGGGAGGAGAGGAGAAAGAGGAGTCAGCCTTAGTGTAGCACCAGTGGAAGGCTGATGTCTGTGGTGGAGGGAGAGACTCGACTAGCTCAGCTTGGGCACCTGGAGGAGCCAGAGTGGGTCCAGATCTGGGACAAGAATTGGGACCTGAGGCTGGGAAACCTTATGTCACTCTTTACAGAAAGCACTGATAGGGGCTGGAGCCAGGCAAAGTGGCCAGATGAGGAGGTGGGGCCAGGGGGCGGCAGGATCAGCAGGCGTGTTGTCCAAGCTCTGGCAGGCACTGCTTCTAGAAGGGAGTGGCCAGCAGCTATCTTGGGCTGCAGAGGTGGGGAGAGAGATGCATATCAGGCTGTGGTGGTCCCAGGGAGCTGCGGGTGGAAACGCTTTGGGTCTGGGCGCCAGATGGGAGTGGGCTGGGGAGATTGTGGGAGGTGAGAAATGGAGACAGTGGGTGCCACTGATGATTCCAGATTCTCTCTTTCCTCCCCCCACTTCTCTCTCCCCCCCCAGTCTTTCTACTGTTTTATTTACACAACCAGTACATAGAGTGTTCTAGAAAGTCAGCTTAGTACATATAAGGAGCAAATAAGTTTGTAGGGTTATCACAGACCACTAAGTCCACGGAGGCACACTGACTGCAGGGAAACCCCAAACCCAGGGCAGTGGCCCCAAAACTCAAGTGACTATTTATAGGGAGTTGGCCCTACTCTAGACACAGCCAGGGCCATCTTCTGAGACCACCCAACAAGGACATGTGCTCCTAAATGCACACGCTGTGAATGGGAGCATTTCGGGGGGGTTATTCTCCCAAGGTGGTACTGTTTGGTCATCCTAGAGAGAGAGAGGTGGTGGAGGGGTGGGTGTGATGCAGATCATTATCTTTAGGGCAGAAATATGACCGTGTTTAAAATCTGTTGATCAGGAGGTATTGGCCGAGAGACGAAGGCCAAGCTGGGTGCCAGTCTCCGAAGGAGACAATATCTGCCTTCCTCACAGGCCTGAATGTCTGTGTGGCTACTGACCCCCAGATGCCTTGATGTCCAGCTCAGGGCAGGTTCCCACACAGGGCTTAGCTTTGCAGTGTCAGCTAGAATGGCAGGTCTGATAGTGATCCGGGGGTTCTGTCTGCTCCAGAGCACTGTAGGATGTTGGGTAGAGTAACGAGTGGGGGGCATTTTAGTTCTTGTGGGTCCAAACAGCCCTCCTATCTGGAGTTGTTCAGGCATTAACATGTACACACATATATATCTGTCCTTAGATACAAGGCATACCTGCAGTACATACATGTTCATCTATGCAGGAACAAGCACCTTACACACATGTACACCTCCCACTCATGCACGCACATCTACCAGACACACCAAACGATACATGCAGTATCAACGCTGATCAAACGTATGTTCACACCTCACACACATATATGCATATCCGCCAAGCATATAGGCATACATACAAGGCACACAAACACTCATCTCACACGTGCATATCCACAGACATGCACACTCGCGTGCAGACCCATCAGGTACCCCTGTATACATGCATGCCAATCATGCATATGCTCACTCACTAAGCACACAGGTATATGTAACTTTTAATTTTTTAAAACCTATTTTTTAAAAAAGATTTATTTATTTTATATGAGTACACTGTCACTATCTTCAGACACCAGAAGAGGTCATCAGATCTCATTACAGATGGTTGTGAGCCACCATGTGGTTGCTGGGAATTGAACTCAGGACCTCTGGAAGAGCAGTCTGGAAGAGCTCTTAACTTCTGAGCTATCTTTCCCACCCTAAAACCTATTTTTAATGATGGTTCTTAAATGCTTCAACCTCCCTTGTAGCCCACACCCACCAGGGGTAGTGGAAAAGAAAGGATAGGGCGTGGGGGGAAGTGGACCTGTTTAGAAAGGTTCTTTGGAGCAACTCTCATCTGTGCTGTCTGGAAATCGGCAGTTCCGTTCACAGGTCAGCAGTGGCAGCTCGATCCACTTGCAGACACTCCACAGATACACCAGCAGTCCAGCTCAGTAAAGCAGCTCAGATGGCAAACAGGAATTAGCAGGGGTGGCACTACCTAGCAGACGCAGCCAGGCCTCAGCCTCGGCTCAAGTCAGCAGGAGGAACCAACAGGAACACCAGAAGGTCTAGGCTGTGCCTCTCTCAGGGAAGTGAAGGTCAGCGAAGACTCGAGACCCACAGCAGCTGTACCAGCAAGCCAAGCTCTGTCTCTGTCACTCCGTGGGGTCCTATTTACACCTCCACACATCACGTGTCCTCCACGTGCCTTGCCTCAGCATGGCTTTACCTCAGCACACGCATCCAATCAGCCTGAGTCTTAGGAGTCTCGACAAATGGAGTGCAATTACACAATACAAGGCAGACCAATACATGTGTGTTAGCAAGAATCCTTCATCACGTGTCCTTTCACGTGCTTGCTTTAGCAGAACGTCCTCTCTCCTGTGTCTGCTTCAGCTAAACATTTCTTCACAAGTCCGCCTTAGTCTTTCACCTGTGTCTGCTTCAGGAAAACACTCCTTCATGTGTTTGCCCCAGCAACACACCATCCAACCGACTTTCCAAAGAACCCTTAAGTTTCCACTTCAGGTCTACCTGCCGTGCACGCAGGCACACCTCCCAGGCACGCAGACATACCTATTATGTACACATATATACACTCACCCCAAATATGCACATCCAGCACACCACGTGCCTGTTCCCATGCAGGTATGCACATCTCCCACACACATGCTCACCCACTTACATACACCACTCATGCATATCCATCCTCCATATATACCCACCGTACACATGGAACATTTACACACGTGTAATGTATCACCCCAGAGCCCTGAGTGGAGATGAGATTCAAAACAAAAAGGAACAGTTTTTGGTTTTCTCTGCCCCAAAGGGGCCACTTTCCCTGGCCCTGCTGGGGTTTCACCGACTGGGGGCCAGGTAGGCTCTTAACAGACACCATCTCCAGCTGAATGGTTCTCCTGCCTTGCTACCCCAGTGTGATCTGTAGCTCCTGGCAGTTGACAGCAGGGAATACCCACCCCTCACATCTTCCCGCTAGTATACCGAGGCTCTGACGAGGTTGCATTTGTCCTTGTCTGTGCCCATGTGCCCAGGCTCCTCTTTGACTGCTGGGCTGCAAGGCCTGGACCACTTAGCATTGCCGTGAAAAGAACAGTGTTCAGCCGCACCTGTAGCACCTCAGCCACCTGAGCCAGGAGCGGCCGAGTCAGGCTAGTCCTCCGTGAAGGTTCTTGTCCTGCCCAGTAAGTGAGTGGTATAGCACTCTCCCACCTTGTCCACAGGCTGCCATCTTCACTGAGCAATTGGGAGCTTTTTCTTCACCCACCAAGTGACTAGGATACAGTCACTTGGCTGTTAGGCTACAGTGTGTCTTTTATTCACTGTTGGAGCCTTGGACAAGACGAAGGATTGAGGAAGAATGTCACACATTAAAGAAAGGTCTCAGTCTACTCTGGACAGAAAACCTTTCTGTGGCCCAATAGAACAGAGCCTTGGGCTCTGCTGCTGGCCTTAGGGTCGTCCTGGAGGACTGGCCAGCTCCCTCCCGACCACGCTATAATCTCTACTGCCCACAAGATGGCGCTGCCTCCTACCTGTGTCCTACTGGGCCCAGGGCCTGGTCAAAGGCCCTTGTGTCCCCAGAGGGATGGGGTCAGAGCAGCCTGGGGGTGTGGAATACTTTCACCTCTGGGTTTGGCATGCAGAATATGGGCTGGTCATTTATTGCAGAAGGAAGGGTTCTTGCTGTGAAGCCCAGGCATGTGAGCAGAGATCTGATGTCAACTCTAAGGGGACATGAGGTGACGATGTGCAGTGGTCACATGCCTGCGGCAGCCATATTGGTATGACATGGCGGTTGAACCCTGCTAAGAGTGCTTGGTGCCCAGCTTGTTACAGGTGCTGAATTCTGTGCCCACAGCGGAATACTTTAGGTCCACTTCTTGATACCTTCGGCTGTGTGGCTGGGACACTTGGCTATCCCGTGCTTCACATATAGCCTCCACTCCAGACACAGCCAGGTGTACGGCCAACCTGAAATGCAATGGTCCCTGATTGGACGTGGCCTCAGCAAGCATCACCTCGGGGTCCTTGTCACCAGACTGGTTGTCAGGGTGAAGGAAGCCTGAGTGGACAGCAAAGGCTAAGTAAGGCCCATTGCTGGGCACTGACCTCCTTCCGGCTGATCACCAGTTCCTAAGAGGATGCCCTTGAGTGCGGAACCTATGGTTGGAGCCTGGAACATCTGGGAAGTAAGATAGTGTGGGAAGCTGGCCCGTGGCCCTTGGCAAAGTGCTCCTGTGGGGCAGATGTGCTCTTGGATGCTGGGACTCAGTAGGTGCCTGGAGTCTTTGTTGTAGTGCCCCAGTCATCCTGGTAAGAATATACTGGTGACTTCCAAGACAGGGGTGGGGCTGTGCCCAGCTGTCTCTGGGCTCCTTTCTGACTCCAAGCCTCCCATCTTGGAAGTGAGGCACCCTGGAGGTGCTCGTGGGCCTGGTTCCTCATTGTTTGTTTATCTTATCCTGTAGTCTAAGTTGGCCTGTATCTTTGCAGACCTCATGGGAAGGGACTGGGGGTTTGGGAAAATGGTTGCCCCTTGTGGGTGGCTGGGGAAGGTCAACTTCACAGAGGCTAGGCCAGCAGCTGTGGCCCAAGGCCGGGACTAGTTGGCCCCTTGGTGTCTGGGGAAGTCACAGCATAGGACTTTGGGTGCCAAGGAGAGAGGGGATCCAGCTAGGAATTCTGACAAGCGTCATTTTCTGATCTGTACAGAGTCATCATCGGGTTTTGGGAGTTCCTTACGCTCTCTAGGGCACTAAGACCAGAGCCATAGACTACCATCAGCAGGCACCCACCTGCTCCTTCTGTGGAGCTTTCAGGAGAGCTAGGGCCACCTGGAGCCATTGTCTCCAACCCTGAGCACACTGTATGTGGTAGAAAGAAGAGAGTAATGGATGTATCTGGTGATACTGGTTTCTGCAGAGTACTATCCGGTTAGTGTCCACTGAAGCCAAAAAGCCATGTGGACTGTGGGCTTTGGATTTTCTAGGAGAGTAGAGAGAGAGAGGTGGCTGAAGCCAAACCACCAGGCAGGGCCAGCCTGCTCAGCCTTTGGCTGGGGGCACAAGAGGGTGGCCATCTTCCCTTAGTGTGTCAGAATGGGGAGCTCTGGGTCTGGGCAGTGCTGATCTGCAGGGCCCTGCCTGCGTCCTGACAGGCTTGCTCACACTCTTAGATCTGTGAGTGGGAGAAGTGATGGACACACTCCCCAAGCTTCTGAGGTAGACAAAACTCTGGCCTTGAGCTGCTCCAAGAGAAGAAAATTAGACCAGTTTGTTCTGTGGTCGCTATGGTCTTCTCCAGTGCAGACTGGGAGCCCTCCATAGTTACCTGCAAGTCCCTGTACAAGAACTCAGGACAGACTAGCTTGGTGCTGCAGAGGGAGAAACAGGCCCCACTGTCAGACTTCCTCTCAGACCTCTACTAGGGCGTCAGACTCCAGACTACTGTCCTTCATGGCTTTTAGAATAGACTCTCTTCTGCCCCCCCAATCCCCCATCACTCCCCACCACTCCCCGCCCCCCCGCCTGCCACTCCCCAGATCGCTTCCCCAGTCTTCTCCATCTTTTCCAGTCCAGTGACTCAAAGCTGGCTAACACAGCGGCTGTGATGCTTCAAGGAGCTGGATCTTTGGTATCCATTAAAGCTTCAATGCATCCAGGCACCGCCAAATCTGCAGAAGCCGTCATTTCCCTCCCAGTTTAAAAAAAAAAAAAACACAACAAACCTACAAGGCTGTCCCCTGTGGCTCTGTAATCCAAACACTGTAAATTTCAAAGATTAAAGGGATCTGGGCCCCCCAGCGAGATCCCCTTTTCCCTGGTGCTAAGAATCAGGGCCTCTAATTGCATTTCCTGTTTGCAACTGGTGAATAAAATATTTAGACAGCCTCTGCTGAAGGTTCCAGGCACAGCCCTGTCAGCAGCTGCACTGTGCCCCAAAAAGGAAGGCACATAGACTAAATAAATAAATAAATATATAAATTAATTAATTAAATAAATGCCAGATAAATGCAGATGTATTGTTTAAAGAATTCATAAGCACTTTATGCAATTATTTTGGGTGCAATTTATTTTAGTTAACTAGTGAAACCATTAACCTAACTAACTAGAGAGAGTAGATTGAAGCAGGATTTTTCGAGAAATCTCACAGGATGCATTCCCAGGGTGTGTGAATGCTTAGCAGATTACCAGAATGGAGGTACCCAAAGTCCGATCAGAATCAAAGAGACCAACAAGGATTTCAGTATGAGCCTAGGACCAGGGGCCCCTGACTAGCATCTCTGCTGGTGACCAGCTGGAAAATCCTTGCAAACACCTGGGACCCCGAGTCTCTATCTGTAGTCAGAAGTAGTCTGTAAGAAACCTCTACACGACAGTGGGAGCATCACATGGTGCCTATGTGGGTCACACACACACACACACACACACACACACACACACACACACACACGGGCTGACACCTCAGTGTACTCTGGGAGATTGAGCTTTCATATGGCCTGACCACCTCCAGATAGGGGAAGGGAGCTTGGAACAAGTGTCGTGCTGGCTGTCCCAGCTGGGGCGCTGTTTGCCAAGATCCTAGAATCTCTTCTTATTCTGCAAAAAGGAGCAGTAAGTGTATCAGCCCCAAGGGGCAGCCAGGGGTCCTAGGTACACCCTCCAAACCACATAAAGGATGGAGGGTCAATGTCCAAACAGGTGATAACACCCTCTCTACAGACCGTCAGAGCAAGAGAGTGTTCCTAGGAGACATCAGGCTGTCTCTCCATATAAAGTGATGGAGGCCTATCTGTGTAGGAAGCTGTTGACAGAGAAGCAGTTATGAAACCTAATTTGGCACAGAAAGGCCCCATTGCTTTGGAAGGCTCTGGAAATGGGATCCTGGCCTGGGGGAATGGGCAGGGAAGGAAGGGAGAAGTCTGAGACCCCAAGTGGGCAATGGACACTTATGGAGTCCAGGCACCAAGAAGCCATCCCATGGACCATTGTGAGACGAGCGTAGGAATGGGACAAAGGATGGGACAAATAGTTTGGTCCCTTGTGGAGTCTTCCCTCTGGCCACACCCATCTGTACTCTCTTCCCCAGGCCCTCCGGGCGAGGCAGGGGCTGTGGAAGTGTGAGGAGGTTCTGGGTGTGAGGAACAATGGCTACCCCTCCTCTCCCTTCCACCCCAGATAGGAAATCCTTGGGTAGCTTGTAGGAAACAAAATTTGACAACAATCTCAGCTCCTTGGACCAGCTAGGGCCCAGCCATGGGACCCCTGCTAACGCCGGCCAGTCTTGCTACTCCCTGCCATCCAAACTCTGCTAAGAAACCTGTGCCCCCTGCCAGTCCCTAAACCCCAAGGTTAGAATAGAAAATTACTGACAGCCATGCTTGCCTGCAAGGTCATATGTCTGATGAGATTTAAACTAAACAGGATGTAATACGTAGAGATGAAATCACACAAGGTTCTTGTTGAAAGATGGATGCGAGCAACAAAGGGAAAGATAAGGCCCTCCTGATTACTCAGCAGAAGAGGAAATCACTCATTCACAAACGGTTTTCTGTGCTTGGCCAGTTCACTACCTTACTACTCTAGGTTAATGCCAGGCCTCACAAAGTTGTGAGATAAACTTGTTTGCCTCTCTGAGGCAAGCAAATCCTGGCTTCTTGTTTCACCCCAGCTCCTATGGCACTGCCAGAACCCTTTCAGCAGACAGGAAGACTGCCTGGGGTGGACCCCTTTTTGTTTCTCACTGGCTTGAGGGCTTCATACTTGCAGGTGAAGTGAGAGGGAGGGACTCTCCCTTTGGTGAGGCTGGCATGAGAGAGAAGAGGGTTCTGTAACAGCCTGTCTCTGGCAAGGATCAAGGCCTTGGCTGCCATGCTTCCAAGCAGCTCTTTTGAAGTATTCCTTTGGTGCCTCCTGTGGAACTCCTGAGAAACGCATGCGCATGCGCGGAGACAGGTCCCTGACTGTTCCGTCAGGGTCGGTGAGGGTCCCTCTGGGCTTTCCCATTCACTTTTTTCACTTTGTAAGAACCACTCTACACAGTTCCACGGCCCTGCACTGCAGAGAACATCACCCACATGTCCAAGTTGGATGACACGCAAGTTGGATGACATGCTCACTAATAGCACGATGCCCCTGTCACTCACAACCCACTCCCACACTGACCTTTAAATCAGAGTATCAGCTGTACTGATGCATTTGAACCTGCAAATCTCACCAGAATCAGGGGAGGTTGAGGATGCCTGGCATGGTTTAGGTGTGGGGTGGTGGAGACAGGCAGGACTCCTCACAGCCAGATTGATTTCAGGGATTGGGAGGGAGTTGTCCCCAGGCTTCCATAGTCAGCTGGTGAGGTTGCTCATTCTATTCCTCCAGAGGGCGCCATCTGCTGAGCCGTGATGGCAAAGGTGTCCTTTGGAATTGGGCACCTACATGGCTTGCTGGGAAACCTGGGGGAGGGGAGCCCGGAGACTCTTCTGCCAGGACTGTGAGCCTGGAAGAGGCAAGGTGTTTCTGCACTTCCACGCCAGAGTCTGGTTGCTAGGTTTTGCTTTTCCTTTTTTGGAGGATGTTGGTGGGTCTGAATGGGGCTGGTTTTGATGAAGTGGATTCAAACCCTACCTCACCTAAGACCTAAATCTTGGCTTCTTAGGTTCACAGTCCTGGACTCTTGGGGCGGGGATGCCAATGGCCGTTGGGTGAGGTTACTTTGTATTGTCCTTGGGAATAGCAGCTCCTGGAGGCCCCGCCCCCTCTGCTGGGTCCCCACAGACGCCTGACACTGGAGGGTGGGCTCCGGAGTGGGGCAGGCTGCCAGAAGTGCAGGTGTGAACCCATTGTAAATGCCTTTTTAACCTTGCGGGAATGTGCCTCCTGGGGAGCATAGAGATGAAGTTACAACGCCCTGCTGAGCCGGATGGCTCTTCCTCCCTAGGCTGAAGCCCTTCCAGAATAAGAAGTCATCCTGACTGTGCTCCATTTCTGCGGCTGCCTAAACTGAGCACACCTTGGAGCCCTTTAGATTCAGGAAGGCAGAGATGCCTCTGCACTGGATGCCAACATCCCAGCATTTTTAATTAAACTTGAGAACATGGGGGAATGGTGCATCTGGCTGTTTCAAACATGAATTATGAAACCCTCCCCTCCAGATGTTCCCTCAGCCGCTTCCCCCACGGGCTCCAGTTGGTTTGTTTTTCTCTAAACATTTTTTTTTTTATACACAAGCAGTATTTCCTCGCTTGCTTTAGGAGGCTGGCCAGTTGAGTTTAAATCAAATCCCGAATCTCAACATATACTGAGGCCAAGTGCTTTATCACATGCCGGTGGTGCTGGCACAGACAGTCCCTGGTTTTGCCCTTATGGCTCTTGTAGTCACGACAATGAATTTCTCAAAAGTTCCCTCATTTTCTCACGATGGCTAGGGGTGTAAACTTACTGGGGACTGCACCCATTGCAGGACTGGAGGAAGAAAGACCCTCACGGCCTTCTCAGTTCACCAGAGGACAGAGCTCACAAAGCCCTGCACAGTGGACAACTGGAAACTCCCTGAAGGAAAAGCCTAGGAGCTTGGGAGTACGTTTTTATTCCATAATTTATTGATGTCTCTGTTCATGGCTAGGTTATCTGAGACAGAGAGGGGGGTGCATGGCTCAGGAAGGAAACACATGCTGTCACAGTCATTCGCACCGCACTCACCCAAAACCCCGTACCAGCTCACTTCCTGTACATCCTCTTCCTCCCTCCCTTCCTTCCTCCCTTCCTCTCTTCCTCCCTTCCTCCCTTCCTCCCTCCCTCCCTCCCTCCCTCCCTCCCTCCCTCCCTCCCTCCTTCCTTCCTTCCTTCCTTCCTTCCTTCTTACCCCTTCCTCCCCCCCCCTCTCTCTTTCATTTTTGAGACAAGGTCTCACTATGTACACCAGGCTGGTTCACGCTAGCAGAGATCTGCCTGCCTCTGTCATATGTATATATATATATATTTCCTTGTCTTCCTTCAGTGCTGTTGCCAGCTTTGTGTGAAAGAGGCTTAGGTCGGACATGTGGGAGGGTGGGAGGGAGAGATGGCAGTACATGACGGCAGGGATCCTAAGTCTTCTGCTGATCTACTCTTCTATCCATTGGTCCATCCATTTCTTTCTTCATCTATCTACCCTTCAATCCATCCATCCATCCATCCGTCCGTCCGTCTGTCTGTCCGTCCATCCACCCATCCATCTGTCCATCTGTCTGTCCATCTACTCATCTCTTATCTACCCATCATTTGTTCATCTAGCCACCCACTGTCCTTCCTTCCTTCCTTCTATCTCTGTTGTAGAGAGATCTATTTATCCATCCTTCTATTCATCCTTTTTTTTTTTTTTTTTTTTTTTTTTTGGTTTTTCGAGACAGGGTTTCTCTGTATAGCCCTGGCTGTCCTGGAACTCACTTGGTAGACCAGGCTGGCCTCGAACTCAGAAATCCGCCTGTCTCTGCCTCCCAAGTGCTGTCATCCATATTTTTAAGTGATCTGTCAAATTACTTATTCTCTTTTAGCCCCAAGTTTCTCATGTGTGACAAAAGAACTATGGTGTCCCGTTCCCCCCTCACAATGGCTATGGAATTGTTTTAGCTGAGCAAGGGTCTAAGGGTTTGGAGCAGCACTTGGAATGGCAGCAGCTGTGGGTCCTACCTTAGGAGGTGTCTAGGATGGTGGGGGGACTGGTGGCGATGGGCTGGGTCTACCTTCGGCTCTGCCTCTGATTACTGATCTTTGCTATGCTCTTG
>CM052701.1:136094026-136097938 GCA_028551405.1 Uromys caudimaculatus
GTGTGGAGACCTCGGTGACCGAGGCCGCTGGGCTGTACAATGTCCATCAATTTAGATCTGTGTGCAGCCAGAGGGAACGATCAGAGGTCCGTGCACTCTACTGGTGGGGACGCGTTCTAGAACCAGAATTGATACCAGAGCCATGATGCTGACATCTGTGACATCTAGTTGCAGGGTATCTGTCCCTACGTGACCTCTGGTGGGGGAACCTTTCTGTCCACCACTTGTTTCTCTCTAGTCCTGGCTCTGGTCAGCCACGGCCTCCACTGGCTCTCGGTGGCTTGTAGTTCTGGGATAATCTATATAAGGAACCTTGTAGCCTTGGCCTTCGGAACCCTTTCCCACTCAGTCCTGTCCCTGTGGGCTTCATACAAACAGTGTACTTATCTGTGGCTCTTTCAACACTGCCGTTTCCACGGCAGGACTGCTAGTTGCTCATCTGTTGAAGAGCACTTGGTTCCTCTTTGGACTCATGACACCTGAAGCTTCGGGGAACATTTAAGTTTTGAGTGAGCACGTTCTCGTGTCTCTGGGAGAAACGCCCAGGAGTCCAATTGCTGGGAAATATTGTTGTGGGTTTTGTTTTGCACAAAGCTGCCAGCCTGCTTTTCAGAGTGGTTATAGCCACCCCTTCTCGCCAGCAGGCTTTGAGCTGTGCGGTTTCTCTGCATCCTTCCCAGCATTTGGTTCACGCTTTCGTTTTTATTGGATTTGTCTTGATAGGCCTGTTGTGATGGCTCAGTGTGGGCTTAATTTGTGCCTCCCTCACAGCTGGTGGCTCTGGACATCTTTTCATGGGTCTATTTACCATCTGCCTGTCCCCTTTGGAGATATGTCTGCTTGCGCCTCTTGCCCATTTTATAATTTCATTGTTCATTTAATTGGAGGTTTGAGAATTCTTTATGTATTATAGATACTTGTCCTTTGTCAAATATATGACGTATCAGTCTGGAAGATGGCTTAACTGGTTGTCTTAGGGTTTCCATTGCTGTGAAAAGACACCATGACCAAGGCAACTCTTAGAAAGGAAAACATTTTATTAGAGCTAGATTACAGTTTCAGAGGTTCAGTCCATTATCATGGCAGGAAGCATGGAAGAGTGCAGGCAGACATGGTGCTGGCAAAGGAGCTGAGAGTTCTACATCTGGATCCACAGGCTGCAGAAGGAGACTGTGTGCCACACTGGGTGTAGCTTGAGCGTAGGAGACCTTAAAGCCCACCCCCACGGTGACACACTTCCTCTAACAAGGCCACACCCACTCCAACAAGGCCACACCTTCTAATAGTGCCACCCTCTATGGGCCAAGCATTCAAACAGACTCTGGGGGCTGAGCCTATTCAAATCACCACACTGTGGAGGATTTGCTGCGCAAGATGAGGACCTGAGTTCCAAATACTATGCAAAAAGTCAGATGGAGCGGCCCAGGTTTGTAATTCCAGTCCTGGAGACACAGAGGCAGGAAGGAGAAGGCCTGTGGCTCACCGGCAGCCAGTCTAGCCAAATCAGTGAGCTCCGGCTCCAGCGAGAGACCTGCAGTTAGATTTATTCAGCAGTAAAATGGAGGATGAATGAAGAAGACATCTGATATCAACCATCTGGCCTGTGAACCCGTGTGCTGAGAGAGAGAGAGAGAGAGAGAGAGAGAGAGAGAGAGATTATTTATCAATATTTTCTTTTCTCTTTAACTTGTCTTCATTTTCATCTTAATTGATGGGGGTCAAATGACACATTTTTCCTTTTAGGAATCTAAATCTCTGAACTAGATCCTAAGGATTTCTTAGGTGTTTTTTCTTCTAAAAATCTTATAACTTACATTTTATACTTAATAGGTCACTGCTGGGCCTGTGGGTGACCAGTTTCTCCCACAGTAATCATTACAAATAATATGCTTTCTGCTTCAAACTACTCTCTCTCTCTCCCTCTCCCGGTATCTCTTTCTGCCTCTCTGTCTGTCGGTCTGTCTCCCCCCTTCTGTTTACTCTGTCTCTGTCTGTTTGTCTGTTGGTCAGTCTATCTTTCTGTGTGTACTGGCTAGTGGCTGATGTCTCCTGGGGACATGTACAGGGAGACAACCTTTTAATGATTCTCTATCCTACTTTTCTGAGGTAGGGCCTCTCACTGAACCTTTAACTCACGGATTGGTTAAAATAGTTTTCCGGAAGTGCTGGGAATCCTCTTGTTTCTGCATCCCTAGTCAAGGGAGGTGTTACAAGCCTAGGTGTTTACAGCCACATCTTGCTTTTTATGTGGTTCTAGGAGTCACACTTGGGTCCTTTTGAAGCAAACACTTCACCAGCTGAGCCGCCTCCCCATCCTCTCAAATTACTTTTGAAGTTTTATTTGTGCAGCTCAAATGTTGGGTTCTGTTTTGTCCTAGTGATCTATGCAGCTGTCTGATAGCCCACTGCTGAGATCTGCGCTACGTTGGGGTTGACATGACTGGGGTGTTAGCAAATGAAGAAATGACACACAGAAGAGCTGGGATTGGATGAGCCATGAGCTCTGATGGAGACACGTCAGCAGTCTGGAAACTTATATATAGCTGAAGGAGGAGGGGTTTAGCTAATCTCATTAGGGGTCTGTCAAGGGGAACAGTTGCAGGCTGCAGTCACCCTACGGGAGTGTCTTAGTCAGGGTTTCTATTCCTGCACAAACATCATGACCAAGATGCAAGCTGACGAGGAAAGGGTTTATTGAGCTTACACTTCCATGCTGCTGTTCATCATGAAAGGAAGTCAGGACTGGAACTCAAGCAGGCAGGAAGTAGGAGCTGATGCAGAGGCCATGGTGGGATGTAAGTTACTGGCTTGCTTGCTTCTCTTGGCTTGCTCAGCCTGCTTTCTTATAGAGCCCAAGACTACCAGCCCACAGATGCTACCACCCACAAGGTGCCCTCCCCCCTTGATCACTAATTGAGAAAATGCCTTACTGCTGGATCTCCTGGAGGCATTTTCTCAACTGAAACTCCTTTCTCTGTGATGACTCCAGCTTGTGTCAAGGTGACACAAAACCAGCCAGTACAATTGACCCCTTGTCAACTTGACACACAAAGACATCAACTATTAAGCCTCAACCCTCACTTTCTTATTCATCCCCAAGATCTAAATAACTTTAAAAGTCCCACAGTCTTTGCGAATTCTTACATATTAACATTTCAGTCCCTTTTAAACATCCAATCTCTTAAAATTCAAAGTCTTTTAAAAATTTAAAGTCTCTTAACTGTGAGCTCCACTAAAATACCTTCTTTCTTCAAGAGGGAAAAAATATCAGGCCACAGTCACAATCAAAAGCAAAATCAAATTTCAACCTGCTGGGATCCACTCACAATCTTCTGGATTCCTCCTGGCTTGTGTCACTTCTCCAGCTCTGCCCTTTGTAGCACACACCTTGTCTTCTAGGCTCCAGGTGCCTGTACTCCACTGCTGCTATTCTTGGTGCTCATCTCATGGTACTGGTATCTCCAAAACACTGCTGTCTTCCGCTGCAACTAGGCTTTACCAACAGCCTCTCATAGGCTCTCTTCATGGTGCCAAGTCTCACCTCCTTTGCATGATTCCTTCAGTCCTGGACCATCAATTGTAACTGAGGCTGCACCTTCACCAATGGCCTTCCATGGCCTCTCACAGTGCCCAGGCCTCAGCTGCTCTTCACGACTCCTTCATGCCTTCAAAACCAGTACCACCTGGGTGACTCTTACACATTACCAAGTCCAGCCACAGCACAAGGTACAACCCTGGCTATCTCTGGAACGCAGCCTCTGTGCTCTCAGAAAACACTTCTCAGAAGATTTCACCTCAGTGATGCTGGTCTCCTCTCAATCACCGCCAATTTCCCAGCTCCAGCCAACTAGCATCAATAGTCCCAGCAATGCAATGGTTTTGCTTTAGTAGTTCTGGTATCTTGTTAATCAC
>CM052701.1:136098438-136108879 GCA_028551405.1 Uromys caudimaculatus
CCAAAACCACAGAATCTTCACAATGAAAATAGCCACGGCCCTGAGAAGAGTCTTTAATCTTCCCTCTGAAATTTCACAAGCCAGGCCTCCATCTTCTGTACTGTTCTCAACATTATCTTCCAAGCTCCTACACAACATTCCACAGAGCTCTTAACACCGAATGGATCTTCTAGCCCAAAGTTCCAAAGTCCTTCCACAGTCCTCCCCAAGACATGGTCAGGCTGTCACAGGAATACCCCATTACACTGGTACCAATTTGTCTTAGTCAGGGTTTCTATTCCTGCACAAACATCATGACCAAGAAGCAAGTTGGGGAGGAAAGGGTTTATTGAGTTTACACTTCTATGCTGCTGTTCATCACCAAAGGAAGTCAGGACTGGAACTCAAGCAGGTCAAGGAGCAGGAGCTGAAGCAGAGACCATGGGGGGATGTAACTTACTGGCTTGCTTCTCCTGGCTTGCTCAGTCTGCTTTCTTATAGAGCCCAAGACTACCAGCCCACAGATGGTACCACCCACAAGGGGCCCTCCCCCCAAGATCACTAATTGAGAAAATACCTTGCAGCTGGATCTCATGGAGGCATTTTCTCAACTGAAACTCCTTTCTCTGTGATAACTCCAGCTTGTGTCAAGTTGACACAAAACCAGCCAGCACAGGGAGGAAGTTGTGCTTGATACTTTCTCTACACACTGTCAACTTCAGAACCAGATCAGGTGAGGGCCTGGCAGTTCTAGTGAGCTTAGTCTGGGGAAGGCCTTGCCACTGCCATAGGCCTGAAGTATTGGGGTCCTTGACATGGCCATGCTCATGCTGTGAATGTTCATTCATTCAGGGGCACACTTCTTCCCCACAGGTCACAGCACAGTCTTGATGTCTGTAGCTCTCGGCACGTCTGAATGGCGGAGAGAATGACTCCGCTCGTTCCACCGTCTTCAGAATCACTTGAGCTTATGGTTCTTTGTAGCCTTTAAAAAGGTCATTTTGAGGGGCTATAGAGATAGCTCAATGGTTAAGAGTACTAACTGGTCTTCCACAGGTCCTGAGTTCAACTCCCAGCAGCTACATGGTGGCTTACAACCATCTGTAATGGAATCCAATGTCATCTTCTGGTGTGTCTGAAGACCATGACAGTGTACTCAGATACATAAAATAAATACAAATATAATCTTTAGAAAAAGGCTATTTTCTTTTTTTATATACATGTTAGAATGAGCTTGGCTGTCAGCCACGCCTAGCAGATGTTAGGACAGGAAGGATGTTACGTGTATGGGTGCATTGTGGGTGGAGTATCATGTATCATAGTCTCCCCATCCCTGGGTTCACAGCACCTCCATCTAGGTAGTTACTGCTGTTGCGTGTGCAGTTGCTCACTAGGTCCTGCAAGGACCCTACACTAGGTAAACAGGTTCAGACGCTGAGGTGAGGACAGGTTGGCTTAGGTCAGTTTCCCAAGCTTCCCTAATGCTAGCAAGTATTTGGGAAATTTGTTGACATCTCTTTTCCTTTAGTCTAGTTAAGCTGACAGATGGAATTCACCACGTTTTATTATTTTTATTTTTTTCTTGTCTTACTGCTATATCTAAAATCTGGCAAAAGCAGCTTGAGGAAGGAAGGGTGTATTTTGGCTCACGGTTGGAGTGTACAGTTGGTTGCAGTGGGGTAGGCATGATAGCAGCAGCACGAGGCATCTGGTCACATTGCACCAGAGTGTCAGGAAGCAGAGAGTTTTGGCCACTGATGCTCAAACGTGCTGTCTCCTTCTTAGTCAATCCAGGCTCAGTACCACTGAGTGGTACTGCCCACACTGACAGTGACTCTCCTTGCCTCAATGAACACAACCCAGAAGCCCCCTTGCAGACATGCTCAGAGATGTGTTTCCATGGTGATGTTAAACACCGTCAATGTGGACAGTCAAGATTAAGCAGCACATCAAGGCAGCTGGCCCCAGAGTGAGCACAGTGAAAATTTTCTACTTGTGGGTGTTTTTCTGGAAGAGCATGTTGAGGGCTGGTGCACCGTTTCCTTTCCATGTTTGGAAGAATTCACCAGAAAACCTCACAGGGCCTGATGCCTTCTTTTCCAGAAGGTTGTTACTTACTGATTCCAGGTCTTACTAGACACAGGCCTGTTCAGATCGTCTTTTCCTTGCATGGGAATTTGGCTAGCTTGTGTCTTTCAAGGGGCAGTTCCGTCCCAGCTAGCTAGCCTATTTATAAGCCTTGTGTAAAACGAATCCCATACTGGTCCAACACTGCAGTCTGTGGTCCCGTTACAGGTATTTTCCACAACCGTGCAGTTTTCTGTTATATGCTCAGATGCTACACTTTGTTTACTATGCAGGTTGGTGGCAGGTTTTGTATGTACGGTATGCATTCATAGCCACATGGTACCCATGGACATTCCTGATCATCTTCTTGTGGCCCCACTATTTCTGTTGGGTACATACCTGGAAGTAGAATTGCTGGATTCTGGAGGATGTTGTTTAAGGTTTCCCAGAATTTCTGTATGTAATTATTATTTTATTATTTTTTCACTCTGCCAACAGACCATGAAAGTTTAGGTGTGGCCAACCCATGGCCTGTGGGCCACACATGACCACAGATAGCTATAAATGCAGTCCAAAACAGTATCATTAATTTATTATATGTAAAAAAGAAAAAAAAGACAAACCAAAAACAAAAACAAAAGAAAAAATAAACAACAAAAAAATTTATTATATGTAAACATTATGAAGGTTTTTGTGATTTTTTTTTTTTTTTTTTTTTTTTTGTAACTCAACGTGAAGTTCTTGTGTGAATTTTATTGATGGCAATGTGATCCAGAGAAGTCCAAATATTAGACACCCTACAGGTGACTTCTAAACTTTTGCTAGCATTTACTATTATCTGCTTAGCTTTAGCCTTTCTGGTAGCTTGAATTTGCATTTCCTGGGCTAATATGCTGAGTGTCTTTGTGTGTGAACTGACCGCATGCATGTCTTCTGTTCATTAGTGTCTATTTGGTCTCTCACCCATTAAAAAAATTGAGCTAGTCACACTTTGCTTATGGACTTGTGGGATCTGTTATGTGCTATAGAGCAGTCTCCCAGGGTCTGTGCTTTGACAAATGAAATTTTTTTTGACTCTTTTGACAAATGAAAATTTCTTAATTTGACCAAAGTCCCATACATATGAGCTTTAAGCTTGGGATAAAAGCCGTGTAACCATTTTATGTTTTCTCCTAGAAGTTTTCATGTTCTACTGGGCCCACTTTGAATACATTTCTGTGCGTGGGTATAAAGAAGGGGACTGTCAGCCATCATAGCGCCATTGTATTAAAAAAGACTTTTTCTCTCCTAAGTAGCAGAATGTTGTAAATTTGATTTCTCTCTCTCTCTCTCTCTCTCTCTCTCTCTCTCTCTCTCTCTCTGTGTGTGTGTGTGAGAGAGAGAGAGAGAGAGAGAGGGAGAGAGAGGGAGAGAGAGAGTCGCTGTGTGTGCATGCATGTGTGCATGCATGTGTGTGTGCATGTATGTGTGTGTGCACGCTGTGAAATGCCTCCACAGACTCATATGTTTGAACACCTGGTCCCCAGGAATTGGCACTATTCTGTCATGTTGTGGGGGTGGAGCCTCACTGGAGGAAGCGACTCACTGTGGTGGGGAGCCAGTTCCTCTCTGCACTCCGCTCCTGACTGCACATGTACTGTGGCCAACTGCTTCACGCTCCGGCCACTATGCCTTCCTAGCGTGGTAGACTGTGTCTCTCAAACTGTAAGCCCAAACTGTCCCTTCTGCTCTGAAGTTGCTTCTTATAGGTATTCCGTGACTGTGACGAGGAAAATAATGAATACAGTTCATGAGTGAAAATGTGTGTGCATCTGAGTGTGTGTGTGTGTGTGTGTGTGTGTGTGTGTGTGTGTGTGTGTGTGTGTTCATGTGGTTTCTGGGACCCCAGGGCTGGCCCGTCTGCTCCTGAGCTCATCGGCCTGCTCATCATGACCCTAACACAGGAATCTCAGCTCTGCCTGCATCTGACGGACCCTGATGTTCTCTGAATCTTTGCGTTTCCATAAGTAATTTAGAGCCTGTTAATCAAGTTCCAGGAAGCATGTTGTGACACGAAGCAAGTCACTTTGGGGAGGAAATTATATACATTTTTCTTTTTGGTGGAGCTGGGGACTGAGCTAACCTCCAACCCTCAAGCACCGATGAGTCTTCCCATACTGAGTCTTCCCGCTCACCAATGGTGATTGTCCCCCACTTACCCACGTCCTCAGTTTCCCCCAGCAATGTTCAGTGGCATTGAGGGGAGAGCTCCCTGACACTTTTGTAGTGACTTTTTTCTTAAGTAGTTGATAAGTATTGAAGTGGTATTTAAGGACTGCTCGAGTATTTGTCGCTACTATCTAGAAAACCGATTAACTTTGCTCGTTGCCTTTGGCCTTGGCTCAGCAGTCTCATAGAATTCAAGTAGTTGAGAATTTCTCCTGCTTTTCTACACACAGTTGCGTTGACTGAATAACACTTGTGTTTCTCTTTCCCTCTCCCTGCTTGCTAGCGGGAAGCTTTGGGTGCGAAACAGACTGGAGTATCCTCTGGGTCTCCAGGAACCGTCAAGGCCCAGCGGTGCTTCTTAGAGATTCTTCGATAGTCTTTGCTCTCCTTGGCTGTTGCCAAGATCGACAAGCCCCATTCACACGGAAGCCATCCCCATGTCATTAGAGTGTGTACTGAAACGCATGTTGTGGTGTGAACGGGGGAGGTCGGAGGCATCTGCACAGTGTGGTTTGGATGTTGAGGATAATCCCCACGTTTCTTCACATGGCACCGACTGTCTTTTCTTACTTTCTTCATAAATGCTCAGAGCGTGTGTTGCTGTATTTTCCCCCAGGAACTGTATTCTGTGTTCTATTCTCAGTTAAATCCTTAAAATTTTCATTTTCCATCTTTATTTAATTTTGGTTAGGATAAAGAAGAGCAATTGCTTTTTGTCATTATTTGTTAGGTTTTTAGACAAGCTCTCTCTATGGAGCCCTGGTTATCTTAGAACTCTCTATGTAAATCAGGCTGGTCTTGAACTCACAGAGATCAACCAGCTTCTGCCTCCTGAGTGCTGGGATTAAAGGTGTGCGCCACCACACTCCTTAAGCAAATGCTCTGTGTTTATTAGCTTTGTATGTAACAATTATGCTACAATCTCTCGGGAAATCTAGTAATTTCGCTGGATGTTCTTTGTTCCTTTTCAGATTTGTTTTTTTTTTTTTTTATCTTATTTGTGTGAACATTGGCCTGCATGTATGTGTGTGCACCATGTCCATGTTTGGTGCCTTTGAGGCTAGTAGAGGGTATCAGATCTTCTGGAACTGGAGGTGTGAATGGTTGTGAACTACCATGCAGATGCTGGGAACTGAACCCTGGCCCTCTGCAGGAGCAGCCAGTGTTCTTAACCACTGAGCCATCTCCAGCCCCTGTGGAAGTCAGCTAAACCCATCATGGTGACTCTACTGCATCTTGCTCTGAAGCCTTGCTCACACTGAGTGGCCGTGGCTGCCCCCTGAGGACATCTCCAAGCTTGAGAGACACTCCTAATGCCTCAAGATTAATTGTGGGTCCATTCCTTTGTAATCCTTTGAAGGCCACTCCCTCAAATACATGGAGCTCCTCTCTGTATTTACTTTATAAATGGCTTTATTTTATGATCATACACGGAGTACTGAAAAATAAAGTCATTGGCATTTCTTTGATCTAAACGAGATGAAATCTCGGGTCTGTTTTCTGAAGAACAACACATTTATTTTTATTCATTTACACAGATGGAATGTGCCAGACACCTGGCCAAATGCTGACTGGATAAAGTATTGTTCAGAAGGCAACCATTTTAATTGTGATTAAGGCTGTGTTTTTTAAAAAATCAATTTTCTCATTCACCTGCTCTCGGTATCAGCTAGGAAACTGCCCAAGGGTTAGAGGACGTCCTCATACACGTGTTCCCTAAATGTTCTAGAATTTCATATTTTACATTTAAATCCACGATCTTTTCGGTGATCTCATTTTGGGGGCGAAGATGTGAACCCAAAATCAAAGTCAGACTTTAAAAAATGCTACCTGCATTTTAAAATCTTGTGTGTGTATGAATTCATGCCACAACATGCATACAGAGTGCACATGTGTGTGCGAGCACACGCCATAGCATGCGTGTGGAGGTCAGAAGACACCTTTGTAAGTTGGCTCTGTGGCCCATGGGTGTCCAGCCTGCAGCATCTTCCATGAGCAGCACGAGAGAAGCCCTTGTGTGTTCCTTAGCTGTCAGCTGGGCGTGATGGTTTGGTAGGCTCCAGTTCCCACTTTGGTCCTCAATCTGGGTCATGCTTTGGCTCTTCACTTTATTCTTCAACGTGGCTTTACCTGTGGTAGGATCCAGTTTCTGCCTTTCCTTCCGTATACACTGTGGAATAGACCTGGCTGACTCACCGAACCTGGCCGGGGAGCTGGAGAGACGGCTCAGTGGTTTGATTCCCAGCACCCACATGGCAGCTGCTCATAACTTCCTGCAGTTCCAGCTCTCTATTAACCCTTTACCTATTTTGCTATGTTTGTGCCTAATTATCTTATTTGTTTTGTAAGTGGAATTGTATTTGTGACTTAGATTTTCACACATACACATGGGCTTGGGATTTGTGTGTTGAATCCTGTATGACTTTTCTGGTCTTGCTTAAGTTTAGAATCTCACAAATTCCTTTTGATTTCTTATACAGACAATTTCCTATATAGTCATCATTTTCTACCTGTGTGTCTTTTCTTGTTTTTTGATTATGTCCTTCTAGAGCTTTCTGAATGGTTCTGAGTACAGCGTTTTGTCTCCATCTTAACACCTTCTTTTAGCTTTTACTTATTTATTTATCTTTAGGCAGTTCTGTCTATGCAGCCGAGCCTGGCTTAGGAGTCATGGTCTCTCACCTGGGGTTCCTTCAGGCAGTCTTCCAGAATCATCAATTCTTTTCTTGGCTGTGTTCTACCTCTGTGCTCACTCTTAAATTATTTTAGCTTCCTATGTGAATAGACTGTCAACTCAGACACACATATGTACGCCTGTTCTCAAATTGCTCATCAGTTCCACGTCTCTTCTTGATTTTTTTTTAATCAGAAGTACTTAAAGGCCACATGGTATAGTTTGGATAGAAAATATACCCCCCACAAGGCTTGGTCCCCAGAGCAATAGCGGGAGGTGGGGTCTAACGGGAGAGCATCATTCCCTATGGAGGTGACCTTAAATGATCTGTCTTGTCCTCTCTTCTTTCTCCCCAATCCTTCCTGGGTATTACAATGCAACCAGCATCCTCTCAACACATTCCGATTCACTGTGCAGGGGCCCAGAAGCTGCAGAGCCCAGGGACTGTGGACCGAGACCTCAGAAGACACGAGCAACAATAGATCTTTTCTTCTGGTAAGTTGTTTATCTCAGCTTTTTTTGTCAGACTGACAAAACCCTCAAATACTACATCCGATGACTTTAATATCTGGAGTTCCCACAGGCCTCTTTCTATAGTTCACTTTGCTGTCTCCGGATCAGTCTCTCAGGTTGACTGCTACTATTTGACTCAGTGCCAGACCTTGTGGATGACAATGTATCGAGGTTCTGGCTATGGGGTTGTGTTCCTGAAGGCAGTGCAGCTTAAATGCCCTTTTCAGATGTTCACAGAACAGCAGCAGGGGGATTCCATCCAGTGAACAGCTCTCCGCCTCCAAAGCTGGGGTTTGTCATCTAAAGACCTGACCTGCAGCTGACTCCCTTAATCCTGGGAGTCCCTGGGGCTTTCCTTAGTGCTCCCTGAACTCCACATGTGCTCACTCTTTCCCTCCCTCCCTTCCTGTTTCCTTCATTTCTTCTTTCTCCTGTGTTGTATACACATGTTCATACGGCCAGAGGCCTGGGGGTCTTCCTCAACTTCTCTTTTATGCTTGTTTATTATTTTTAAGGGTTTATTTTCATTTTGTATACTTATCAATTTGTGTTGCTTGCATGTATGCACATACACACATATAGCACTCATATATGACAATGTGCTAGAAGAGGGTAACAGAAACCCCATAGATTGGTTATAGACAGTCTTGAGCCTCCAAGTGGGTGCTGGGGACCCAGGTCCTCTGCAAGAGCAGTAAGTACTTGTAACCACTGAGCAATCTCTGTATCCTTTTCTATTTTTTTTTTTTTTTTTTTTTTGAGACAGCGTTTCATGGAGCTCACTGACTCTGAGAGATGAGGTAGCCAGGGAGCTTCAGGAATCTGTTGTTTCCACTCTCAGCTCTGGATTACAGTCATACACCACCTGGTATATGACTTAAAACAGGTGCTGGCTATCTGAACTCAAGGATCCATGCTTGTTCAACAAATACCTTATTTACTGTCCAATTTTTATTTTCTCATATTGTTGAGACCTTTTTTTTTAAAACACCGCTTAAGGATCCAGCCTTTCCTTGCTGCTTCTGTCCTGGTCTTCTCTTGAGCTGTCTGCGCACAGTGGCCCCTGCCTTAAGGAGGAAGGCCAGCAGACAACCAGCTCACGATCCACACTTCCTTTTCACCTTTTCATCATGGCCCCTCCAGCCTTGGCTTCTTTGCCAGCTTCTGGAAGAAGCTTACAGCTGTTTCTGGGCTGTGCACGCCAGCCAGGCATGGTACTGGGTGGAGTTTTGCATTGTTCTGCTCATTGTGTGGTCTGAGACGGATGGATGGCCACAGCTAATGCTCTGGCTTCAGGTGAGAATCTGGCTGTTGACTTTCATCAAACAGTTTGAGAGAGGTGTACAGAGCAGCCAATAGATGCTCACCCAGTCTCCTCTTTAGCTTATTAATGCTGCCAATAACATTACTTTCCTGTATTAAGCTAGCCTGTGTTTTAAGAGTGAACTTGGACATGGGGTGATGGCTCTTTCCACGTTGCTAGAGCTGACTGGCTGAGTGAGATTGTTCATTCCTTTTATTTCTTGTTCTGCCCGTGTCAGGGTGGGTGTCAGGCTACACTGTCTTCTCCAATGAGCTTTGGAGTGTTCTTCACTGTCTGAGCTCTGATGTGTTAGGCAGGTCTTCTAGTTCCATTTATGTTGCTGTGACAAGTTTCATGACCAAAAGCAACACAGGGGAGGAGAAGAGTTATTTGGCTTACAATTCCAGGTCACAATCGATCTTTGAGGGAAGGAATGAAGGCTGGAACCTGGAGGCAGACCCACCAGCTATTCTATGCAGCCAGCACTATGTCCAACAGGAATGGAAGGAAGTACAGCTCCGAAACCATGGAGGAATGCTGCTTGATGATTTGCTAATGGTATTGTACTTAGTGAGCTTTCTTATAGAGCCAACAGCACTGGCCTAGGGAATGGTGCTTCTCACAGTGGGCTGAGCTCTCCTACATCAATTGACCACCAAGACAACCCACCCCCCAGAAAGACCCACAGGCCAGCATGATCTAGGCAGTCCCTAAATTGAAACTTTCCTTCTCAAGTGACTGTTGTATGTGTCAGGTTGACAATTAGGATAAGAAGTTTCTCTAGAGGGACAGAACCAATGGGATGTATATATCTATATCTACATTTCTGTATTTATATGTATAATAAAAGGGAATTTAGAAGAATGCCTCACACAATATGGTCTAGGTAGTCCAAGAATGGCTACCTGCACTTAGGAGAAGCTGAGAGTCTGCTAGCTGCTCAGTCCATGAAGCTGGATACCTCAACCATCCTAGTTTGGCACTAAAGACCTGGCTCCCCCTGGAGAGTCACTGGCATTGAGTCTGCATTGGAAGTCTGATGTCAGCAGAGGGTGGTGGCAGTGTTAGAGGGGTGGCAATGGTGGCGGTGGCAGTGGTGGCAATGGTGGTAGCAGTGGCAGTGGTGGCAGTAGTGGTGGTAGTGGTGGTGGTGGTGGTGGCGGTAGCGATGGTGGTGGTGGCAGCAGAAGCAGCAGCAGTGGTGAGAACTTATGCACTCCCTCAGGAAGAAGTGAAGGTACACAGGCAGGCAGCACTGCCTTTTCCAGACTGTGTCACCTACTTTGAAGGTGAGCTGTCCCTCCTCAGTTAATCTCTGAAAGCATAATCACAAACATGCTCATGGGTGTGTCTTCTAGGTGACTGTAAGCCCTGTCAAGTTGCAAGTCTAACCAATGCAGCCAAACAGACTTTCACAAATTCTAACTATTCCTTGTTACATGTTTTGTAGAGTTCATTGGTGAAATTTTCTGAGGTTAGTTTTTTACTGGGCAGAAGATGTTAAATTATGACTTCAACTCAGTATTATGAATATTTTCTTTCTTTCTTTTTTTTATTTATTTTTTTCCTCCTTTTTTATTTTTGATACTTTATGTACATTTCCAATGTTTCCCCTTTTCTGAGTCTCCTCTTTGGATACCCCCTGTCCCCTCCCCAACCCGCCTCTAGGAGGGAATTCCACCTCCCCCCCCCCCCCC
>CM052701.1:136108979-136161359 GCA_028551405.1 Uromys caudimaculatus
GACGGGGGGGGGGGGAGGTCAGGCCCATTGATTCTCTTGCTCCCTCCACGGGGCTGCAAATTCCCTCAGCTCCTTCAGACCTTCCTCCAGCTCCTCCATCTGGGACCTCACTCTCAGTCCAGCGGTTACTGTTAATATTTTCTATTATTGTGTTGGAAGGCATTTTCCTAGAAACTTGTCAATTCATTTAAAAATTTAAATGTATGAAATAAAGCGTCTATGTATTTGTACCATATTCTCTTATTAACCATTAATTTATTGATGCACATGTAAATATGTTTGCTGTCTAATTTGGGGAATTTAATTGATTTATTTTATTAATGGCATGCATGTGTTTTTCTACATATATACATGTATGTATGTATGTATGTATGTATGTATGTATGTATGTATGTATGTATATACACACTTCAGGTGTGCAGGTACCTGAGAGGAGGGGAGCTCCCTGGACCTGGAGTTATAGGTGGTTGTGAGCCATCCAAAGTGGGTGCTGGGAACCTAAATCAGATTCTGCAAGAGCAGTACAGCATCTCTAGAGCCCTTGGGGTGTAGCGGTGAATAGCTAAACCACTTTGAGCTCCCTCCCGCGGATGATCAAGCTTTTAGCCAGCTGCCAGAACTTTCTGGATTCATGAATGAAACACACACACACACACACACACACACACACACACACACACACACGTCAGCTTAATTTTGAATATGCCTTGCTAGTTCAATGACTGGGCACTTCTAAGCCTCCCTGCGGCTGGCACACACTCTGCTCTGGTATTCCTGAGTTAACATTTTCTATTATCTTTGGTTCCCTAGACTGAAGCAGGGAAATGGCCCCTGGGGCTGCTTCCCTGGAAATGTTGGTGGGCCTTTAATTCTGATCTCTTTGCTCCTCTGTCATGGTTGATTCTGTCTGTTCTTCTTCCCCCTGGGTCTCTTGCCTATGCTATCTAAAAGTCCCGCCTCCATCTCCCAGCCATTGGCTGTATAGCAATTCTTTATTACCAATCAAAGCCAGTTGCAAGCAGAAACCCTCAGCATCTGAAAGTGCAACTTTTGGGAGCTGAATTAAGACAAAGCATTAGAACCAATCCTCAACATGGGGAATGATTTTGTTTGTTTGTTTGTTTGTTTTTGAGACAAGGGTTCACTCCCCATCGTAGCTTTAGCTGATCTGGAGCACAACAGGTAGCTTAGGCTGGCCTTGAACTTGTGTCAATTCTGCCTCTGCTACCCTACTTGTCTCTAATATTTTTAATTTGTCATATATCACTTTTTATACATGACTAATATATCCAAAATGTGGCATTTCAGTTTCTCACTGTGAACTGACTTAGGGTTTGTCTGTGTTCTCTTCCCCAGTCTTTATTAGTTATTTTCATGGTTTTGTATTAGCCTGTTTCTCTCTTGCATATTTTTAGATAAGTTCACACGTTTTCAGCTTTTCTAAAACAATTGTTTAACACCTTAAATTTCCTTGTATACATATTGTTTTAGCTTCATTTCTCAAGTTTTGACACATAGTATTCTTTTTAATGTGATTTTTATTCATTTATTTTTATTTATGTGTATGTGTGCATGTCTTCATCTGTATGTGTACCCCATGTGTGCAGTGCCTGTGGAGTCCAGAAGGAACTATCAGATCCCCTGAAACTTGCATTACAGACTGTTGTGAGCCACCATGTGTCTGTGGGACTTGAACCTGTGACCTCAGGAAGAGCAGCCAGTACTCATAAGCACTGTCTCTCTAGCCCCAGTGTGAAGTGTGCAGTATTCTTTACTACCTTCCAGGATCAGCACATTGCAATTTCTGCTGTGGGGCTTGAACCCTGGGCTGGGGTTGCTTTTCTTGCTCTCCCAGCAGTCTTTCAAGTTTTCCCCTCTATGCTCACAGGACTTGGCCTGGGAATTGCCAAGGCTCTCAGACTTCTGGTGACATGTTTTAGTGCAGCACGGAATCCATTTTGAAAACATTGTCTTTTGCACTATAAAGACTAAAACTATAAAGATTATAAAACTAGCTGTGCTATTCAAATTTCCCATGTTCCTGCTGACTTTGGAATGTCCCCAATCTGTCACAGCAGTGTAGCCGTTTTGCCTAGGTGTGACATGACCATGACTGTCTTAAAGTTGAGTAGCTGTGCTGATCTTGGCCATAGCCAGGACATTGAAACAGGCGGAATGCTAGGTTGATAGCCAGGTCTGTGGTTATGGTGACACAGCTTCCCTGTGGAAGGAGCAGGGGCCATTAGGGAACATTAGCTGAGATTCTAGCACACTCCCTACTGCTTCAGCTGCCCAAGGTCTTGGGACATTAGTTTACAGTGAATGGTGATGGGCTGGGGGTGCACCGGGACCCCCATGCTGGGAGTAGGACTTGCTGGTGATACTCTTGTCTCTGAGTGACTTATACTCCTGTGGATAATCTCCATCAAGTCATTACTTCACCTAGTTGGGTTTGGATAGAGCTCATTCTTTGGACTGTTGCCCTTCCTCTAGGATGAGTAGAGACTATGTATCCCCAGGAAACATTCTGCAGTCAAGCTGAGGAGGTGTGTCTTCTCTGGGCCACCCGACTCACCCTTTTCACCTTTAAAAGACCGTCAGTTCTCACTCTGCGGCGACACATAGCCATGAACTACCCTTCATAGGCTTATGGATTTGAACAGTTGCTCACTAGTTGGTGCTGCTGGTTGGTGAGGTCTTGGGGGAAGTTCAGCCTTCCTGGAGGAATTATGTCCCTGGGGGCGGGCTCTGAGATTTCATAGCCTCACTTCACTGCCAGTTCTTTCTCTCTCAGGTTCATGGTGTGGTTGAAGAGGTGATACCTCATGCTTGTCCCTTGCTGATCTACCTTCTCATCATGACGGATTCTCCCTCTGAAACCTTAAACCCCAAATAAACTCTCTTCTCCTTAAGATGCCTTGGGTCACAATGGTTTATCACAGCAACATAAGTAACTACAAGTTGAGCCTTGCTGCAGCTCTGTATGAGGGATCCTGTCCTTTGTGTGCACTACTAGTTTGGGTTCTGGCAAAGCTTTGTTCTGGAAGGTCTGTTTGATCTGACATAGCAGCTGCCACTCAGCCCCTCCTTTGATTAGAACTCACCTACTATTCTCTCCCCGTCTCTTGCTCCTGCTTGTTTAAATCTGTGTCTTAGAAAGTATCTCTTATGAATCGCTGGTAAGGCGGCAGAAATGGCTAAGAGCATTGCCACTCCTGCCGTGGACCCTGCTTCAGTTCCTAAAACCCACGTGATCACTCACAACTGATGCCCTCTTCTGGCCTCCTTGGGTGCCAGGCACGTATGTGATACACAGACATGTATTCTAGCAAAGCACCCATGCACATAAAATAAATAAATATATGAATAGACCATTAAAATTTGTAAGTCGCTGCATTAGTTACTCTTCTTGTTGCGGTGAGCGAACACCTGGCAAAAGCAACTTAAAGGAAGAAGGATTGAATTTTTTGGCCTATGGTTTAAGAGGGTACAGTTGGGGCGGGAGACATGGCTCACCAGTTATAAATCCATGCTGCTCTTGGAGAAGATCTTGGAGAAGAGTTCAGCTCCCAGCACCCACATCAGGCAACTCACAAAGCTCCAGCTCCCAGGGATCCCATCACTTTTGCCCAGTACTTGCGTTCACACGCACACAGCCACACATACACAAACATACACATAGCTAAACAAATCCCAAGGAGGGTACAGTCAGCACATGGGGGAAGGCGTAGCAGACTTCATGGTGGCAAGAGTATGGCTGGGGCTCCTCACATTTGGAAAGAACAAGAAGCAGACAACACGAGTTGCTGGAGCTCCGATCCTCCCTTTTCATTCCGTTCAGAAGCCCAGCCAATCAGACAATGCTGTCCAAATTCAGTTAAGCCATATTCCCTCCTCCGTGAAGCCTCTCTGAAAATAGGTGTGTCTCTTTGGTGACTCCAAATCCAGTCCAGTTGACAACAAAGACAAACTATCATAATAATACATTATCTTAGTTACTGTTCTGTTGCTGTGACAAAATACCATGACAAGGCTATGTATACAAGAAAACTTTTAATCTGGGGCTCACAGTTCTGAAGGGTTAGAGTGCATGGTCATTATGATGGGAAGCATGGCAGCAGGCGTGGCTGCAGGTGTGGCAGCAGGCGTGGCACGGAGCTTGGGTAGTAGCTGAGAGCTCTCATCTGATCCACAAGCACAAGCCAGAGAGGTAGAGACATGAGGAATGTCATTGGCTTTTGAAACCTTGAAGCCTTCTCCCAGTGACATACCTTCTCTAACAAAGCCACACCTCCTAATCCTTCCCAAACAGTTCTACCTAGTATGTCTAAGTATTCAGACAAGTGTTTTCACGGAGTTGGACATCATTTTTTACTATGTTTGCTGGCATGTATAATTACTGGCACTGTGGATAATTTTTTTAAATGATGCTTTCTTGTTCTACTTTTCCTCCAGGTCTTGTTTCCAGTTTTCTGGGTTTATTATGGACCTGGGTATTAACCCCTGGTTGGAAAAGTTTGCAAACATGCTGTTCAAATATTCAATTATCTCTTGACTGACCCAATGGCTTCCTTTGCTGTGCAGAAGCATTACAGTTGGTTCTAATCCACTTTATCTATTTTTGTTTCTGTTGTCTGTTTTTTTTTTATTTAAAAAACATTTTTATTTGTGTGTGTGTGCATTTGTCTGTGTGAATGTATGACACATGTATCTGTGTACGTGTATGACACATGTGTGTGGGTTCTGGTGGAGCCAGAGGAAGGTGCCAGATCCCCTGAAACTGGAGTTATGGGTGGTTGTGAGCTACCTACCCAGTGTGGGTGCTGGGAACTGAAGCTGGACCCTCTGGAAGAGCAGCACACACTCTTTAACTGCAGACCTGTCTCCTAGCTTCCTGGAGTCTTCTTAAAATAAACAAACAAACCTCCAGGTTCCTGCCTTGAGTTCCTACCCTGACTTCCCTGAATGATGGACTGTGATATGGAACTGTAAGATGAAAGACACTTTTATTTCCCAACTTAATTTTTGTCATGGAGTTTTATCACAGCAATAGAAACCCTAACAAAGACAGATATATAATTTTTAAAAATCCCACATAAACATCAGCAGCCCCCCGGCCAGACTCATGCCTGGTGCCATGTTTCTTCTTGCTGTTCTTGCCAACTCTCTATTTCTCTTGGCCTGAGTTTTCTCAACACATTGCCTCTCCCACCAGAGTCCAGATATTTATGATCTGTGTTCTATTCTTTTTCACAAAACAAAACAAAATAAAACACTAGTTTAGATATTTTAATGCAGCTAACTCTTCGAGGTGAGCCAGCCAATGTCTACAGTGGCCTCTGGAACATCCCAGGCACTTCAGAGAACGGTGCTGTCTTGGTGTTCTTCTGGGCTCCATCTTGTCCGCATTGGTGGCAGCGTTCAGAAGACCACTGCTATAGCTGTTATCCTTGGCTGGTTCACATCCCACCTCAGCTGCTCACTGTTGAGCATTTCCTTCTAGGACAGGAGAGGAAGATGGTGGAGGGAAGTTGGAGTTGAAAGACACCCTCCTTGTTCCGTGAGCTCTCAGGGTCTCCTCCTGTGACCCTCAAGCAGGATATAAGGGCCTGCTGATTTCCCAGCTCATGAAGCAGGCTGTCTACAGGCTGACCCCACACAACCGCCTCACTGAGTCCAGCAAGGCCTTGGTTGCACGAGGTGTGGCTCAGGGTGACTCTAGCCCTCGAGATGTCATTCCCCCTTCACACTACCAGGAGCATCTGGGCCTCTACCTGACCTCCTTTTCCTAAGCCTTACTAAACGGGCTTCCGACTGTAGACGTGTGTCCTCTGTGACTCAGAAGAACACCTCTCAAGGTTGTGAGAGCCCTTGCCCTGAAATGTGATCATCCTAAGGACAGGCCTCTGTCACCCAGTTTGAGGGAAACAGACAAGTTGCCTGTGGCATCCATTAGAGCAGGCCTTTGTCCTCTTCCCCACCTCACGTGAGTCTTTCTCTTTCTTGTCACCCCATCTAAAACACTGATACCTGCATACAACGCTCTCTTGTGTCAGAGTTGCCTGGTATGTCTGCACTGCTTTAAATAATGTCTACATGAGTTCTCTTGGGCAGACCTGAGGCTCAGAGTTGGTTTTAGTGTCAGGCTAGTGAGGAAATGTTCCGATGGTCTCTGGCAAGGAGATCTGGCATTGGGATCTTCCCCTTTAGAGTACCTGCTGGGCTCCATTGCACTGCCTCACTCTTGGGTGGCGATCCATCATGGGCACTTCCCTAGGCTCCATGTGCCTTACTGTGTTAAAGTACCTTCCCTGAATGCAGTCCTACTTCCAAGGTGAGAACGGTAGGGATGCTGTATGAAATGGTAAATGGAAAGCATCTCTCCATCATCCATCTACCCGATTTCCACCCATCCATCAGTCCATCCAAACATCCATCTGTCCATCCAACCATCCACCCTCCCATCCATCCACCCTCCCATCCACCCTCCCATCCATCCACCCATCCATCTACCCATCCACCCACCCATCCATCTATCATCCATTTAATTTTCATCCACTCACCATCCACCTGTCATTCATTTAACCATTATCCATCCATTTTTTATCCATCCATGTTCCCATCCCTCCATTCAATATTCTGCCCATCACCCATCATGTACATTCACACACCATCCATCCCAACTTTTCATCAGTCACCATCCACCTGCCATTCATCTATCCACTATCTGCCTGCCATGTATTTATCATCCATCCACCCATCCATCCATCCATCCATCCATCCATCCATCCATCCATCTTTGCATCAATGTGTATACTTTAATTGACCATTCATCCACCACTCTTCTGTTATCCATTTTGATTTGCTCACCCACCCCTCTATCTACCTTAGGAGGCAGTGTGCCATCATCATGGGGCTTGGAGTATGTGATGTTCAGAAGGCCAGACAGACAAGGAACACAGTAGATACAGGAAAACATTGGAGGAGTGGGCCTGGGTGTGATGGGCAGAGCCTGCATTGGTGAAGAGTGAGTGGCTTCTCATCATGTCTCCCACATCCCACCCAACCTCATATGGGCTCGCTGTAGGCCTGGGGGTTTCAAAAATATACAGTGGGAGAATGTCTTAGTCAGGATTTCTATTCCTGCACAAACATCATGACCAAGAAGCAAGTCGGGGAGGAAAGGGTTTATTGAGCTTACACCTCCAATTGCTGTTCATCATGAAAGGAAGTCAGGACTGGAACTCAAGCAGGTCAAGGAGCAGGAGCTGATGCAGAGGCCATGGAGGGATGTAACTTACTGGCTTGCTTCTCCTGGCTTGCTCAGCCTGCTTTCTTATAGAACTCAAGACTACCGGCCCACAGATGGTACCACTCACAAGGGGCCCTCCCCCCTTGATCACTAATTGAGAAAATGCCTTACCGCTGGATCTCATGGAGGCATTTTCTCAACTGAAACTCCTTTTTCTATGATAACTCCAGCTTCTGTCAAGTTGACACAAAACAAGCCAGCACAGAGAGTCACTAGAATTTTTTGAAATCTTAAACATAGCTTCAAAATTTGACATTTATTTATATGTATAAGTGTTTTGCCTGCATGTATGCATGGTCACTGTAGATGGTTGTGAGCCCCCATGTGGGTGCTGGGAACCGAACCTGGGTCCTCTGCAAGAACAGCAAGTGCTCTTAACTACTGAGCGCTCCCTCCCCCTGCAGCAATGGCTTTTTGAGTAAATTCATGTGAGACAAAGCAGGACCAATCCCCTCATTTCAGCTCATTTGGGCTGAAACCCAGTAACAGAGCCCATATCTGGGCATGTGTGCCCTTTGGGGGTTAGGATCAGGCTGCCATTTTGGGTAAAGTGGAGTTGGTTGTCCAGGCTGTGAATTCTTGGTCTTATGCTCTGTGTGAGGAGGAGCAATGACCAACTTTCA
The DNA here is from genome assembly GCA_028551405.1 of Uromys caudimaculatus. Lineage (NCBI taxonomy): Eukaryota > Metazoa > Chordata > Mammalia > Rodentia > Muridae > Uromys > Uromys caudimaculatus. The sequence continues at coordinate 136,116,915 of CM052701.1, forward strand.
ACAGCATCATCAGAAAGGGAACTGCTTTGGTCCCCAGTTGAAACGGCAGCACTGAGTTTTAGAAGACAAAGGTGTCCCCTGCTAGGTGGGCCACACATATGGCCACCACACATGGCCTGGACCCACAATCTGCCTGCTGCTCTGAGGTGCCTCGCCAGTGCTCAGAGCAGACTTACCCTGAGCTGGGAGTTGATGAACCCACATGCTAGTTGTCTCCAGGTTGATGACTTCCAACCATGGGGAGCAACCTTGGAAGCAGTGCCAGGTAGTTACACCTTGGGTGGCTCTAGGGCTAAAACCCATCTATGGAAAGCCCTGGCTTTGTACTTTGTAGCAAGAGAATTCTCTCTCTCTCTCTCTCTCTCTCTCTCTCTGTGTGCGTGTGCGTGTGTCTGCACCAGAGAACAGGTGTGTGTCCAGGGTAATTTTAATTTCTTTCACCCTCAAGTGTTCATGCTCTGAACATTTAGGAAGTATAATTTAAAAATTGTAAAAGCATATACGTGTGTGTCACATGTGCACGGGTTCCTATGGAGGCCAGAAAAGGTTGTCAGAGCCCTGGTAGCTGAAGTGACAGGGAGTTGTGAACTGCTCAATGTGGACACTGGAAACCGACCTTGAGTTCTCTGAAGAGTAGCAAGCGCCATCTCTGCAACCCTGGAAAGGAAATATAACCAAAAGAAGTGGTCACTGGACCCTTCATGGTCTTTCATAGCACTCTCCTCAGGTTGGATGTGCTTACAGCCTGCTTGTTGGTGGACACTGAGGCTGGGCATCCTTCCTGGCCACGAGCCACGCTTGCTAAGGTCTCCTTGGCTGGCCAGGGCTCCACTGGAACTGACAGTTAATGAACTTCCTCAAGCCCTTCACAGAAGAGGCTTCTGGGATTACACTCCGATGCTGCTAATATGAACACCCCAACTCTGTCCGCCAGCTCTGAAGGTCACAAGCTCTCTCAGCACATCTCTGGTTTTTTTTTGGTTTTGCATTGGTGGAGGAGAGTGTGTGAACCCAGGGCTGTGCCTGGCAAGCCGCTTAGATGCTGGCCAGGCAGGATGTCCTTGGTCCAAGCACCTCTAGACCCTCTGGGCTTCCTACACCATGCTCCCAGAATAGGGCTTGCTTTCTTTCACAGGCCTAAGCGTGCTGGTCAGTGGGCTTCGCTCTCAGTAAGTACCCATCACATAGCACCAAGCGACCAGCTGCCTCATGGAGGAGAACAATCAATCTTTCATGAGGCTCTCACACCCGCCCTCGAATGACAAACACTTTAATTCCAAATTAAATACAGCAACGCGGCCCTGATGAGGCTGTGGTTCCACACCGCCATCATTCCCCCGCCTCGTTCAGAGTCGATTAAATTAGTCCTAATTAGAGGGAGGTAAACAGCTCTGGAGGGCATGCCTTTGCTGCTGATGTTGGTTGTTGCCTGAGAATAGGACCTATTTGTGCACCCTCGGACCTGAGATTCCCGAGTCTGTCTTCGATTAACTGTGGCCTGAAGTCTTGGGCAGTCCTGGCAGGCAGATGGGACAGGTGAGCCCTGGACTCCCCCTTGTTCCAACTGCAAAATTCACACAGGAAAGAGGGCCTTGTAGCAAGTCAGTGGTTGGATCCAGCTGAGAATGAGTCTGACCACAAGCATCTATCTCTTCCAGGTCACAGAAACAAAACAGGGGAATAAGCAAATGCTTGTCTGATGTCTCAGCCCCTCTGCTCTGTAGATGCACTGTGGCCTGCCATGCTGCCAGAGGGTGCAGCCTAGTGGGTAATGGCACCACCAAGAAAAGCAGCTCCTGTCTCTTTCCTGTACACCCAAGCCAGGGACAGCAAGATACCTTCCAGCTGCTTGTGGGGCTGCTGCCAGACAGGCCCGATGTTTGTTAATTGGGTGACGGATGTGGGACTCATTCTCACCCAGGCAATGCCTCTATAACAGCTCTGTGTGTGTGTGTGTGTGTGTGTGTGTGTGTGTGTGTGTGTGTGTGTGTATACCTGTGGCCCTGTCTATATCCCCATGGAGCCATCTCTGTGCCTTTTGGTGGTCACGGTTGAATATCAGTGAATATCAGTGAGGTCCTTGGATTGGGGCCCTGGTGTTCCATCTTGACAAGGCTGAGACATTAGCAGAGTTCAGCTTAGATGTCTCCTCTTCCAGGAAGCCTACCTGGGATCTTCCATTTGCCACAGAGAGGGGTTTTACCTTCAGTGGTGATCTAGTCCCTCCCTCTGTATTTTAAGACTTCTTCATCATTGAAGCAGCTGGTTTCTCACTTGCTCTTGATGTTGTGTGTTTCAATTCCCACCCTGGATGTCAGTCACAGAGAGCGTGGCTCAACGGGGAGGGCTGAGCTGACCACTTGTGAACAAACACGCGTGTGTGTGCATGCATGGGCACACATAGGTACACATGTCACATGTGAGTGTATTTATATTTTGGATCTTCCTATATGGTGTTCAACCAGGGCTGCAGACTTGGGACTTGCCCCCAACCAAGGAACTCTATAGGAGGATGGGGAGTCTGGGGAGAAGGGGAATACTCCTTCTCCATTACAGACCCAGAGCTCTGGGAGCCTAAAGCTACACCACCCCGCCTGAGGTCTCTTGGGGGTATGGAAGTGTTCGTGCCTGGCTTTGCTGTTCTGTTTGTCCTTCTGCCAAGTGTCTGATGTTGCCTTTTGGCAATAAAACAGTCAAAACCCAGCCGAGTGAGCTGAGTGTCAAGCAGCCGTAAACAAATCCTAAGTGGATGGTCTCCGTGAGTTCTAAGCCCCCCCTCCCTGCCCGGCAGCCTCACACACAGCTCAGCAGGATAAATGAAGGAGGCACTACATTTGGGCTCCGCTGTATTTTGTTATCTGTTTGCTCGCCTCTAAAACTCCAGTGAATAGATCAGATGCTGTTTCCATGGCAACCTCCTCTCCTCCAGCCCTGGATGCTCAGAAAGCCAGTATTCAGCATAATCTTTCCAGGGTCTCCAGGCTCCAGGGGGCTACTTAGCTGAATGGGAGCTGTGGCAGGTGGCCCTGCTGTGCCTTCCATGGTCACCTCCCTTCCAGGGTTGCAGAGTTTGGTGAGGCTACTTTGCGACTGACTTGAAGAGCGATTCCCCACTGGTAACCCAATCAGGCTGTGGCCCACAGCTTCTTGAGGCCCAGGCAAGGCCAACCTATAGACACTAATGGATGCCTGCCAGGAGGCACGAGCTGGTCACAGCTCTCACAGGCTTGTTTATGTCCAGCTGCCCACCAACAGAGTCTTTGGAAAGCCTCTGCACACTGCTCACCAACATGTAATGGTGCTGACAGCAGACACTCTGGCATGGCCACCAGGTTTGTCAGGTCCTCCTTGAACCTAAATAGGTTCAGGGTCAATTCAGTTTGAAATTCAGCATACACTGGTGACATTCAAAGACTCACAAGCCAGGAGTGACTATCTATGACAAGCATTGGTGATCTCAAATCTCTGCACCAATGTGAGAATTTCTGCTGAACAGCAGGACTCTGATGCATTAGTCTAGAAGCTTCTGTTGGACAGCCCTGACCCAGGTGCTCAGGGCCTGGTTCTCAGACTCTCTGAGAGAACAGGAGACTGTAGTTAGAGGCAGCCATCTTCCAGGTAGAACTGGAAGCTGCTTCCAGTCCTGTGACTCCAGCTCTGCGCCAGCCTCCTCCTCTGTGACCTGGCAGTGGCAGAGCCTACTGGACATACCTGTGAGACTCTATCCAGATCTTCCATGTCCAGCACTGTCTCTCTAGTCCTTTGGAGCGATTACCACACTCTTTCTTCTATAGGAAAGAAAACAGAAGCCCAGAGATGCCGAGGGACTTGCTACAGGCACACAGGTACCACTGGCAGTTGATACTGCCTGCACTGAAGGCTCATGTGGTCTGACCATGCTGCCAGATCACAGAGTGTGATGGTGACACAGCCCAGAGCCTCATATATGGCGCTGGAATCTTGCTTGCTGCTACCAACTCTATTCATTTTTCCCTTCCTGTAGATAAACCCACCATACCTTGCAGAATCCATGAGTCCCTTAGGAGTCTACTGGGCTCCCAGTACCTCTCCACAAGAAGAGTTGTGGTGTTGATAATGTTTAGCTAGCAGGCATACATGAGATGGTAAAGAACTGGCCTTGGGGGACAGACTTCCCATCTCAATAGGTTACCAACTGTGACCCTGACCCTGGAAGTGCTATTCTGTCATCTGTACAAGGAACAGATAACATCAGCTGTCACTCAAGGGCACAGCTTTTCTGGACTCCCAAGACCCTGGCTCTGTGTATATCTTAGAGAGGTAACTCTGAGTCTTCCGGATGCCTCTATCTCAGAGGAAGTGGTTGGATGCCACCCTGGCTTTGTCATCAGTCCCTTCACCGTATCCGTCACTTGCACGCTCCCCAACAGATACACGATAGCCACCACAGGAAGTCTCGAGCTGTCCTTGCCTTCTTCAATGGCTCACCTTTCTGACCCTCAGCTTCCTTATCTGTGAAGTGGGTGCTGAGACAACCTGGGCTTGTTGTAGAGTTATGCCTGCCCTTTCCACTAGGCCCTTCCCTTCTCATAAACATCACGATTCATGGGACTGTGGTAAGCTGGGCAGCGGTCTCTGGAAGATGTCCTATCTCTGTGCTGGCTACCTGAAGGCATTCTCCCTTTCCCATAAAGGTTCTGTGTTGAAGGCTTGATCCCTATCTGATGGTGTGACAGAGAGGTGATTGGATCACCAGGGTATTAACTCAATTGATGGGCTGATCCTTCGGTGGCTTCATGGGTGGGTGGGCTCTTAGGAGGAGGAACCTAGCTGGAAGTAGGCCACGGGAGGTGCCTCTTTGAAGGATGTATCTTGCCCCCAGCCCCTTTCTGTCTCTGTTTCCTGTCCACCAAAAAGCATTCCACTACTGTTCCTTATGTGGGTGCAGGAGGAATGGAGCACAGTGACTATGGACTGAAGCTCCTGAGACCTGAGCCAAGATGAGCCTCTCCATCTTTAAGCTGATTTTCTCAAGTGTTTATCGAAGTGACAGTGACAGTTCCTGTCTTCCAGGAACTTCCCAACAGTTGGCAGGTGGCCAGAGGTTCTCAGATTCCCATGCAGGATCTAGCTAGCCCCACAGGGGTCACCTATGGGTGTTCAGATGGATTTGGACCCACAGAGGTCACCTGCAACTATTCAGATGGGTTTGGATCCACAGTGTCATCTGTGGCTGTTCAGATGGGTTGTGACTTTAGCAAGCAGTTTCCTAGATGCTCATGACTTTAGCAGGCAGTTTCTTAGATGCTGGTTCTCAGAATGAGTGCCCATGTTTGATTCAAAGAAACAGCCAAGAAAATAAATGCTGCTTCAGGGCTCCAGAGTATTGCTGAGCATGGTCCTTCTAGTGAAATAGCCATCATCTTCATTAGATGCGAGCTGTCCTGCTTGTGAGAGACTATTATGGACTGACCTGTTGACAGTTGATGTTCTCTGAGAGAAAGAGGGGATTTGGAGGTCATTGAACCTTCACTTAAGGTTTCAGGGACTCCCTCCTGTACCTAGCAGCCATTTGTAGGCAATTCTGCCCTGACTGCATGTAGCCCTGGGAGTGATGTCAGAAGGTACTCAATGTGTAGACTGAGCAGGGTTAACTGAGAGGGAATTATACCTCTGCGGTTATAGGGAAGTTGGGTGAAGACTTCCCAGTGTGGCATTTTGGGGTCACCCATACTTCTGTAGGCAACCCCTACGGTTATTTGTAAGTAAGCCCAGTAAATAATTGGTTCTCCAGGTCGTATTTGGTGAAATCATATTTTCGTTTGTCATTGGGATCTTCTAAGGACAAGATAGACATTAGTCATGTCTCCCCAGAAAAGGAATTCTCAAAGCACAGAGCCCACATTTTAAACCAACAGAGTCTGGCTCAGGTGAGAGAGTGTAGCAAATACAAGAGACTGTTCGGAAGCTCCAAGAAACCCCAGGGGTTTGGAGTGCCCCAGCTTGGTGACTTGTGTTGTCTGTGAGGCTTGCTCTGTCCTTACGGTCATTCCAACTGCTGCCCCTGCTTCAGCTATTGCCGGGGCAACAGCCCTCACCGCCCAGCTCAAGTGTGCCTGTGCCCCCGCATCCCTTGCTGTGCCCCCCTTCACCCAGGCATGTCTTTTCCTGGAGGCTGTCCTGGTCCTTCTGCTGCTCCTGGCAGTAATGGAGCAAGCTCCCAGTTCTAATCTCTGCCCAGCACATGATGGGAGCTCTGGCTAGCACGCGATGGGCACTTGAGAGCTGCGGCTGTACACATACTCTGGCAGACATTAATACTGATGGCAGAATTATGCAGAAAGGAAGAAACTGTTGAAATATATGCAACCGCAGCCCGTCTCGTGATGAAAATAGTCTCTTCTTTTACCTCCACCAAGAAACACAGCGGAATCTGAGCATTGATTTTTGGATTTTATTTCTCAGTGGCTAACGTGGCAAAGAGAGGGCCTTTCACCCCAGTAATGGGAAATACGATTTTTTAGGCCAATAGCACAATTACAAAGCCCTCTTTGAAGTCATCCAGAGCCATGAGAGCTTTTGTGTCCAACAGAACGTTGTCCTGTTGACACTCAGTGGCTGAGCACAAAGTGTTGGGGCTGGCAGCGGGAAGAAGCACTGAGAGTTGGCTTCCCCATCCGCTGTTCTGGTGTAGAGCAGCCTCAGTCCTCAAAAGGGAGGAGAACCAGGTCAGACTCAGGGCCTCTGGAGCCTGGGACTGGCCAGGCATCGGTGTCTGATTATTTCCCACGTCTGGGTGTGAGCTAAGGTGACCCTCAGTGGGTGACAATGTGCCGCCCGGCATTGTAGGCTGCAGGAGTTGTTTATTTCTCTGTGAGACCAAACAGTTCGGATCCTTCAAACGGGTGCCATCTCAGCCTCTGCGTGTGTCCTGCCAGGTGGAGGGCCTCTGCCAGTGGTTTACTGGTGGTCATTTAGGGTCAGGCAGTAGTATAGCCAGAGGCTTAAGCCAGTTATGTCTGGCATGCTGGGGGGGGGGGGCAGGTCTTACTCTGTCAGTCTGTGTATGACAAAGCCTGCTGCCATGGGAGCTATGGTGTCTCCCACCAAGCCTTTTGCTGGTGTTTCTTGACCCCTGACCCCATAGCTGTGACTTTGTTGGAAATGTCACATCTGCTGGACAGGGAGAATGACCAGCACAGGGTCTGTCACACAGCAGGTTGAGCCCAAGCTTCCAACAACCTCTCTTTCCAGCATTCTTGTGCCTCTCTTTCCCTATCTGTGAAATGGTCTCATTCCGGGGCCATTTCCTATACTACTGCTGCCACTGTGGTTGATGTCTTCAAGGCTGTTCTTGGGGCCACACTGAGGTCCCTGCTAGCTGGTCCCCCCACCAGCATCATAGACCTTCAGATGTCCTTCCACCCCTGTGCTCTAGAGCTGAGTGATCTTTCCAGCATCTCTTTAAAAATTTAAGTTTGTGATATAGTCCTGCTGGCGGGCATGGGGCTCAGGCCACAGCCCAGGCTTTCAAAGCTTAATTATAATATTTTATTGAGAGAACAGTGACTCAGAGAGAAAGCCAAAGCTTTTAAGGTATTTCCATGGTGAAGTGAACTTGGCCAGGCCTTGCCCAGGTCTCCTCAGGAGAGAAGGCAGTCCACTTCCTCCTGGCTGGACACTCTGTCCATCTGTGCGGCTGCAGGTGACCTCATGACCACTGCCATGAACCTGTAGTTCAGGGCCATGTTGATCAGTGGGGCAAGTGGACCCTCTAAGAGGGAGAGAGAGAGAGAGAGAGGGGTCAAACCAGTAAGGGCAGCAGTTTGCCTACAGTAATGTCCAGGATTCTTTGGTCTGGTGGCATGGGTATCCTGGTGACACTTGGCTGATCCAAGGGCTGCCTTGCATGCTGGAACATGGTCTGGACAGGGAGAATGGAACATGCTGGAACATGTTCCAAGGGGAAGAACCTATCCTTGTGCCCTGGGTTCCTCAAGGCAAGGTCCATATGCCAAGGTGGGCTCACAGATAGCTTGGCACCTAGTCCTCACCTGGCCTAGGCCTCCACCGGCATGTCCTAGGACAGATGCCATCTGTCCGAAGCTAAAGTCTGCCCTGCCAACCCTCTACTGCAGTGTGGGTCCCAGAACAGGGGCTGGGGTGAAATGACCAAAGAACCCTGGACATTACTGCAGTCAAACTGCTGTCCTTACTGGCTCTCTCTGTCTCTCCCACTTAAAGGGTCCACGTGCCCCACCGATCAGCATGGCCCTAAACTACAGGTTCATGGCAGGTTAAGGACAGGTGCTGGGGTGGGGGACGCCTGGCATCTGGCAGACTGTTTGAACCCCAGCCTAGCTGTTTCCTAGGTAAAATGGGGATTGTGGATAATAGCTTCTGGTGACACTCTCACCAGGAACAAGGTGACCGATTGGGGGGGGGGACTACTCGGGAATTAGAATGATCAATGCTTAGTGACAGGCTGGTCCACAGAAGGCAACTTAATACCTACTGAATCTGCTGAAACCACTACTCCTGTCCCCACCCCCAACCTTGAATCAGAGGGTAAGAGTCATGGTGGTGTCACCCACAGCCACTCCAAGTCCCGCTGGGACAGGTCCTCGCAAATAGGGTTGTTTAAGGAAGGGATCTGGGTCGAGGTTGACTTTCCCTTAGCAAATAATTTTCCCGGATGTGGCAAAGTTGACCCTGCCAGTGTGTTCACTGGGAGGAGAGCAAAACTAGCTCCAAGTGGAGCCAGAGTGCTTAGGAATGCCCCGTGGAGCTGCATAGCACGCGCTTGCTAATTTCAACTCTTTGTTAATTAAGAAACAGGGTAGAGCTGAGAGGAACCCTTCACTGTCTGCAGATACTACTACGTACAGCGGCAGACTGGCTCCCAGCCTGGGACTCTCAGCTGCACAGAGTGGGGTTCTTCAATTACCCTTGAGTCTAAGAACAGAGGCCACAGCTGAGCCAGGGCTGAACTAGCCAGTTTTCTGCAGGGCCTTGCCGTTAATAAGATGGTTGGTTTGGTCTGTAAGTGGATTGTACAGCTAACTAATGTGCCTGTACCTTGCAATTATTCATGGCCCATGATTGCTCTGCCTGAGTTTTCAATACATTATTCATATGTTGAAGAAAAATTTTCCAGAGCTCAGAGAAGAGAGGAAAAGATGAGCCATAGCCAAGGCTATGTGGGCAATTCCTCAGCAGGAGTGGATGATTCAGTTTGGAACACAGGCTGAGCAGTGGGGACAGGTGGAAGAGCTGAGAGAGCCTGTGAGAAGCCTCCTGCAGCCTGGGGCCCAACCTAGTCTCTTGGAAGAGGGGATATTCCTCACCATCCTGGACTATGTACTGCCCTCCCAGACTGCATCCCTCTTCATGAGCAAGTGTGGCTTCTCAACAGGAAAACAAGGCCCAATTCAGGAGAGATGGTGATGTACACCGGTGGGTCCTGCCAGGCCTTGGAGAGGCCAGCTCTGGGTGACCTCTGATGCCTGGAGACCTCTGTTGCTCTAGGGTTGCCCTCTTCGAGGCAAGCTCAGGAATAGAAGGGTCAGCATGTAGATCTTAGAAGGCCTTATAATCCCATGACCATAAAGAGACCAGGATAGGTAAAAACACCCTGAAGAGCAGTATAATGAGGAAGGAAACTCTGAACAAAACCTGTGCTGGGCGGTCAAGATGCCTCATTTTGGACAGCGCTCTGGAAGTGGGAGGTACGCTGCTCACCCTCAATGATAAAAGCTGAGGAGTCCCCAGGTGGTTACCTCAGGTCTGCGTCCTAAATACTTAAGACTGCTGTTTGCATTCATTCTTGGAAAAACCTCAGCTTCAGAGGACAGTGGCTGCTGCCACCACTCTGCGAGCATGTGGGAAGTGATATTAGGGATGAAAAGGATGGGCCTCGGCTGGGGAGCACGGGTGTGCTGGGAGCAGAGCACACAGAATACTAAAGCCTTGTGACGCTCCAGAGCACTACTGAAGAGTCACAGGAGCAGCGATGTCGCTTTCCATCAAGACATCTTAATCAGGACTCGTTTTTCCTCCACAGGTGAATGAGCTGGGTGGCGGGCAGGAGGAATGCAATGTCTCAGAGAAAGAAGTGTGCACACGGCCGATGTGACTGTGCAAGCCCTGTGTGTATGTACCGGGTATGTGATGTGTCTATGTGCGTATACTCTACGCACGTGTGGGAGGTATGTGCAAGAAGACGCGTGTGCAGAGGCATGTATGCACTGTGCATGCATGGATACATATGTTGCTTGCTTGTACTCTGGTGCACACAAATACATGAATAGGCTATGTGACATGTGCCAGTGCATGTCTAAACACATGGGCATGGCACACATGTATGTGTGCATGTGCGCATATGTGTGGCACATGCCTCTATGTGCAGACATCCATGGGAGTGCATGTAATGGGTGCAGGTACATGCATGGCAGTATATGTAATGGTTACACAAGTGTGCACACCAGTGTATGATGGAAGGATGTGTATGCATGCCTGTGAATATAAGATGGGTGCATATGTGTACATGCCTCTGTGTGTGTGTGTGTGTGTGTGTGTGTGTGTGTGTGTGTGTGTGTGGTTAGATGGTGGAGACAGCTTTCAGACCAATAGTTTCGGGCAATGGGGGACCACAAATGCTATGGGTCCAAGTATCTATTGCTTGCTGGCCAGTGGCCATCACTCAGGTGGGTTTTTCCCCAGTGGGCCATAAGCTCAGGGAGACCCTCCTGCACTGAACCATGGTGCAGCAGGCCCCCTCTGGGGCACTATGTCTGGCAAGGTTGCCATTTCTGGACCTCATGAGATCCACTCTTTCCCCCTGGTCTACTGAAAGGGTTCAACATGGCACTTTTGATGTTTTGAGTTGGATAATCCACCTCTGGGGTCAACCTGAGCATTGTAAGGTGTTTCCTGGTGCCCCCAGCCTCCACCCACTATAGCCAGGAGCAGGGTCCTGTCACAGCTCCAAACTCCTCCAGATGGAGCGTGTCTTCCTGAGGCTTAACTGCTCCTACCTGAACCCTCCTCTTGCACAACCCCAGGCTGTATCATGGAATACTGGAGTGTGTGTGTGTGTGTGTGTGTGTGTGTGTGTGTGTGTGTGTGTGTGTGTGTGTGTGAAGAGGACACATTTGAGTGCCATTCCTTGGGTGCCATTCATCTGGGCACTTACCAAGTAGATGAGCCGGGGTGGACAGCAAGCCCCAGGCTCTGCCTCCCCGCACTGAGGTTACATATGCATCTCCACATCTGGCTTTCTTATGTGGGTCTGAGGGATTGAACTTGGGTCCTCAGGCTTGCCAGACAAGTACTTTACTGACTGAGCCATCTCCCTTGCCCATGGGACAACACATTTGAGACAACACATTAGGTGATGGAGAACCAGGTCAGGCCAGCCTGTGAGACTGAGGATAGCAGGAGGTTAGACCCTACCGATCATTCACCATATCCTCCATGTTCTGAGGGTCAATCATTATCCATATCCTTTAACTCAGACACCAGTCTTGCCCTCTGAGCCCCCCTTCCATCCATTTCTCTTGCTTCAGATCTCTCCAGGTCTTTGCTGCTCTCCTCTGAGCTGTCTGCTTCCATGGAAAGATTCAAGCCTGGGCTCCTCTCTTCTCTCATGGGTCCTCGAGTCCTGGCTACAGCACCCAATCCATTTTCTGGGTCCTTGAGATCCCCAGGAGCCTCTAGATCAGTCATACAGCCCTGACTTGACCTTCATGGTATCTTTGGTATCCCAGGGAGTTCTCACTGCCCCTGCTTCTTGGAGGAGCCGACTGCTTCTGGTGAAGCATGGACATAACCTTCGATACCCTTCAGTCCCTGTGTAGGCAGGCAACTGCCTACTAGGTAGCTAGTGACCCCTCATTAAGGCTCCTGCCAGATGGTGTCCTCCCAAAGCAGATGGCTTGGGGAGGTACTTGGGTCTGTTTCACAGGGAGAAGATTTGGTCATTCATGTTCTGTGCTCCACACTGGACTTCCTCAGGTGGACACTGATGGCGTCCAGGCAATGTGAGATGGGAATCAGTGTGGTGTTCCTGACAGGAAGGGTTGGGACAGGAGGGTCCAGACTCTCACTGGGGGCTCCGGTGGCTCAGGCTGTGTGTCCCTGTGGCTCTGTAGTCAACAAATCCGTGGTCTGTCTCAGCAGGGCCAGTCAGAGCTGAGCTTCCCACGGGTGCCCTGAGAATCCATCTTGCCCATTCATAGCAGGGCTGACCCCATGGCCTCCTCAGACAGTGAGTGGATGCTGAGACTATGCTAACTGGAGCCGCAGGATCGCTGTGAGGGCCTAGCCTAGGCCATGTGGTGAGGCAACTCCACGGAGAATCCAGACCCTCAGTCTTCATAACCCATTTCTGTGCTAATTTCCCCTGAAGCTCGGCGAGTTGAGCAAAGATGTCGGCAGTTAATTCAATAATTAAAAACAAACATGGCTTTATTTGAGAAGATCCTGTTCTTCCTGGCTGCCAAGCTGGGATTCAGGCTGTTGGCGGGCTGTGCCACTCGGAGCCAGCCGGGCACTTGCTTCAAGTGAAATGTTTATTTCAGGGAAACAGCTGCTGGGGTCCAGTCAGAGTGAGGACGAGTGGGAAGACAGACTTGGTTCCTGAGCCTGGATCGTTCTTGTTATGTCGCCACTGGTGAAACCTTCAGTTTGCTACTAGGACTCCCAAGGCAGGTGGGGTATGTGATTCTGATCCCAGAAGGGGACCCCTGCTACATCTCTGAAGCTCCCCAAAGATGCCCATCCGAGCCCTAGGCATTTTCCTCAGAGCAGGCTAAATTTCACAAGTCATAACTCGGTACACCTGTCCTTTCCGGCCACACTCATTGACTCTGGCTAGATCACTGGAGGTGGTAGCAGGAGTTTGGGACGCACGCTGGCACACACAAGACAGCTCCCTGATGGGTTCAATTCCTCAAGGAGTGGGTAAGGTGGCACCCAAAGTCAAATCCATTTTCTTGTATTAGACCTGAATTATGTCAGGTCTGCCTGCGCAATTATCATCTGATGCCCAGGTGGGCAACCTGCCAACTCTTTAATTAACCATCATGGGCGTCGTGGAGGTCAGGGCTGAGTTGCAAGGCAGGTAGGTGGTGGGGAAGGAAATGGCACCGTTAATCCTGACGTCATGGACACAGAGCCTGCAAACTGCAGAAGGATGTGAATAATTCACACGCCTCCATGGGCTGGCGATGCCTCCTGTGGGAAGGGAGCGAGCTTGGAGATCTCAAAGGGTTTGACCCCAGAGCCTCCTTTCTGCATAGCTCCAGGTGGAGGCCACCTCCTTGGTTCAATAGTGCAGAGTCGGAGAGACTATGGGGACAAAGGAAGGGGTGGTTTTCTGAGAGTCACCTGTGCAAGCAAAATGTCAGTCCCTGGATTCCTGATGGCAAAGCCAGTGGGGTGTAGCAGACAAAGCACAGAACAGGGCAGGGGATCTTGGTTTTAGGTCACTCTCCATTGTGACTGGAGGGACCTTGGCTGCTGTGTTCACAACTGGGTCCTGGGGAATCTTCTGATGAGGTGTGGGGTGGGGGCAGGGCAGGGACAGGCGGCTGAGAAGAGAGGAGAGTGGAGGCCCTGCAGGACTCTGACAAAGACCTTTCTGTTTGGCTGAGTCTACTGGATCACGGTAGTGGTTGTCTTCACACCTGGAAGTGTTTCCTACATCGTGCCTGCCCTGCAAGCTGGGAAAGCCTGAGCATGGGCCAGTGAGCCCTTTGCCCTCACATTGCCCTTGTCAGCAGCAGCCGTGTAGATTGTGGGAAGAGAGTGTGCGGTCTTGTTCGGTTCTTAGCGTGATAGTGTTTGTTAAATCCCTACAGCACACAAGATCCTAAAGGGCTAGTGAGGGCAGGACAGGCACGGAGGGGAACTGAATTACAGACAGACAGCAAAGCCTGAGGTTGAGCATCTCAGTTCAGGGTGGCTCGCACACACAGAGGCAGGGAGAGGGTGGGAGACAGAAGAGGTTCCCGTGAGGAGGCAGGGATGAAGGTGTACCAATCAGAAAGAAGGGTGTGGGACACAAACCCCTCGTTTCTCAGGGTGGCTGCGGCCTTCGGTTGGATCGCCTGGAGGCACTGCTTCCAGGCCAAGAAGCTCTTCCTTTCTTACTCTGGAAGGCTTACCACCAAGACCCCAATCTACGGTACCCCAGGCACCACCCAGTCTCTAGGGGTCTCCCTCATGTGGGTGATGGGATTGGAGATGTGAGCATGAGTTTGTTCTTAGATGTGTGCATGCACCTACGTGTGCTTTCCTGAGTGTGCACACACATGTATACCTCCATGCTGGTGCATGTGTACTTGTGTGTGTGTGTGTGTGTGTGTGTGTGTGTGTGTGTGTGTGTATATGTAATTGATGGACAAGAAAGTAATCTGGTATATATATGCTAGTGTTTGCATGTGTGCCTGTCTTCATGTGTGTAGGCACACATGTGCAAACATATATACACACGCATGCTGGTGTGTGTGTATGTGTTGCTTGTTTGTACACAGGCATTGTACTGAGAGGAAGTCAGATGCCCAGGAAGGCAGTTATAGCTTGTGGCCCCCGCCTAGCAGTGTGGACTTGTAGAGCAAGGGAGGGTGATCAAGAGGAAGCGTGAGGTCTGTGCAGTGTTCCCATGCGTCTCTCCCACTGATGAGAGTTGATGGTGACAGCTAGAGCTTCCCAAGGCCCAGTGAGTGGACCATGAGCCGAGGTAAGCCTGTGTGATGGGGTCTAACCTTGTCATGTCTGGCCTTTCGATTGATGGACAAGAAAGTCATTTGATAATTGGCACATTTGTGAGCTTCTAGCAGCCAAGTAAGGGGGGGGGGCTTATATCAGAGATAGGCAAATCCAGAGAAAGCTCTTTTTATTTCAGGACTTTCTTGGATCCACCAGCAATATAAATAACGACAGAGGCTTATTAATGCTTTAAAGCTTAGACCTAGCTGGGCAGTCATCTGATTACCCTATCCCGATGAATCCTGGTACTATGTCCTGCCACCTGGCCAGGCGTACTTCTCTGCTCAGCTCTGGTTCCTCATCCACCTCCACTGGTGACTCTCCCCTGTCTCAGTTCTTCTCCCAGAGCCCTTCTCTCTGCCCAGAAGCTCCATCTTCCATTGCTTACCCAGCTATTGGCTGGCAGACCTTTATTGCAGTCAATCAGATATAATTCTCCATTGCTTTAGGCAGGTGAGGGAGGAGGAATATTTAAAAAATAGAACACCTGGTGATGGGCCTTAGAATTGACAATACCAGAATCCTGCCGCATTTAGCTCTCTACTGGTACAGAATTAACAATTGAGTATACAGAGACACACCTCTGTACCACACAGTGTACCCCAACATCGCTGTACATACCTGAGTGCTCTGGACTCCTCCATAGAGAACCTTGATGGAGACCCATCAGGATGAAGCTGGGGTTGTCACCAGCGTCAGCATCTCAGTATGGCCCTGTGCTGGCTCACCTTCCCACTCATGTCATGTATTGAGCCACAGCTGGCATCCCCATGGAGGCTGGTCAGTTAAGGCCCTGGATCTGCTGCCTGCAGGAAGTGTGGCTGAGGGTGACAACCATGGTAGCAATAGCATGCCTGATCAAGGATCAGATGGGCCAGTGCAGTAAGTGGCTTAAAACCCAGCTGTTCTCACGACTCTATCACTTGTTCTACCTGTGTCTCTTGCTATCATTTGCTCGCTTGTGCTCTGTGTTCTAACTCCTGCTGTTCTCTCCTGCTCCTCCTCTTCCCTAGTCCTGGACATATCTAGTCTTCTGGCCTAGTTCAGTCTCCTTCTCTCTCAACTTTGGACTCCTCCAAATGCCTCTGGCTGTTCTCTCTCATACACAATAAAAGCCTTAGTGGTATCACGGAGCAGCAGGGTTGGCGGTTTCTCTTCTGGTGCCCCCACATACAGTAGCAGCTACACTGGGTACTCAGAGGACTGAACAGGACACAGCTGCCCCTGTCCATGACTAGAAGAGCTGTTCTTGGATGGGGGATGCTGTCTGGGGTCTCAGGGCTCCTACAAGGAGAGTATAGCCTCTCTTGGAGGGGGCAACTTGTGCTAAACTCACAGAACACCCTCTGCAGACTGGCTGCGCAGGAGGTGGGGCTTCTGGGATGAAGACATCACTTATGAGGTCTCCACAATCAGTTTAGCTCCTCAGGGGGGTCTTCAGGGTCCCCTCTTTGTCTTAGCTTTCCCATGCTCCCCACTGGCCTACTATGGGACTGAGCAGACCAGAGATCCCTGACTAAGTGTGTATTTCCATGGAGGGTCCCAGTGGACAGATCCTAGGAAATCAAACCCCAGAAGAAGAGATACAGATCCATTCAAGAAAATCAGCTCTTGAGATGTGGCTGCTGCTGGTTTCATTGAACAGGAGCCTGCGACTTCCCTGGGAGGCTGGCTTCTGCCAAGAGGGCTCAGCCAAAGAGGGTCATTTGCCTCCAGATGCTTAATGAGCTTGTGTCCTGGTTACACTGCTGCTATTTTGTCAACCTGCCACAAGCTAGGGTCATCTGAGAAGAGGGACCAACAGCAGAGAAGATGATTCCATAAGATTGGCCTGTGGGCAGGCCTACAGTGCATTTTAAAAATCAGTGACGAATGTGGGTGGGCCCAGCCCATTGTAGGTGGTGCCACCTCTTGGGTAGGTGACCCTGGGTATATAAGAAAACAGGATGAGCAAGCCATGAGCAACAAACCAGTAAGTAGCACCTTTCCACGGCTTTTGCTTCACTTTCTGCCTCCATGTTCCTGCTGAGTTCCTGCCCTGACTTCCTTTAGCAACGGACTGTGGTCTGAAGGTTTTAGGCCAAAATAAACCCTTTCCTCCCCAATTGCTTCTGGCCATGGTGTTTAATCACAGTAATGGGAACCCTAGCTAAGATACCTTACCCACTTAGAGTGCACAGTACATCCCATAGGCCTGTTAGAGGGACATGCATGGATGACGTGCCTGGGAAGAAAATCTTCAGCCAAGGAGAGATGGCAGCTGCCTGATGGGACCTGGCTGCTCTTTCTCTTAGCCTCTAAATGTCCCTGGGCCTGTGACTGGCTCCTCTCCCCACTCTCTGAGAACACCCCCACACACACACTTATCTTTCACCGAGTCACACTGTCCAGTGCATTCCCAGTCTCCTGACTCCTGAGTCTTTGTCTCCCAATCCACTTTTGTGGAAGCCCAAGGCCAGCCTCATCAAGTAGCAGTTGCTCTGTAACTTCCTGTTCCCCAAGAGATCCACCCAACCACAGTGACTGCAGAAGTCCTTTGAGAAAGACACCAGAGAAGGACTCTGACAGCCAGCTCCTCCAATGGTGTCCTTGGGACCCAAACCCAGAGGAGTGTGGTCACACAGGTGTGTTTGGAGGGCAATCTGAAGGATGCTGGGAACAAGCTTTGGGAGCCCTGGGAGGAGTCGGTGAGGGATGGAGGTTGAGAGAAGTTTGTGTGAGGAGACAGGAGGAATCTGGGAAGGGTGGAGAGCTGGCTGTAGGAGGAGGTTGAGGTAAAGCAAGAGAGGAGATGGAAGGGGGAGGGCAGGACATAGGGGGAGGGACAGAGACACAAACAGCTTGACCTTGATGGATGTCAGGGTCAGGTCACGGCATGTGTGGCCAGCTTGAGGGGCTGGGGGACATGAGTGTAGGAACCATGGAGTTAGGCCTGAGCTGCCAAGGATGCAGCTTTCTAGAGGGGCTGATGCTGAGCTCATGAGGAAGGGGACATAGGAACCCAGGAAGCAATTTGATTAAGTCAGGGAGAAAAAAAACATTGGAAACAGTGAAAGTCAGCTGTCCCTGCTATCCCAGAAGATGTGTGCTGACCCTTGATGTCTTTATCAGGCCCCACCAGGTCAGAGTGGGAGCTTCTATGGGGGTATCTAAGATTGTGGTCTTCCTGGACAGCTTGGGGCCAGGGGGTAGAATTGCCAGGATCTCAGGACCTTCTTCTACTTTGCAGGACATGGGAGAGGGGTGTTTCTGCCCCATTGGCATGTCTAGGTCCTGTTGGTGATCTTTCCAGTCCCTGTTGTAGGGAACATATTTCAGTGAGGAATGCTGGAACAGGTTCCCAGACTGTGGGCAGGAGCCTGCCTTGACGGAAGCCTGTCTTTCCAGTTGCCTGGAAGCTAAGGCAGTGGCCACGCTCACAGAGGGGCCTGCAAGGTTACCAAAGCCTAAGCTGGGTACTGTGGGTCTGAAAGACAGAGTTTCCTAAGCTGGGTGCTGTGGGTCTGAGAGACAGAGTTTCCCTGCTACTTTGCTGTGTCCCTCCTAGGCTGAATGGATGCCATGTCTCTGCTGTTGAAATCCAGAGCAGTTAGACCTAGAGGGACAGCTTTATGAGGACACTCCATACCTTATCTTGGTCTCAGCTTGGAACCCAGCCTGGATACCCATCATGCCTTGAGCTCCCTATGAGCTGGCTGGTTCAGGGGGCTGGCACCATTCGGTGGGACATGGGATTAAGTGGTCAATTCTTTAACATTAGCCCCACCCCCAACCCCACTTCTGTCCTCTTGGAGCCTTCTGTTATTAATCATAGTAATAGAGAGACTTCCTGTGGCTGCCAGTGACTGACTCCTTGTCCATACGATCATCGCTCTGTCCTGTGCACAGGAGGGAGAGAAGAGAAGCAACAGGCAGGTAAAGGCTTCTGACCTTCTATTATCCCTTCTTGGACAGGTAGAGACATAGATATGAGCATAGCTCACAAAGTGGCAGGGTATCATGTATCCTGGTGATGCTGGGCGGCTTTTCGTGAGACAGATATCCCACCCAGGTCCTCTGATGTTCAGTGCATGATTTCTGCTACCCAGTATTCTCAGAGAAATTAATTTCTATTCACCAGCTGTGATGGTTCAGTGTTAATTTTTTTTGCTTTGTTTTGTTTTGTTTCTTTTTTTTAAAGACAGGGTTTCTTTGGCTGCCCTGGAAATCTTGCTATAGACCACACTGACATCAAACTCAGAGATCTACCGCCTCCCTTCCCAAGTGCTGGGATTAAAGGCATGTGCCACCACTGCCTGGACTTAGTGTTAATTTTTAACAGAATCCAGAATTCCCTATGTGACAGACATCTAGGCATGCCTGTGGGGGTTATCCTGTGTTAATTGAAGTGGGAGGATCTATTCACTGGGGTGCTGTACTATATAAGTGGAGAAGTAGAGTCAAGCAGCAGCAAGCATTCATTGCTCTCTGCTTCCTGATAGTGGAAGCAATGTGAGCAGCTGCTTCAAGCTGCCACTGTCTTGACTTCCCTACCATGATGGAACTGACTAGAATAAGCCCTTTACCCATGAAGTTGCCTTTGTCAGAATATTTTAATATAGCAACAGGAAAAGAGGCCAAGATAGCTGTGATGCTGAGTGGTGTGAGAACTGACACCTGAACGGTGCTTTGGGAAAGTGAATGTGTCATCCAACCTGGTGTGGCCCATGGTTCAGGCCTGAGACATGCCCCCGTAGGCCAAAGTGGCTGAATAGTAACTGAAATACCCTCTTTGGTCTGGAGTTCTCTGCCACTTGGAGAGAAGCCATAGGAATTCCAGTTGCTGTGGCTGTCCTCAGGAGCATGCTCCTTCCATCACGGCTGGGTGACCTCCAAATGTGTGCTGCAGCTGTGGTCTAGGCTGCACCTCAGCTCTTTTGGTGACCACGCATATGGTCATATGCACAGGTTCCTGAATGGCCATGGAGATGCAGCTGCCCGTGAGCCTGGCCATCCCTCGGAAGGAGGAGCCCAGAGATATATGTCAGTTTCTTTTTCTTTATGCTACTTCACAGCTGGGTGCTTTTGTCAGTGATTGTTAAAAACACTCACAGCACATGCAAGGAGGGATAGTGAGGGCAGAGAGGAGCTGCACTAGTCTGCAAGTGTGACTGATACCTGTAGTATGTCTCAGTCTTGCTTTATCTTCACTAAAGAGTCATTCCTACCTGCCCCCACACAATCATCCCAACAAGTTGCCCAAGTTCAGGGACTCCTTTCATGGCACAGGTATGAGGACATGGCTGATCCGTGGCTTCCCTGTCTAACTGGAACCCTTGTCAACTGAAAGAAGTAAGTCTTACACAAAGCTAGGCTATCTTTGGCACCAGCGGAGCCTGGCATCACACAACAGCGAGACTCTGTCCTACAGTGCTGCAGTGTGGGTCTCATGCATCACCAAGGTTCATGAGATGAAGATTTCAATGCCATCATGGTGCTCCTAGAATGTGGTAGAGCCTTTAGAAGTGAGCGCTCAGTGGGGCTGGGGGGAGTTAGGACATTGGGGACTGTGCCCTTGATTAGATAGCATTCCCAGATGCTCCTCTGCCTTTCTGCTTGTTTCCTAGCTGCCATAAAATGAGCAGCTGCCTCTGCTCTGTGTTTGCTCCCATGATGTGCTATGTTAGTACTGGTTCAAGTGGCTAGGGACTGAGGTCTCTGAACACATAAACCAGAGCAAACCTGCCATCTTTTGAAGTTGATTCTCTTGGGTATTTTTTGTCACAGTGGTGGAGAGCTGATGGACTCATACAAAGCAGTTAATGAGTCTGTGCCTCTGTATTTGGGGATTTTTCCATCTGGGAAGAGTCACAGGCCATAGAACCGAGGAGAGGGTCAGGGTGGCTCTGTTGTTGTTGCCTTGTGGTTTTCTCTGACTCTGAACCTGCAGAGGTAAGTGTACTTGTAGTATATATAGGACTTAACTAAAGGCTTTCACGAGTCCCTGGGTAAGAGGTAGACCAGGTCCATAAGGGTGAAAAGACAAGAACTATAAGTAAGTTATGGACCATAAGGAGTCTAAAGAAAGAAGACACTTTATAGACACAATACAATGTACTTAAAAGAAAGAGAGAGAATCAAAGTTAGCACTTCTCAATTGGTTGCTTTCTTACAATTCATGCATCAGTGTAGTCCTTGGTACCCAGACCAGGGACATTGGATTTAGAAACATGGGACTGACTAGGGAAGATTCATTAAGAGAATGGATCTGAAACTATGCGTGTTGAGACATTATTATTATTATTATTATTATTATTATTATTATTATTATAATGTGCTTAGACAGGCTGCTAGTGTGGCCAAGAGTGCCCAAATCCTAACATGAGCAGATGAGGAGCCCCCATGGGAGCCTCTTGTCTATAAACTCCTCAAAGAACTTCCACAGGCCAGTGCAGATTATGGCCCCACCTCTCCATATACTTTAGTAGAAAGCTTAACTAGTGGATGGATGACCCCCTATGATATAGATATAGAGGGGGGGTTAGGATTTGATAGACGTTTTTCTTAGGGGTCACTGTTAAAATGGTTGCTGACCCCATTACTTGGGAAATCTGAGATTCCTGTTTGGGTGGAACAATGGCCCCTGTCTATAGAAAAGATACAGACAGCCACAGATTTGGCTAATGAACAATTGCAACTGGAACATATGGAACCCTTCAATAGTCCCTAGAATACTCCTGTATTTGTTATTTTAAAAAATCAGGAAAATGAAGGCTCCTACAAGACTTGAGAAAAATTGAGACTGTGGGAGATGTGGGAGCTCTCCAACATGAGTTGTCCTTCCCTTTGCTGTTCCTAGGGATGATAGTGTCATAGTCATAGATTTATAGGGTTGTAATCACAGTTATAGATCCATAGGATTCTTTATTACTCCTTTGAATCTTCAGTATTGCAAAAAAAAAAAAAAAAAAAAAAAAAAATGCCTTTAGTCTTCCCTCTACAAACTTAAGACAATCATATTGTAGCTATCAATGAAAAGTCTTCCCCCAAGGTAGGAAAAATAGTCCTACCCTTTGTCAAAATTTTGTAGATAAGGCTTTACAAAGAAAAATTAGAGATAAATACTCACAGGCTTATTTGGTTCATTAGATGAATGATACTCTCATTTTCCACAAGGTCAGAGCCCGCCCACAAAAAGGGTTACAACTGATTTTTCAGTTTCTCCCTCTGAGCTTAAAAGGGTCCCAGAAAAAAATAAAGCTACGACCTCCATTTAATTATTTGGGTCGTATTTTAAGGACATAGCCAGTGCCTTTAGAATTAAGTTCACATTGTTAAATGACCTATCTCTTAGGGCTTATAAATTGGATTCACCCATTTTTAAAAACCACTTCTGTTGAACTTAAACTCCTATTTGATGTGTTAAGAGGATATTATGACCGTTGCTTGGTTATTGTTCTGTGTTTCATATTCGGAGGAACAGGCCAAACATCATCTGCCCCAGTCACCCCTTGACTTAGTTTGAACTAATTTCAAGGATTTCCAGAAAAAAAGAAGCTGAATTGGGACAACAAAGCCTGATAAATTGGCCCTGCCCTTGACCTCTGTACCCTTGGCGAGGAGCCCAGCACCACCACTACATGATTGTTTCTGACTGGTCTTAAATGGGTGAGTTTACTGTGTTCTGTATGTCATGGTTATAGATTATCGGCTTAGAAGTTATTGAGATGATTACAAATATGTAACATCTGTTAAATAAACTGTTATCTTACAACTTGTGATTTGGGGTTGGCGCTGCTCTGGACAACAAGGGTGGCATGCGTCTATCAAGAGAACAGGTCTCCAAAGATACTTTTAAATTGTGATAAGATTTTTATATAATTCATGCCCTGTCTTAAAAACCAGGTTTATAAAATATATAATTTAAAACAATGCTTGTTTAATAAGATATTAAAGCTGCACCTCCATGCATTTGTGTATAAGAACACATACTTGCTGGCAGCCAAACTTCACAACATCAAAGTAATCTACTTGGTGCTGATTTTAGAGACACTAAATTGTTTGCACTGTTAAAATTATGGTTATTCTTTATGCCTTTATTTTTAAAAAGGTATTCTGTTTTAATATTGCAAAAACACAGAACTGAGAGATTTTAAACTTCTTTAAAGAAAGTTTTGGAGTTTTACAGAAAATTAAAACCTGAATGTTTTAAAAGCAGCATTTAAAAATGTTTAAATTTATAAGGTTATAAAACATTTTAAAGTTTATCAGATATTTTATTATAATGTGTTTATTAATATATAATCTCAATAAATAGGCAAATAAAAGACTAAATATTAGGACCACAGCAAAATAGCAGAGACTGAAGAATTCCTATCTTATGATGTAATAGGACAGTGACCTGAGCAGTATGACAGATAACTTGGAGAAGGTTTTCAATTTATGGGTCACAACCCTTTGGAGGTCAAAAGACCTGTTAACAGAGTAGTGGAAAGACCTCATGGCTGTCTCAATAGCTGGGCCAATGATGGAACTCATCTTCACCCCTATGATATGAGCCATCAGCAGATATTCACCCTCTGATCACAACCCAGAAGCCATGGTCTCAGCGTTGATGCTACCACTTCAAGGTCTTTAACTAAGAGGGAGAGTCCCAGGAAACTGCTGACTTTGACTGCTTCAGGTTTCATAGAGTTAAGAAGGCCTAACATGCAACATCGTGAAACATTAGGAATACAGGCTTGTGTTTTAGCCCCCCATGTTATATTGATGGAAACAAACAAACAAAAATGCCTTAACAATCTCTAAGACTAGTTCCTTTTATTACTGTAAATTTTCCTCTTGAATGGTTACTACTTGTATTAATTCCTCTTGGGAAGAAGGAACTTTTGTTTTGGTAAATCAACCTTCTTATGTTTTATTACCTATAAATCTGAGCCAGCCTTGGTTTGATGACCCAGACATTTATGCACTGGATACCATTACCAATGCTCTTACTAGACCAAAAAGATTTGTGGCTGCCCTTATATTAGAAATTACTGACTTAATTGGAATTTTGGGGCCAGTCACATCCTCAACCACAGCACTAATTCAATAGGTTCATACTGCAGAACTTATTAATCAGCTTTCAAAAACTGTGTCCCTGGCACTTATTACTCAGGAAAAAAAACTGATAAAAATCTAGAAGATAGAGTAAATACTTTAGAAGAAGCAGTCTTATTTATGGGTAATCAAATTGAAAACATTAAGGTTAGATTAATTGTTTCCTGTCATTCACAATTTAAATGGATCTGTGTCACTCCTCTTCCATACAATGCTTCTAAGATGACCTGGGCACAGGTTAGGTCCCACCTCCACAGCCTATGAAACAGTTCTGAGTTAGCTATAAACATGCAGTCTTTACATCAACAAATTGCAGCCATTAGTTGAGCTCAATTGGGCTGGCTCTGGGCATCAGGGGTCAGCTGGTCATGAGGTTACCTCAGGGCACATGTGGTGCTGAAGCAGATGTTGATTGGGCATGCAAAAGTAAGATTGTCGGGCTGCTGGGAGAATGTTTGTGTGAGAGGGTCTTCATGTAGCTTCTGGGAACCTGCTCCTAGTTAATTCTGATTGATAAATAAAGATGCCAACAGCCAATAGTCAGGGAGAAGAGAGAAAGGCAGGGTTTAGAGTTCCCTGGCTTGGGACCATGAGGAATCAGAAGAAGGAGAGAGACAAGAGTAGCCGTGGGGTAGAGAAGCAAGGAGAACACCATGTAAAAGGGACAAGAAAATGTGGCCCAGAGGGCTGCTCAATTGGGTCAAGAGCAGCCAAGATGGAACATAGAAATTAATAAGTAGTATCTCAGAGTTATCGGTGGGAGGTAGATTCTAACAGCATGGAGGTTAGGCAGCTGCCCAGCTAGTGTGCTGCTTAAGGCATATTAAATATAAAGACTGTATGTGTGCCTTTTATCTGGGAAAATAAATGCTCCAAGGAGGGAAGGAACCCTGCACTGGGACTTGATCATACACTATTACTGCAGACATGTTGCTGGGAATGGTGGGTAGAAGACCCTTACCAGGATTGTGGGCTTGGAGCAGGTGACACCTGGTACCAGGGCTCCCTGGAGAGGGCCAAGTCTTCATGCTTTGGGTGAAAGAGTCTTGATTGACTGTCTGGGGATGCCAGTGAAGAGGATGACTGTTAAGGGGGCCACAGTAGACTCCTGCTGTCATGGCTACCCATCGCCTTCTAATGAGCTGAAGTTCTTATTCTGTACCTGTTTCCCCAGGGGGACCCCAGAATTCCTTTCCCAGTCTGGCTCTGCTTCTGTCCTAGAAGGCACATGGAGTCCACCTGAAGACAAGAAGCCCTGAAAATGTAGCATTGCCAAGCTTTTGCTAGGTAGGGTGGTATCAGGTCTGGGGGAGATGGAGCTTATTTTACTGTCTACCACCAAAGCTGAGCTCCTCCAGTCACACCAGCCTTGTAGGTGAGCATGGCAGAAGGATAGAGTGGATTTCTGATTATCTGTGGTCCTGTTGCTTATGCTCATGGGAGCCAGGTCCAGCTCAGTGGCTGCTAGCCTGCAAAGTGCTTGTCTTTGATCACAGGGTCATGGGCCTCGGGGGCTCTCCTGGCCAGACCTCATTAGGACCTTACTGGCCTGCTCTCTACAGATTGATCAAAGATTGATCAAATGGCTCTTCCCTTCGCCAGGGCCAGATGGTCATTCCTGCATCAAACAGCGCCAGGCTGTGCCCCACACTGGTCCAGCAACAGGAAGGTGAGGCTTAAAGTCTATGCAGGTCCCAGAGCACAATTCCTGGATCTTAGGGAGCACAGATCTTCTGAAAGTTGCCTTTGGCCTCCCTCAGTCCTGAGCTAGTTACTCTGGCTTCAGCAGCTAGGGAAGAAGTTTCATTTGTGAGCACAGCAGTGTAGGAGCCCATGAGCATGTGTGCACGAGTCTGAGCATAAGTGTGGGAGGCTGTGATGACTATTCTTGGTTGTCATCTTGACTTCTTCAGGAATTAACTTAAACCCAAGCAGCTGGGCACGCTTGTGAGATTTTTCATAATGGAGTCATTTGAAGTGGGAAGATTCACTTCAAATCTGGGTCTTTGAGGTGGGAAGCTCCACCTTTAATCTGGACTGCATCTTCTGATGGCAG
The DNA here is from genome assembly GCA_028551405.1 of Uromys caudimaculatus. Taxonomy (NCBI): domain Eukaryota; kingdom Metazoa; phylum Chordata; class Mammalia; order Rodentia; family Muridae; genus Uromys; species Uromys caudimaculatus. Next base: position 136,142,803 of record CM052701.1, read on the forward strand.
CCTATATAGAGGACATGGAAGAAGGAAGCTCTCTCTTTGCTGCTTGCCTTTGCTCTCACTAGCAAGTCCATTCCTTCACTGACATTAAAGCCTACTTCCTCAGGATTCTGGCATACACTGAAGACCAGTTGATGCACCCAGCCTCATGGAATGAAAATCTACTGGACTCTTGGGACTTTGTTGGACCACCTGGACCACAGCCTGTAAGCCACTCTAATAAATTACATATATATGAATTAATATATATTTATATATCATCCTATAAGTTCTGCTCCTTTAGAGAACCCTAACTAATACAGAAACCATGAGAAAATATGCATTTATGTGCCTGAGTGTGTACACAGGTGTGAAATACCATGAGCACATGCGCATGTGTGTACACAGGTGTGTATATAAGTACCAGACCACGTGTACATGCATGAATGTCTACACCGGTATGGGATACCATGTGCCTGTGAATACACAAGTATGTCTATAAGTACATCAGACCATGTTCACATGCATGAATATGTACATAGGGATGGGAGGCCATGGGCACATGTGTATGTTTGTGCACATCATGTGCATGTATACCAAGCACACAGGAATGTGGAAAGTATTACATGCCATGTGTGTGGTATTACATCTGACAATAGTTTTATTTTTATTTTTAGATATTTTATGAGTTCGGGTATTTTGCTTGCATGTATGTCTGCACACCATGTGAGCCTTGTGCCTGCAGAGATCAGAAGAGGGTGTTGCATCTCTTGGATCTGGAATTATAGATGGTTCTGAGTCACCATCTGATTGCTAGGAACTAAACCCAGGTCTTCTGCAAGAACAAGTGCTCTTAACTGCTGAGCCAGTTCTCCAGCTCTCTAATGGTTTCCAACTCAACAGAATCATGAATCACCTGGGTATGCTTATGGGGAATTATCTTGATTATGTTAAGGTGGGAAGACCTGCCCACTGTGGGCAGCACCACTCCCTGGCTGGGATCCTGGAGTGTGTAAGTGGAGAAAGGGAGTTGAACAGCAGCATTCATCCATCGCTCTTTGCATCTTGGTTGTAGATTCCAGGTGAGCACCATCTTCAAGCTTCTGCTGCCTTGACTTCCCAGCCATGATAGACAGTACCCTGGTACTGCAAGCCAGGATAACCTTTTCTTCCCTAAGTTGCTTTAGTCGTAGTATTTTAACACAGCTACAGGAGAAGAAGCCAAGACCAGCATGTGAGAATATAGTATACATCTTAAGAGTATATTTCATATACTGGAGCACACATGCTATAAACTCATTCACGACAGCTGTTATGTGCTGACAGTAAGTATGAATGTGTTGGTTGCATGCATGCCTATGCTTGAATGTGTCACCTGCACACATGTGGGCAGTGTGAGTAGAAGTTCCTGAACAGTTGGTAGAAAGACCTCCCTGGATCTCTTAAGCTGGTCTGGGCTCCAGTGCTGCTCTTAACGCAGCCCAAGGATGTACCACTGAGTGTCTGCTCACAGAACCAACTGTATTCAATACTGATATGGGCAGCCTGAGTTCAGGGTAAAGATCTTTGGTGGACAGAATTATTTTTCCAATGGCCAGTTCTTTGTTTGGAAGTTTAACTAGATAACGTGGCTCTCTTTCCCTGTGGAATGCATACTGAGTCCTTCATTGCTGTCTCTGTCCTACACAAGAGCCCCATGGAGATAAGCCTGTAACCAAGAGAGGCCATTTCACTGGCTGTAGCAGGGCCCAGTGCTTGGAGGCATCTTTGGTTTTCTTTATCAAGGTGGCTGAGAGAGGCAGGTATTCTCTGCAGAACCTTATTCTAGCCACTGTGTTGGTGGTGGCTAACGGTCAGAATGGGTCCAGCCCCAGTGCATTGCCCTTTCTTAGGGAAAAGAGCTCATGCTGCCCCCTTCTTGACCAAGGAGGCCTTGCTGATTCCCTGCCCAGTGGACCTGGGTTCCCTGACCCTGGGACTTCCCCAGTTTACTGTGCAGAGGTGGTCTTGATTGGCTGGCTTGTTTGAAATCAGTAACATACAAGACATCTCTCAGTGACATGTGCTTCTAGGGAGAGCTTACAAAGTTCTGACTCAGTGCTAACTGAGCCCTTACCCTTGGACCCGTGTCCCCACAAGGTGGGGTCCTCTGTTCTGTTGGTAAACAAGAAGACCCAATCCACCCCTGCACTCCTGGGCTAGGAAGGACAGCCTCCTGGTTTTGACTCAGTGGAGCTGTTTTTCAAAAGATCTGGCCTCTGTTTCTGGTCCCCAGGAGCCCAGTTTTATCAAGAACGTGCTGGGTTAGCCTTGAAGAATGATATCCTTCCCTTCTGTCCCACATGTCTGGCCACACTTGAGAGATGGGGATTCCTGGTTTCTTTACTCCTAAGTGTGTGGCCACTGAACTACTTCAGCTAGAAGCCTGCTCTCCCGCCCTGTGTTTGGCTCAGGAGATTCCTGTCTGCTTGACCCTGCCTGCCTTGGTTGGTCCTTGTGTTGGGAGTGAGCCCATTTCAGTCTGAGTCTTCTCCATGCCAAATCACTTCCGACCAAATCTGCCTCACTGATTTTGCTGCTAACTGCAGGTTCCAGGGGCTTCATCCACCACAGTCCAAGGCCTGTCAGAAGACCCTGCCTGAGAACTCCCATATGTGTCATACAAAGTCCCCTGACATGGCCCCTGTCAAGGTGGTCATTGGGCTTTCAGGAAGAGAATATGGATGTGAGAGGGTCATCCTGAGGCCTCATGGCAAACCAGGGCTGGCCTTTCTAGGGACAGTAATGGTGGAAGGGGAAGGTGACAGCTGGATTCATCTTCTCTCATGTCCCCAAAGCCTGGACAATGGCCCCAGTGTGTCCTAGGTCTTCTTGGCACCTTTGAACCACTGCTCTTTTTGGAAGCCAAACCTTCCAGTCTCTGGGGTGATTCCCCCAGTACCCCCTGCTCAGGTGGATACCGAGGTGGGCACCTGAGAGAGGCTGGGGGCAGTATGTGGTACACTAATCAGTATTAACAAGGACACTGACAATAAGCGTTTGGGCAGAGGCACAATGCCAATATGTTCATGAAAAATTGCCTTTGTTGAAAACATCACAGAGTAGAGGGAAGCTGCCCAGTGAACAAGGTTCTCATAGCCCTGAGCCCTGGAAAAGATGGCCAGTCTGTGCCTCAGTTTTTTTCTCTGCAAAGTGAGAATGTTATCAATCAGCTGTAGAGGTGAGTTTAGCTTTGGTTCCCAGTGGGTTGCACATGCATACCTGCCCAGGAGCTATCTGGATACACAAATGGAACACACACACACACACACACACACACACACACACACACACACACACACACACCCCAGTTAATTTTAAAATGCCTTGGCTAGCTCAAAAGGCTGGGCACTCCTAAACCTTTCCCTGCTATCCCAGGCCCAGTTGGGGAAGTGGCCACTGGCCACCCACCTGAATTCTCACATGGCTTTCTCTCCTGCGTCCCATCCTTCTCTCCCGAGTCATGGTGATTCTCCATCTTCCTTTTTCCAGTTCCTAGCTCACACAAATCTAAAGGTCCCACCCCATCTCCCTTTGCTCAGTCATTGGCCGCTGGCATCTTTATCAATTGATCAAAAACCAACTGGGGACAAGGACCTTCAGTATTCAGACACACAGATTCCTGATTAAATCAAAGCATTAGAACCAATCCCCAACAATCAGCTCTTGCAGGAGCTATGGTGTCGATGGGCTGAGTGAACACGGACAGCTTATAGGACAAGGTGGGGCATGGGGAGTGGTAAAACTCTGCCCTCACATGCTCTTACAGTGAGTTGGCCTCCTTGGCTCTTCCCATGGCAGCTCTGGGCCTGGGCCCTTGGCAGCTCTCATTAGCTGTCCTCTGTACCCAAAGAGGCCTTGTAGGGGAAATCAAACCCTGGCATAGAAAGTGGATCACTAATATGTCTGAAGTGCTAACGTGAGACCAGGCTTGCCGCCCAATTCCCAGACAGCCAGATCAGAAGGCTGCTGAGCAGCTGGTTTGCTTCAGTTCCCAGCCATGGGCTCCAGGGCAGGAAAGAAAGCAGAACAAAGCAAAGCTGGATCTGTTTATGCTCCACCGGCTGGAGGTTTATGAGTTGGTGGAGGGAGGTGCTCTTCCCATTGTGCTCCTCTCTCTCTCTCTCTCTCTCTCTCTCTCTCTCTCTTTCTCTCCTTTCTCTCCAACTGCCCCAAGGGTTCTTTCTTGAGTGCTCAGTTGTCAGGAACACACTCTGCCCAGGAGGGTCTGCTCATCTGGATTGACTGTCATCCTTGGCCCTCCATGGCACTAGGGTGACCACTGTCTTCAGGAGGTGCCTCTGTGCAAAGTAAGCTAAACACAGGGGCCTGGTGAGAGGTTTCCATGCTGTCATGGTCCTGGGTTCTGACCTCAGAGGCTATTCTAGGGAACTCAGAAGACCTGGAACTTCTTACTAGAAGCAAGGACTGGTGGCTCCATGAGGGGTCGCCAATACCCTCCTCACTGGCTCTCACAGGTCATCAGACTCCTCCCCTAGCTTCTTAAAAGCCTACTGGTGGGGCAATATGGGACTTCTGTTCTGTGAGCCTCAGTTTCCTCATCTGAGAAGCAGACCGTGTTGCTCGCTGAAAGGCCTGCTGTGCGTTCCCAGGGAGCCACACTGCACGAAGGTTCCAGCCAGATCCCCAGCATCCCTAGAGCCCATGTGCCCTAAGCATGAATTGTGGGGCTGCCCTGAGCAGACTCATGTCACTATTGCATTCACCTGTGCAGACAAAGAGGCAGAGGCCAAGAAGGAAGACAGCTAGCAAGGCACACAGGACAACTCCTGATGACTTCTACCCCCACTGTCTCAGCTACCATCAGAATGAACTTAGAATTCAGTTTTAGTTTAGTCAAGGTTAGCATAGATGGGGTGTGGACTGGTGAGGGGGTTTGAATAAGAATGGCCCCCATCTGAATGCTTAGTCACCTGGAAGCCACACTCTTTGAGAAGGATTAGAAGGATCAGGAAGTGTAGTCCTACCGAAGTAGGTGTGGCCTTGTGGGAGGAGGTGTATCAGTGAGGGTGGGCTGGGGGGTCCCAAAAGCTCATACCAGGTCTAGCATCTCTCTTCCCCCTGCCCCCGCCTACGGATCAGGATGGAGCTCTCAGCTACTGCTCTGGTGCCTGTCTGCATGCTGCCATGCTCTCTGCCATGATCATAATGGACTAAATAAACCTCTGAAACTGCATGCAACCTCTCAATCAAAACCTTCTTTTGTAAGAGTTGCCTTGGTCGTGGTGTTCCCGTCACAGCAATAGAGCAATTACTAAAGCACCTGTAATCTAGAATATTAACAACACTCTGTTCTCCCAACTTCCCTGGCTCTGCCCACCCTGTCACTTGGAACAGGAAACTGAGTCTCAGATGCATCAAGAAGCTTACATGGCTGAGCACCGCTGTCACCTGAAAGCCAGGCTGGCCCCAAGGGTCCCAGGCAGCGAATCTCTGAGTTCAGACCCTCAGGCTCCAGAGACTCTTGTTACTCCAGCAGGGGCCCAGGCTCAGTGACAACATGCTGTGGGCAGGGACTCAGGCAGCAGGGACCTGGTCTGCTGGGTGGGGTGTGTACCCAAACTAAAGCTAAAGGCAGACCATCTGTCACCTGCCACTCTAGTCCCAGAGACAGCAGAGCCAAGTGCAGTTGCTTACCATGAGTCCCAAAGACCTAAGTAAAGCTGTGCTCCCACCAAATCAGGACTCAATGCCTCTAGCCTGGGGGATGTTTTCTGAAAGCTAATATCTTTTCCTGAAATCAGAATAGCACACACACATACACCTCTCTCTCTCTCTCTCTCTCTCTCTCTCTCTCTCTCTCTCTCTCTCTCTCTCTCTCACACACACACACACACACACACACACACACACACACACACACACACACACACTCACACACACACATACACACTCCAGCCCACTAGAATTTTTGAGACACCATGGCCAAGTTATAACAGCCTTCTAAACACCAATGGAAGAAAAAAATAGAAATGAAGTCACGCACAGCCTGTTGTGGGGTGAATCATGATTCCTGGAATGGAGTTGGGGCCACCTATACGGGCAGGGACAGTCCCCGAGCACCAGATGCTTCCCAGGCAGAGTCTGGATAGAGTGTACGCCAGAATAGCACAGTGTAGCAAAGGCCAGAGGCCCTGTGGGAATGCCTGATTTGGAGTCAGACTAGAGAACCACCTGGGTAGGAAACCAAAGATAGACCCAGAGAGCTAGATGCCCTGGTGAGAGACCTCTCAATCAAAACCTTCTTTTGTAAGAGTTGCCTTGGTCGTGGTGGGCACAAGCAGACCTCCATAGGGGTATAAGGAAGACACCTTCTCTGCAGGCTGGGACACACATGGTAGGTCTTGGTATCATATTTAGAGCCTAGTGAAGCAAGGTCCCAGGTTTGAATGAATGAAAGGAAGTGGGTGAGGTCTCAGGAGGCTGTGACCCTGGCCCTGACCCCTTGGATGGGAGTCACAGATCTCAGCTCTGACGTTTTCCCAGAAAGTTTCCACGGAGGTAGAAAGGGTCATGGGGACCCCAAATAAGGTCATTCTGGGCAGCTCATTCATTGGTTCATTTATTAACATTGGCCATAATGTTCCGTTAAGAACCCCAGCTAGAGTAAGCTAACTAGTAGGTTCACTGGCTGCCTTTGGGGGTAGTGAGTGCCCCATTGCTAGGGGAGTTCAAGTGAATTATGCATGAGTTATGGGATGGAAAAAAGAACAGGAACCTCAAGGCTCCTCAGTGTAACGCCATGACGTTTAGACATATAACCCTTCCCCAGCTAGGTACTGCAGGATTAGTGCTGACACTGGTGCCCACCTGCCCTGGGAGCCTAGGCTTTCTCTGGATACCCCCTCCAGACTCCTACCACTTGTAAGAGCCTCCTAGGGCCTTCATGTCCCCCCTCCCATCTACCTCCTGACTGAAGCTTCTCTGCTAACCAATTCTTTAGAAGCGCTCCAAGTCTCCATAGAGCCCCAGAGTCGTCATCAATCCAGGGACTGTCTACCTGACTGCAGGCAGGCCTCAGCTCAGCTGCTTCTATCTCTCAGGAAGAAATAGAAACTCAGTGAGTAGCCTTAAAAACAAGTGATCTTGCTGGACTTTCTACTGGGGTCTGGTGGGCATGTCAACTGGCTTCTGACACCTAAGACGGAGGAGGACAGGGGATGACATCAGGGTCTGGAGTGGGGGCAAATACACAGGAGAGATGACATACCAGCACCTCAAGACCTCCAGTGGGCATCTAGAAACCTGAGGTAGTGGGTGCTGGCCGATGAAGCTGGATGAGTGAGTGGATAGATGATTGACAGGTCAGGAAACAGACCATCTAGAAGGGGTGAAGACTGCATTGTGGACAGCTATGAGTAGCAGGTCAGACTGGAGTCTAGGTGTCCTGGGGACTATCACACTGGCTGAGGGGAGGACCAGCTCAGCCCAGCTTTATGGAGACAAGATGGTCTTGGAGGATTAATCAGGTGAGGCTGATGAAAGGAGGCCCGTTACATGCTGGTCTAGTGCACGAGCCTCAACCAGCAGTTGTCGAACAGTGGGTTGTGACATCTTGTGGGGAGGGGACAAATGATTCTTTCATGGATATCTATCATATCAGATAATTTATTTACATTACGATTCATGACAGCAGCAAAATTACAGTTGTGAAGTTGCAACAAAAATAATTTTGTGGTTGGGGTCACCACAACATGAGACGCTATAACAAAGGGTCGCAGCATTAGGAAGGTGGAGAACCGCTGTCCAAAGGCAAGTGTGGCACAAGCCAGGCAATAGGAAGCCTCAGCAGCATGAGTGGCCTGGAACCTGGGCTGGATGTGGGGCTCAAGTCTTATGGGCTCCATGTGCTTCTGCTCACATCCACCTGCAAGTTGTCTATACATGCGCGTGCGTGTGTGTGCATGTGTCTGCAGGTGCTCACACCAAGTGTGTGTGTGAGTGTGTCTGCAGGCGCGTGCGTGCGTGCGCGCGCACGTAATGTGTGTGTGTGTGTGTGTGTACACTTGGGTGTGTGTTCATGTGAAGGCCAGACATAGTTAGTAGATTTTAGACATCTATTATTCTCATTCTTCTTATTATTATTTTGTTAGGTGGTCTTTGACTCTTGGAAAAAGCATTGTCAGCCCAGGTGAAAATTTTTCATTTAAATTTGCGACTTGGGTCTGTCCTGAGAGGCCAGGCATACTCAGATTTCAGGGTGAGGGAGCTATGTGAGGTGGCACCTGTCCTAAGTAACAGTGGTCCAGCACCTGTTCTAGCTGACAGTGTTTTCCTAACTCACCAAGAAGACGGATTCTACAGAGGTTTGTCTGAGGCAGACAGATCCCCTTTGGTTAGCTGGATCTGCTTCTTCCTTCTTATAGGACACCCCCTTATATCCCAGAGTAGGTATAGGGAACAGGGGACAGGGGACAGGGGCAGGGCAGGGCCTTCCCTTTCAGCTCTCCCACATCAGGGCAGGCTGGACTCTAATCGTCAGAGTACCCATGCTTCTCCAGCAGGGGTCACCCCTGAGACCAGGAACCCGTACAGGCGCTAAAGAGACTCATCTGTTCTGAGTCTCCAGGCTTCAAGATGAGATGGAGTGGGGGACACCATGCCAGAATTCTATGGAGCTCACTCTTTCTGGGAAAACCACCTTGACCCCCAATCTGGGAAGGGCCTTACCCTCCCCCTCTGTGTACCAAGAAGGAGCAGGGGCCAGCTAGGAAGAGATGCCCTGCCTGGGTGACTCTCGGGCCCTATCGCCTCACACTCCTTTTTCTTGCTGTTGAAACTCAGGAAGAGGCCACCACACCATTCTTTAGGTCATGAACTACGAGGAGGATCCAATGAGGCCGGACAAAGGGGGCCATTCGAAGGACCCCCAGAAGCTCTGCCCTGGATACCAAGGCATCATCAAAGATGGCTTCTTTCACATTCAGTGCTCACGGACACACGACAGCTCTTCAGCCCATGCCTGTTTTGAGTCAGGCAATGCCACTGGAGGCCTCAGTAGAGTCTGGTCTCAACCGGGCAGCAGTGGGTGGTCAAGAGGCCCTACAGAGGCTCGTGCAGAACCCCATGCTGCCAGGTGGGGGGCGGCTGGCTGGGAGGCAGCGTTCTCTGCAGCCTGAGACCAGCATTATATTTAGGCAGAGTAGGTGGCTGCCTACTTGGTGTGATTTCACAGGCTCTGGGGGGCCCCTTCCAAACCCCAAAATACCTCCTCCACCTGCTTCCTGCTATAGCAGTCCCTGATAAGAACAGCTTTCTATTCCCGAGTTAGGAAGCAGGCTAGCAGCCCTGTGCTGGAGTTGATTGCCACTGAATCAGGTGTATGTTGGATCTGAGGCCTGGTGAGGAAAGAGCTGGTGTGGAATTCCAAGGCCCCGTGTCCCAGGGAATCATGGGTAGCCAGGCCTCTGACTCTTAATTGTAGATCCAGACACTCTGCAAATGTTAGGGATGCTGAGAAGTCTTCCATATATCTGTATTGGTGCTAGGGACTTAGGAGATGGATGGTCTCGTGCATTCACTGTTGTGTACTGTGACATGCAGAGAGAAGGCAGATGTCCCCAAGGCGTATGTGTAACCGGACTTAGCTGGCAGAGCAGAGCATTTTGAGCTGAGGCTTTGTAGGTCGATAGGAGTTCACTGGGCGATGAGTGGAGATGATGTCTCCATGCAGTAAGATGGGTTTGTGGGATGGCACAAGGCAGTCTGGGGTTGGTACCTCAGAGGGTCAACAGTAGTTAAGAAGAAAGCTAGCAAGACAAAAACAAAACAAAACAAAACAAAACAAAACAAAACAAAACAAAACAACAACAAAAAAACCAGAGCAGGCAGGAGCCAGCCTTCCATGCTCAGCCAGTCCACATGACAGCATCTAGGTCGACAGGTTAGGAAGGTCTACAACTAACGGAATGATCCCGAATGTGAAGCCTGGCCCCAGAGTGGAGGAAGGGTGGAGGCTAGCACAGTGGACTCCAGCTGACCCCTCTCTCACACCTTAGCTTCCTTATCAGAAGGTCAGACTAGGATTCCAGCCTTCTAGGAAAGGGCAAGCAACAGGCTTTGCTAGCCCTCTTTGTTGGTATTATGTAGCCAGTGAGCAAGCTGTCTCATTCCTCAGGTATGTATGTGGAGACATCTAGCCTTGGAACGTATGGAAATCATTTCTTTACAGCTTGCGGTTTTTTTCACCACTGTTAATTCTACAGCTGTCATCTTTCTGTGTCTTCAATTTAACAAGATTTGTCTATGCTAGTGGGACTGTGTTTCACCAATGGCATGGCTAATCAACAGAGCCTCTTTCTGGCTGCATAGTACGATGGGATGGTTAGTGTTGTCAACTTGACAGAACCTAGAATCACCTCTGAGACAGGTCCCTGGTCAGACCTGTTGGGGATCCTCTTGATTGTGTTAATCAAGTTGGGAAGAACTGTTCACCATGGGCGGCATCATTCCCTAGGAGAGTATGAGTGGAGACAGGGAGCTAAGCAGCATCAAGCATTCATTGATTCCTGATTGTGGATATGATGTAACCAGTTGATCCAAGCTTCTGTCACCTTGCCCACCACACTCTTGATCTGTGAGCTAGAAAGTTGCTTTTGTCAGGATATTTTATCATGGCAACAGGAAAATAAACTAAGAGGTAGGTCATTGCATGAACTCTGTGTTTGTCTGTGCATGATTCTATTCCTTACTAGTGATATAGAGGTTTTTCACTTTTGTAGCTAATGTTGGAACAGATATCTCAAATAGCTCATGTTATGGACGGAATGGCTCTCCCCACACCCTGAAAGACATCTGCACCTCAGTGCAAGGTTTCTAACTATGGTACCTGTAGTAGCCAATGGAGCTCTGCAGGCATGATGGTTAAGTTCTTGAGGTAGGACATTGTTCTGGGTTTGGGGGTGGGTCCATCTTCACTGTTGCAGAGAATCCGTTTGTTTAAACCCAGAAGCCAGTGAAGCTTGTCCCAGCAGCAAGGAGACACTCATTTGCATCTCTGCAAGGCAGGCTTCTGGGACTGAACCTACGTATGAAGTGGGAAGGCATACTCCTTAGGGTTCTCGGTCCCTGTGAAGTTGCCCAATAAACAGACCTTGCAGTTCACACTTGTAACGTGTTCCATGGCTGTGGCTGCCTCTCCTTCGGTGCCGGATATAGTCACTATTTTAAATGTTTGTCAGATTGGAGACAAAATATTATCTCATCACTTTAATTTGGGTCTCTTTGAATGATGCTAATCACACCTCCCTGGCTCTGAGCTGCCTGGTTGTGTCTCTGCCTGTTTTGTGGCTGGGTTTGTTGTACTTTCTGTCTTGACTTGGAACACTTCATATTGTCTAAATAATAATCCTTTGCTTGTTTTAAGGGTTGCAAATATTCCTCCCAGTCTGCTCCCTGTCTTTTTCACATGGTGTCCTTGGTCAAAGAGAAGATGGGAAATGGCGTTTCTGGTGAAAGCTGTCAGCTTATTCTCTTTAACATTCTGGGTTTTGGATTTTATATCACAGAATTTTTTTCCTAAACAGTATAAAATTCACTCTCTTATTTTTGTCTAAAACTAGTGTGAGCATTAAGATTTTGGGCTCCTCCTACCATCTGTTGAGTGTAGGGACTGATGAGAGACAGGGATCTGATCTTTATTCTTCATACAAGGAGCCAAAGTCTTGATTCCTTTGTTAGCAGGTAGATTCCTGAGTTCAGCCATCTCAGGAGCGAGGTTCATCTTGCTGGCAGGATCAAAACAGAGTCATGTTCCCAGGCCTGAAACCTCTCCCACTTCTTCTCAACACACACACACACACACACACACACACACACACACACACACACACACACACACACACACACACACACCATAAATGTGTTCCTGTCTTGCCTTGATTGGCTGCATGCAGCCTGCCCACTGTTCCTTATCTCTCTCAATTCCAGGTCAGAGTCCAGGAGGAGACCCGACTGCCAAAGCTAACCCAAGGACTCTGAAACTAGGTCACCCACGTAAGGCCCAGTCACCAACGTTAACCTCCTTTATTAACCCCTTGTGTCAAAATGTGAATGGTTAATGCGACAGCCCACCGATTCCCCCTGCTTTCTGTTACCATCCTATACAAATGTTGTACAATCTCCCCTTGGGTCTTGGTTCAGATCCCAAAGTAGTCATCTCCCTGCAAGCAGGAAGTAAAGCTTTCACTTTTAAGCTTCCGGTGAGTTCTCTCGGCTTCCACCCTGAACCCAAAACCTTTTGTAGGGAAAGCTATCTATCCTATCTTCATTGAACGGATTGTGTCTTTTCTTAAAAACAAGTGGACACACACACACACACACACACACACACACACACACACACACACCGACTTTCCACAGTGGCCTAGCTCCTGTGTAACAAGTGTGGCTATGGAGAATGGTGGGGACAAAGGGAGGAACAGAAAGATGCCTTCATCATTGGCAAAACATGCTGGGTCAGGAGAAAACTCTGAGGATGATTTTAAATGCTGCTTGCTCTAGTGAGCTCACTGGGTTCCCAAGACACAAGGTGGGCCAGGAGAAAACCCTGCATGTAATTATTTAAAATCTCTCCCTGTAGTAAGTAACTGAGTTCAGGAAACAAGCTTGCCCTGGTTACCCTGAAGAAGTAACATATGGCTTAAAGCCAGACACCCACATTCCCAGTTCCGTGTCTGGACACCTCTCTCTTTGGCTTGGGAGAATCCGCTGTGTACCTACTGACCTTCCCTCTGCAGCCTGGGTGACCCTGGGATAGGACCCACTCTAAACACCTCATTTCAACTTAATTACCTTTTGTGCTCCTGGTCGCATCCTGGGAAACAGGTGATGACATTTGAGTAGGAGCTCTGGGTGGCTAGATACATTTCATTCTGTATCATTCAATACACAAAGACCAGTTGCATCCACTCAAGTCAGCCACAAACAACTCGAAATTGAAAATGTTGAAAACACTTAAAGAGCTCGAGGAAATGGTTGGGAAGAGATTCAGTGAGAAATACCCAGGCCCTATACACTCAGACAAATTTTAAAATATCACCCAAAGAGACTAAATAAATGATGAATCAGAAGACAGACACAGCGTCGGGAAGGTACCAGTCTGGTGGGATGGATGGATGGATGCAGATTATCCCTAAGGAATAGCAGTGGGCTTTGCAAGCAGATCCTGGCTATTCCCCCCCCCCCCAGCTGCCTAGCAGGACAGCAACAGCTGGAGGGTGGAACCGCAGGGGCACAGCAAGAGCACAGCATGGCACTCTTCACAGGAGGATCTGGTGGTGGCTCCAAGCCCAATCTCTGTCTGCCCCACAAAGGAAGACCTGGTTATCTCCACTTGCAAGTGAGACCAAACTGGGCTGGAGATCAAGAGAGATCCCTGCTGATGGGGAGTTGTTGGCCAAGATGGAACTGGGGTCGGATGACCCCATCCCACCCTCTACTTTGGTTTGAATAGGTATGGCTCCCATAAACTCATATGTCTGAATGCCTGGACCATAGAGAGTAGCAGTATTAGGAGGTGTGGCCTTCTTTGAGGAAGTATGTCACTGTGTGGGCTGGCTTTGAGGTCTCCTATGCTCAAGCTCTGCCCAGTATGGAATCCAGTCTCCTGCTGCCTGCTGATCAATATGTAGAACTCTCAGTTCCTCCAACACTATGTCTGACTTGCATGTTGCAATGCTTCCCGCCATGATGATAATGAATTAAACCTCTGCAAGTGTAAGCCAACCCCAGTTAAATGTTGTCCTTTATAAGAGTTGCCTTTGTCATAGTGTCTCTTCATAGCAATAAAACCCAAAGTAAGACACTTCCCTTCTCCACTGCACTATGAATCAGTCCTGGGAAGGACCCACACTGGAGAGGGAGGGGCCTGCAGATCCTGAATCCTGCAGACTGCCCAGCCCCCACCTATCTGAGGAGTCTTGCAGAGTCACAGCCTCTGGCTTCCTATCTTCTCAGCCTCCTCACGCCCTCTGTCCACTAAGAGGATCGTTAGACATTTGCAGAGATGTGCAGTGGATGCCTGACCAGGTAACACAGCCAGCCCTTTCTAGATCTTCCTGGAGGTCAGGCCTGCTACTTAGCAGGACAGAAGTGGCCAATGCAGCAGTGAGGGGGCACGGGGACAAGGGACCAGCTCCAGAATAGTCTCAGCCTCTGTGTTGGGTTCAGCTGCCCTGCTGGGGCACCAGCTACAGAGAAGGAACAAGATCGAGCCCTGGGGCTGACAGACAGGAGAGCCTGTCCTGCATATAACCTCCTAAGTATTATCCCTCTTTTCTTCAGGGACAGAACCCATAGCTGCAATGGGCTTAGTGTGGTCTGAGCCAGATCCCAATTTTCCCACTGCAGAACTAACCACTGCACACAGATGAAGCCCCTCCTGGTCTGACCTCTAAAAGAGGACCAGGGGAGCTGTCCCAGTTGCCTCCCAGCTCCTCACTCAGACCTGAGGGACCCCATCTCAGCCTTCCCAGGCCCAAGCTGCTAACTACAGGAGACTGACTGCAATAGGTCTGTTCATTTCTGCAGCCTGGTCTCGGTCAGCTCCTCCCATGTCCCCCTCCCCATCAGCTCCTCCCATGTCCCCCTCCCCACCTTGTCACTGGAATTCTGGTATAGAGACAATTCTAGATTTTGGTTTCTTTATCAAAACAAAAACCCACAGAAATATTATATGAATGTGCTTTTCATCTTAATCCCAGGTGTGGGGAGGGGGGTTCTTTGGGCTGTCTGAAGCAGCTATGATTTGCCTCGTGCTGTAGCGGTTCTCTATGACTGTGTGATGTTTGGAATTCTGGGAACTTTTCAGAGGATATATAAATGCTAGGGGCCCTGAGAGGCAGGGTTGGTGGTTGCTGTTTGTTAGTAGTTGTGCACAAACTGTTGTTTTGTTCTTGTGAACAAGAAGAAAGAAATTAGATTCAGGGATCTCTCTCTCTCTCTCTCTCCCCACCCCCCACCCCCTTCCTTCTTTCTCACCTATCTAGTGATAGAGAGTGAAACCAGGGGGATAAAGGATGGGGAAAGCAGAAACCACAAAGTAGCAAAGATCAGCTACACTCTGGCCTGAAGATGAAGGTATGACTTACAAGAAATTTCTACTAGGATGGAGTGGGGCTGACAAGTAGCTCCCCTCATATCCTTGCCAAGGTCTCAGTGATAAACTGAAGTTCAATTCCACCAAAGTTCACCCTAGGGAACCAATGCGTTTGTTAGGCTTACTGATAGTGAGGGGTTACAGACAGGGATGTGGGTGGCCTTAAAGGAGCCACACTGGAAGATCTGTATACCAAGCAGGCTTTCCCATGGATATGTAAATAGAGCTCCCTCCTCTAGTGCTTGCCAGCCTATGTAATCCAGTCCCTCCCCCAGGCCACAACACTTAGGGCTGAGCACAAGTGGCTAAAAGGAATGGCTGGCCACTCAGTGAGGGTCCCACATTTCCATAATGTCAGTAGTGAATAAGGACAGCTATGATGACCATTTTGCAAGCGCCACAGCTGGATGCATGAAGATGGGTGGTTGTCTGGCTTAGAGGATGGCGCTGTTCAATAGGAGGTGGCCTTTGACCACAAAGAACTGTGACACACACTTGGGCCTGACAAGGAAAGGAGTCCACGCCTGCCCAGGCCCTGCATCGCCCTAGCTCCAGGACAGCCATGTGACTACTTCTGAGTCTTTCCTTCCCCCTTCCCACCCTTCACATGGGACATAAAAGGCTCTGGCACCCCAGTCTTAGTGCAGCTTATTTCATTCCTTGCCAGAGTGAAATAGTTCACAAGGGCCTGGGCTCCCAGGATGCTGAGAGGCCACTGTGTGTGCCTCCCAAGTCTGTCCACCTCTTCCCATTGCTCCCGACACCCACCAGCCCTCCCATTATTCTTCCTCACAAAATGCTCCACACCCCGGTGTACCTCAGGGCCTTTGCACAGTGGTTATTCCTGCCGATATATGGCTTCCCAACGTCTCATGGTTTGCTCTCACCGTGCTCCATGATGAACTGCGGATTTTGCCTCAAAGCCCCACATTTGGACACCTGAGGCCCCACTGATGATGGGAATACCTGGCTGAAGTCCCAGGCAGCTGGAATAAAGACTTTAACCATGTCTGAGTGGTCATCTCTGGTGACACACAGCAGTGTCTGGCACATGGTAGGTGAGGAGGAGCAGAGCCTCCTGTCTGTCACCTTGGCTGGAATGCTTTTGGCTTCTGAAGGAGGAGGTGGCACACTCTGAGGAACTGGTACCTGGTTGGAAATCATTGGTCCACTATCTTTCTGCTGACTCAGGAAACAATCACATCATCTCCACTGAAGCAGTGTGTCCCAGCAGCCGCCTTCCTGTGAGGAGGCTGTGTCCTCCTGAGACTCTGCAGACTCATACCCCAGGGGTCCAAGTCCTGAAGCCTTTGACCCTTCAGTCCAGCACTGGAGCTATAGAAATGAGCGGCAGGAAAGATGGAGTAAGTATGTATGCGTGCGTGCGTACGTGCGTGCGTGCGTCCCAGACCGTGCGTGCGTGCGTGCGTCCCAGACCAGGCTTGGCTAAGAAAGGGCTTGTCTGTGTGTATGTATGCCTCCTTCTCTGCTTTCCTTCTCCAACCGTCTGCCCCTGTCTATCTATCTATCTATCTATCTATCTATCTATCTATCTATCTATCTATCTATCTATCTATCTATCATCTATTTATCTATCTTTTCCTTTCAAATTTTCCTAGAGCAGACGGAGCCCCAAATCATAGCCAGATGAGAGCTTGTGGTCTGGGTGCTAGAAGCCTGGGGTCCCACACTGAGAAGCCTAGAAGTGGTGAAGGAAGACCTGGTTGGCATACTAGGAGCCTACCAAGCACCTAGCATCCTCTCAGCTCCACCCAGCCCCCAGCCAGCGTCCTCCATATTCCCCTGCTTATCCCCCCCTCTGGCCTGCTCCTGTGAATTGCTTGTACCCATGCCTGGCTGGGCTCTTAAGTGCCTGGGATTCTGAATGCAGAGGAGCCTGGAGGCCCATTATGCCGAGCTTATGCGGGAATAATGAGGGGGAGACTCTGTAATGCGAAGCTGTGTCTAATAAAGGGAAATTTATTCAGTGCGTTCCAGAGGAGCGAGCACCGGCTGGCCTTAAAACAAAATTGCCACGTGCCAGTGCGGTATGCTTCCTACCAAAGGCTGGGTTGCAGCCACCCTTATCCTGAATTCAGCAGTGTGGGCCTACAATGAGCTGAGATGGCTGAGTTGGAGTCAGGCTAGGGAGACCGCTGAAGTTCTCTCCTATTTCTATTTAAGACCCGGGGTAGTTGGGAGGGGCTCCATCTTTATGCAACATGTAGTTCTAGAGTAGAGGTTCTGGGGTACACCTAGTATCCCCTAAATCCCATCTCAGACTCTATTAAGCTTAGGAGGTGTAGCAGGTTGCCTTGTGAAGACGGGCTCTCCTGTCTGTCAGCCCCAGGCCTCTATCCTGTTCCTTCCCAGTCGCTAATGCCCCAGCAGGGCAGCTAAACCCAACGCAGAGACTGGGACACTGCTGGAGCTGGTCCCCTGTCCCTGTGCCCCCTCACTGCTGCATTGGCTGCTTCTGTCCTGCTAAGTACCAGGCCTGACCTCCAGGTGCTCCAGGTGACCTTCCAGATCTGAGAGAGGGCTGGCTGTGTTACCTGGACAGGCATCCACTGCACACGTCTCTGCAGGATGTCTAGCGGAGGCCCTCAGGGGACAGAAGGCATGAGGAGGCTGAAAGCCAGAAATCTACAAGACTCCTCAGGTAGAGTGGGGCCAGCGTTGGGGCAGACTGCGGGGTTCAGGACCCAGTGTTGATCCTTCTGGGACTGCCCCTCCCCCCACCCCAGCATACTCCCAAATGCCTTCAAACCCAGATGTTACTACACAACTTGATTTAAGTGGCTTTCATCTTACCCAGGGCACTACCCAAAGGCTTTTCATGTTCCCCACAGGCCTTCAGAGAATGGCTGGTCCCTGCCTGACTCCCACCTCATCTTATCATAGTATCAGGGGTGTTCTTTCCCAGGCTCTCCCCAGCTCTGATGCCCTCCTTGGTTCTCCACTCATTGCAAAGCAAAGTCTAATATGGCAGCCCACCTGCTCTGTCAGAGTGTGTTCACTTGGGTCTCAGGCAGAGGTCTGCCACCCAGGCCGTGTTCAGATGTCTCTCTGAGCAATTCCTTCCTTCCTTGTTGGAGACCAAGGCCTTGGCCTTTTGCATATCTGCTGGACAAAGATCCCAGGTTTGACTAAGTCTGCTAGATGAAAGATCTCAGTTTTGACTTATCTTGCTAGCCACAATGTCTCGGATTGCTCAGCAGGTGCCTCCTCTAGGCCCTGACTTTTAGGCTGGGCTTGATTAGCACTTCAAGGTGTTCCGGCTCTAGCAGGCTTCTCCTTGTTTCCTCCCCATTGTTACTGCCCCCAGGTAGGGATTAAACGTCCGGCCTTTAGCTCAGGTGCAACTATGTCATAATTGATGTCTGGTCGCATTATGGATTCTCCCCGCCCCTGCCATTTCCCG
>CM052701.1:136161459-136180591 GCA_028551405.1 Uromys caudimaculatus
CCTAGTAACAGTTACACTTCCTACTCTCCTCAGTTCTGGTCTTAGTGTCTCTCACCCTGGTCATGCTGGCTTTAGGTCTTCTGCTGGACGTTGGGTTTTAATAGGCAGTGATAGTGGCTGCTCTCCCGGTAGCTGGACCTTGCAGTGTTCACAGAGCTGGGTGCTGGCAGCAGGTTTGCTGAGTGGATGGGAATGAGACTCGCACTTACGCAGCTCGTCTGAGGGGAAACAGAGACCTCAGTAGGTAGGGCGCACAGTTTGTCTCCTGTGGGCTCAAATCTATGATGCCTGCCGAAGGGGCCTGGCTCTGAAAAGTTGGCTATCTGGGTGGTTCTTCAGCCATCATCACTGTCTCCAGTGACGAAAGCCCACAGAAGCTGTGGCCTGGGGGCCCCGCCCATGCTTCCCACAAGCCTCTCCTCTGTGTTTTAGGACAGAGCCAGCAGATTCTAATGTGATTTAGTGACTGGGACTTTGTGTCTAGGAGGCTCAGCAGGTCGCACGAGGTCACAGCACTGGGCTCTGGATGGGAGGAGGGGTCCCCTGCTTCTCACCAGCTGTTACAGCCCAGCTTGTCCACACTGGTGTGGGTGCCTATGTGTCAGGCCCCTGTGTCTGCAACATTGTAATCTATTTCTAAACCACGACCTCATGATCTCATAGGGAAAAATCAATGAATATTTACTAGCCTTGCTTTTTTATTCCCCCTTAAAAATTGCAACTTTGCTGTCTGGTTATTAAATCTATTTTTATTGTCACAAAAATGCCTTCTATCCATTAGGATGAGGGCAGCCTGGGGCTACAGAGGAGTGTGTGTCACTCACTGCTGTAGGAGGAGGGGCCTCAGAGACAGGTTTATGTGGCAGTGGGCAGGTATGCCAGGCTGGGGCTGGAGCCCAATCCCACATCACAAACTTTTGGGGAGGATGGGTCTCAGGTTGGGTTCAGTGCTGGGTGGGGATACCCCCATTATTCTTTCATGGGAAGCCTGGCTTTATGGGGGTTGGCTTTCCAGGTGCACCTGCTATGAGAGCCTACATGTACCCTGACTTTCGAGGTCACAGGTTCCTATACCTCCTGTTGAAGAGCTAAGAACTTGGATACACTGCAAGCCTTCTCTCTTGATAATGTCCACTCATGCTGTGGGAGAGCTGGGGCAGGGTGGGAAGAGCCTCTGGGTCCCCCGTGGCACCTTCCCCCCACCCTGCACTGGCCTGGGAAGAGCCTCTGGGTCACTCCGTGACACCTCCCCCCCACCCTGCACTGGCCAGTGGCTTTCCTTTCCTCTGCAAGCTGCAGGCTCCATGCAATGGCTACTATCTGCCCCCAAAGCCTGAGCAAAGCCCTCTACAAACATGGGCAGAGGACTCTTCAAGACCAGGGCTTAGGTCTTTTTCAGTGACTGCTCTGTACCATACTTATGACAGCCCAGCCTTGGATACCGGACATATAGGCTGATGACTCCCTCTTCCCAGTTGAGGGGGACACCTCCAGGCATTGGTATTTTTGTCAAAGGACATGGGTATAGGATCTGACCCCTGTGTTGCATTCCATGTGTGTTCAGAAGGGACCTGCAGAACTCCTCTAGCTGGCTGACCTGTATCCCCACTGCAGATTGGCAATGGCTTTCAAACCCTCTGATGGTCATGGCCTCATCCGTCCTCCTCCCCCCCCCCCCTGCTATTTGTATCCATAGTAATGCTACATGCATATCAGCTTGCAGTGTGTGTGTCTGGGTTTGTTCTCTGGGGTCTAGGGTAGCCATGGATGTCTGGCTTGAGAAGAGGGACACTGGTTCATGGCTGGGTAGGTGAGAGGACCTTGTATACATCATGGGCAGCCTAGCACACTTTAGCAGCCTTTAGTGAAACCTTGAATACCTGGGCCCATCTGACGGACACCATTCTTCTGAATCCCTGCCCCTGGGGCTTGGTTTCTGCATGCTTAAGGCCACTGTCTTTTCTCACTATGCCTAGGGCTTGTCAGTAGGGGGGGCAGAGTGTTCCTAAGTCAGCACCAGAGCCAGGTGGGAAAGGGGATTTCAGGTTGTAGGAAGCTGACCTTACAATGTCATTTAATGACTGCAGGGGTGAGGCACTGACTCCAGAGAGTAGAGGTGAGACCCAAGCTGCTACTCCCCCTTCCCTGCCGGGAGATTTTCCAGTTACCACTGTTCCTGTGAGGATGTGCCAGAGGCCCAGGTGTGCATGCTAGGTAAAGCCAGCCTTGGGAGCCTATGGTTGGAACTTAAGTGTCTCCCAGAGGCCCATGGGTAAAGGTCTGGTCTCCAGCCTGGGGCTGTTTCAGGCTATGGAAACCTTAGCAGGTGAGGTCTAGGGGGAAGTCATTGTGCCAACAACTGTGCTCTTGGAGGATAATGGGACACCAGTCTCTTTTTCGATTGCCCTGACTGTGTTCTTCTGTTTCCCCCAGCAGCTCCAGCGGCTGGCCAACTGCTGACTGAATCATTTGAAACTATGATCTGAAGTCTGTCATGGTGGTGGAGAGCTGAATCTCATCTTCGGGGAAGCCCCAGCTTGACCCTGTACAGCACCCTGTGGGTCACAGCCAAGTGATGATAAAAGCCGGGTAGCCAACATGCTGTGGCTTAGGCTAAATTATGTTTTGAATAGAGCAGCTCCAGACAGGGCTGTCTGCTTTCTACATTCTGCAGCACAGTGGTAAAACAGACAGCTGGGGAAACACGTCCAGGGCAGTGGTGAGGATGGACTGCCTGGCAGCATCATGCTACATTCCTGTCTGTCAGTCTGTCCTGTCCCACACACATGCACAGCGTGGCTGCCTGGCAGCATCCCCACAGCACACAGGTCCAAGCTAGAAACCGAAAGCAGGGCAAACCTATCCCTGCAGCTTTAGGAGTGGATAGGGCCCCCACCCCCAGCCCCTGGAGCATCCTCTCAGCTTCTCAAGGTGGTTACTGTTGGCATTTACTCTAGGCTCCACCCCATGGTTACCTGGCAACAGCCAGGTGTGCCTGACTCACTGTAAAAGAGGCTGCCTGCCCCCTCCTCTCTCTCTTCTCTTTCCCCTTACTCTCTTCCCCCCCCATTTCCCCCCTCTGCCTTCCTCTGTCTGTACTACCCCCTCAACTCCCCTCCCCACGCTCTAAATACACTCTTCTATACTATACTGTCTGTGGCTGGCCTCAGTGGGAAGGGATGCCTCAGCACGGGTCCACAGAGACACGCCCTTCCCCCACACCATACCACACCTCCGCCAAACATATCCCTTCCTTCTGATCTTTTTATAAAACACGACAATTACCCTTCTTCACTCTGGAGATGGATTGGGCCACCCTTGTGATCTCAAGTCTCCACTCAGTCCCCTGAGCTTCAGATGACCTGTGTAGCTCATCTTGCCCCGGGACAAGGACCAGAGCCCATCACCCAGTGGAAACCAAGTTGTTCACCTCCTCCCACCTGGTCTGAGGTCTCTCCTGGGTCTTGGGAGAAAGCCTGGGAGTGTAGGCTGAGAACCAGGCTGTGCTTGGTGGAGGGGCTGGGGACAGGGTATCCTAGATGCAGGTGGGGCTGAGCTGGGGATAAATAGTACTCACATTCTTCTTTCTTTCTTTCTTTCTTTCTTTCTTTCTTTCTTTCTTTCTTTCTTTCTTTCTTTCTTTCTTTCTTTCTTTCTTTCCTTCTTTCCTTCCTTCCTTCCTTCCTTCCTTCCTTCCTTCCTTCCTTCCTTCCTTTCTTTCTTTTCTTCCTTCTCTCCCCAACCCACCCATCTCTCCCGTCTACTTCTTCCTGTCCATCCTCTTCTGCTTCCTTCTCTTGCTTCCCCTCCCCCCAGTCCTCTTCCTGACCCTCTAAAGCTGTGAGCCGAGATTGTCTCTACCAGGCATTTGGTCACATTGACAAAGCAACAGACGCATGGCTGAGTCACCCCTAGAGCCAGGAAACTAGCTCTCTCGTGAGGTGAACCTTGTCCCCACCTGGCATGTGGGGTGCATGAGAAGGATGCCAGGAGAACCAGGTCCCCAGTTGACTTTGGCAGACCCATTCATGAGAAAAGAGCATGGAGCTCCACTTTCTGGTTTGTGGCTGTCTGATACTGAGAACTCAGGGCAAGGCTGCCCTGTTGATCTCAAATGTAATTATTTTTTCTCAGAATTATACATTCTTGAATAAAAATGAAATAAGACCTTCAGAATAACAGATGGAACACTTTTTGACCTAACATTAATATGCCACAAGGCAGGCAGAAAAATGAATCAGTAAGATTAAAGACATGCAGGGCTCAGGAGACTAGCCGCTGGGGGGCGTGGCAGGGGGAGGGGTAACTCCAAGGATATTTATTTACTCTGACATTAGGGCATTAAGCTGGTGCATATGTAACACCACATAAAAATGACACCAGCAGCACATTCCTCAGCTGGCACCACTGTCCTCGTCAGGAGTCCCCCTAATTAACATCAGAGGAGCTGCCTCCCAGTCCATCCCAGAAGCTTGAGCCTGGGCATCCCGATGAAGGCCCATCTGTCTTGGGAGACTTAATTGGGGAGGTGGAGGCATGGTATCATGGGAAGTTGTACAGGAGAGGGAGGAGGGAACCGGAAAGTAGGAGGAACAGGCATGCCCATTCCTGACGGTTCTCTGACTATTCAGCAGTGGCCCTCACTGCCGACCCATATGGCACCTACCATTTACACCCAAGTGGCATACCCCAAGGGGCATGAATAGGACATGGGGCTAAGACCCCTTCTAATAGGCTAGCCTGCTTGTGCAGTGGATCTTGGGGACACAGGGCATACCACAGCCATACTGGTAAAGAGGATTTGGGAGAAAGGATCCCCCTAGCTCGGACTACAGGTCCTAGGGTCAGGTACATCATGGTTAGCTGGTCCCTCAGACAGCTGAGAAGCTCTGTCCCAGTGAACCTATGATCTGCATGCACACACATGTGCTAAGGCCCAGCCTTAGGAGAACCAGTCTGAAGAGGTCAGGGCTGGAGCTGAGACTAGAGACCCTGCCTGCCCAGCATCCACCCACAGAACCAAGTTAATGCTCCCAAGTTTTACCTTCCTGTCATCGTCTTGCATAGTTGGATCACAAAGAGCCACAGCGCACAGTAAGGCTGGCTGTGGCTGCACCCATTCTGTCAGCTTTTGCACGTGTTTGATGTCCACTGTCTGCACACCCCACAGACAGCTTTTCCTACCGAATGGCCATCACTGCCCTTTGACAGACAGCACCTAGGTGTGGGGAGGAGGCTGCGCTCAGAGCGTGGCGAGCTAGGATGCCAGGTGGACCCTGGGAGACCACAACAGCTTGACAGAGGACACGGGGCTGGGTTGGAATGAGTGATGAACAGGCACCCGGCATTTTGTGGATACTCAAGCTGCTCAGACTGGGGGGTCACAGGAAGTTTCTTGTTCTGTTTTGTCAAAATGAAGAGATACATCATCTCTTGCTCCCCCTGTCTTTCTCCTTGACTGCCAGGGAGCCATGGTTTACTTTAGCACAGAGCATAGAAACTCCTTGTGGTCTTAGTTCTTGCATGGTTATTGTAGAAGGATCTGGGCTTTCTGGCTCTATCCATGTCTTCCCATTCATGGACAGTGAAGATGAGATATTGGCATTTTTTCCTGAAAGCATGCTACTTTACCATAAAAAGGGAACTCCATGAGCCACTAGCACTGGTGTAGGGCAGGCACCAGGCCAGGCACTGTAAGATCGTGGTGTCCCAGAAAGAGTGCCATGCAGTCTCTAAGATCCTCTGGTTTTTGAGAAGCAGTGATAAGCACCCAAGGAAGAACAAAGCCCCACCCTGACCTGCAGGAGCCCGTGGCTGCCCTCTCTGCCCAGAGTGATTCTGTGTCCACCTTATCCCCCTCTGCCAGAGCTCCCTCAGGTCATCTGGGGACACCAGGTCAGAAGGGACCCTCGTGTCTTCTGACCACGTTGCTTGCCAGTAACCCGTCTTGTTGCTGTGGATGATACTTGACCAAAGCAGCGCTAGGAAGAAAGGGTTTATTGTGGCGACTGTTTGGGTGTGCAGTCTATCATGATGGGGAGGCAGGAGTGTGAGGCAGCAGTCTTACTGAATCCCGAGTCAGGACTCAGAAGGAGGTGAGTGCCCATGCTCAGCCATTTTCTCCTTCTTCAGTCCAGGACCCCAGCCCCAACCCCAAGGAGGGGTGCCATCCATGCTTAGGGTGGGTCTTCACCCCGTGGAGGGGTGCCATCCATGCTCAGGGTGGGTCTTCCAGTCTCACCCAATCTAGATACCTCACAGACAAGTTCTGAGATTTGTTTCCATAGTAATTCTAAATCCTTTCAAATTGACAGGATTTATGATCACATCTGGTGGACAGGATGGGCTTTGAGGAGAGCCACTGCCTATGCCCAGACAATATTCTTCCTTCTGGAAATTTCTGTCCCCAAGGCCTACAACCACTCTTGCTTCTGTTGCTAGGACACTATGAACCACCTCTACCCTGCCAGAAATGGCCCTATCATCTGTCATGGAGACTGAGAAGCTTGAAGAAGTTGGTCCTAGTGTCGGTGGCTTGCTAACCCATGACTGGGCAGGAAGCTTTGCTGTCCTGGTTATCTTGGACAAGAAGGAGTGGAAGATCAGCTAGTGATGTCTGTCCTAGGGGCACACATGTTGGCATGATGGAAATCATCCTCTCCACTGAGGCCTTTCTTGGAAGTCAGGCAGGTCCTGGATTTTGTCATCCTGCCTTTTAAGATGCTGGTCTCAAAACCGTTCTTTGTAGACCCCGTTGGAAGTTCTTACTGGTGTCTAACCTATGGGTACACCACAAGACTCTTCAGTATCAGTCTTCTTGTTCCTGCCAGTAGTCTCCTAGCTCTGTTCACACCCAGCCCTGCCACACCTTTCTAGGAGTCTGGTTTCCACAGCTCCCTTCTGCACTGGGAACAACCCACAGCCTGAGGGAGCTGCTAAGAAGCTTCTCTGAACTGCTCCTGCAGCTGCGGGCCCAGGCACCACCCACTTTCCCTGCCAGCAGCTCAGCCAGTATCTGCCCCAGCAGAGAGTGGAACGGCCACTCCCAGATGCAGCCAGCCCATCCCTTGGATGACTGATGTGTTTCTGTCTGGTGCTGCTGCTGGCCACATGTAGAAGCCAAGTCACATGTGAGGCCTTTCAGGGTATGGATTTATACAATATTACAGACTACAGAACCTCATATTTCATTGGCAATGCGAGGGCTGCTGCGAGCCTCCCCCCACGTTGCCATTAATCTTGGGTGAGGGAGGTTGGCAGCTCGCTTCTCCCCTCCCCTGATGTGCCCTGAGGCCGGGCTGAAGAGCCTCTCGCCTGGCTTTTTCCATTTTCTTCCTAACAGCTTCAATATTTTAACAAATCCAAGTGCTGCCCAGACTGGTGGCAGCTTCTGCAAGCCAGCTAGCTGCTCTCTCCCTGCTTGGCCATGGCCATTAATTTAGTGGCCTTTGAGTTATGGACTGCAGTTTCCAGCCTTCCCTGGTTCCATGGGTGGAGTCAGCCCCAACTTTCTTCTACCACTGTGGGATGACTTCTTTGTGACATAGGACACAGGAGGCACAGATCATGGTCTACAGGTCCCAGGTCCTAGTGCAGGCTCTTGGCAGGGTTCCCATCATAGGGCCACCTATTTCTCAGTGGGGGAGAGGCACAATGTTTTTAAGACCCTCCATCTCCCATTAAGAAAGTGGTTGGAACTATTCAGAGCCTGGGCTGACATGCTAAGGCTCGAGGAAGGAAGTCAGGAGAGAACATCAAAGGACATTAAAATCGAGAGGGGTGTCTTCAGGCTTGTCCCCAGTGGACCTTTGAATTGTACAAGCCCATCCTGATTCAGGATGACCTGAACCGTTGAGTTGGATCAGCTCACCTAAGCAGAATGACCTTGACTTTTGGT
This sequence comes from Uromys caudimaculatus, assembly GCA_028551405.1. Taxonomy (NCBI): domain Eukaryota; kingdom Metazoa; phylum Chordata; class Mammalia; order Rodentia; family Muridae; genus Uromys; species Uromys caudimaculatus. Next base: position 136,169,357 of record CM052701.1, read on the forward strand.
CAAGGCTGTATAGGCTCACCCAAGGCATAGGTTGACCTTTGATCTGGGCTGCTGCAAAGCTACCCTGAGGAAGGCTGACCTTGACCTTTGGTTTGAGTCAAACACAGTTTCCCCCAGGGCTGTTCATTGACCTTTGCAGACCTACGGACACTCAACACTGCCAGACTTCTCGAGAGTCAGCCCACGCAATGCACTTCTTGCAGGCAGCTTCCTTCTGTCAACAGCAGTCCTAATTCTAACCTAACAAGGAATTCTTTAGAGATTGAAATCTGAGGCCGCCCGGGTGCCATCCTCCCCAGCCCCAGATCCATGGGATTTTGTTTATTCTCAACTAGGACCATCTTGTTGTGGTGGGTAGAAGAGGTACAGACCCAGGCTTCAAAAACTGCAGGTGGAAGAGGGACAGGCGGTCTAGGCCAGCTTGTGGGATACAGCCCTGCTTCCTGTGGGCACTGAGACCTTGAGGATGAGAAGGTCACAGGCTTGAGGGACATGCTAGGATGCCAGGAGGCTGAAGAGAGGCCTGGGAGAGTAACGGAGGGAGCCCAGGCTATGCCCAAAGACTATCTTACAGGGAACACTGACTGGAGCAGAAATGCAGAGGCAGGCTGGCGCTGGCTGTCAGAGGAAACTCAGATAGTGCTGCCTATCCCACGCCTCCCATCAGACATGACCTGATGAACAACGTATCCCTTAAAGTGGGCAGGGTGCCATAAACCTACTAAAGTCATCTGGAACCGTATGAACACGTGTACATTGAAAGCATAAGAAAGCCAGGCCCAAGAAGTTGTAAGTTCATCTAGACAGAGGAAAGGGTGCAAACCCTTGCCTGAACCCCGTGAAGAGGACGGTGCCTGACCTTGCAGTGGCCACCTGGTGTGTGCATTGTCAAGGGTCGGACAGGCAGAGACTCCCCTGTCCCAGGGGCTTCAGGTCAGCTGCCTCCCTTCTCCACCCCCTTCTGACTCCCCCAGACAATGCCTGCTTCGATGGAGGGAGAGGACACCCCTAGCTCTGTTTGTTTTTATTTCATGTTAGTCATTAATTTAAAAATTGTTTCTAGGGAACATACAAGCAAGACTCAGCATCCACAACATTTTTGGGTGTTTTGCATCTTTTGGGTGACATTGGGCTGAACCGAAACAGTGACTCAATATCCCAAATGTCACATCTTCCCCATGTGGATAAACATAGGAATCCAGGGTGCAGAGAGGGGGGAGGCTATTCTGCTGAGAAACAAAAGCTGCGTGGAGTGTGCTGGCACTGGGATTCCCGGAAGGAAGCCCTGGCTTTCTTGTTGGTTCCAAGAGTCGGGTTTCAACACACTGTGGCGGGCTGCTGTCCTCCCTGCCTCCCTCTACCCTTACCCTCTGAGTGGTCCTGTGGTTCAGGTTAAGAGTCAGCCTCACTCTGGCTGGGATGAGAATTATAGACAGCTGACATCCTGGCCATCCACAAATGCCACTGCCAGCTCTCCCAGAGGCTTCTGGATATGAGGGAAGGTGTCAAAACTGACCATGGGGTCAGTGCCAGGGAGAGCAGATCAGGGGGACCATGGCCATCTTTTGTTGAGGCGGGAGCCAGCACCAACCCAGGGGCTCCATAATGAGGGTCCCACCTTTGTGGTGACAGAAAAGACTGGCTGAGTTGGACAGTGTGGGGCTACATCTGTGTTCCTGGCAGCCCAGGGCTAGCTGCTTTGCATGTAGAGGTGCCTCTGGTTGTCCTGACCCAGCCATCAAGTGAGCTTCCACACCTGCCCTAAAATGGGAGGCAAAGGCCAGAAATCTCCAAGGATGAGGTCCCTAGCCCAGGGGTCTATCAGTTGCTGTCTGTGCCCCTCTCACCATAGTGGCTGACACGCTCAGCCATGAGGACTCAACCACACAGTGCTTTAGCAAGGTCTCCGAGGTGAAGCTGCCTGTCACTTGCTTTGGGAAGAGGATGTCAAGACTCAGAGCCTTTAAGGAAGGATTGGACAGCAGGGCAGAGGTCCAGGGCTGAGGGCAGTGTGTGCTCATGCTTCTCTCGAACATCAGTGAAGCTCAGAAAGCAGCTCGCCTCTGCTGGGCACTGTAGCCTCTCACTGTGGAGACATTGGCTGTCTTCTGCCTGCAGCCCAGATGGATTCTTAGAGCTGGTAAGCGGGAAGAACAGTATGCATTTTCTTCAGTAGCTAGTGAGTAGCTCACTCCCAGTACTAAGGTTGGGGACAAGGTGCTCACCAGGGCGGATAGCATCCTTGCCCCTCTATCCAAGTGCAACAGGCATGCTAAAAGAGGGATGTACAGGAACAAAAATCAGTGGTGTAAATCAGTGGCTGTGGAAGGCAGGCATAGGGGCAAAGTGATGACTGTGGGAGGCAGAGGGATGCCTCAGAAGGATGCAGGAGGGGTCCTGAAGGTACCTGATGCAGAATGCAGCAAAGATTCCAGGAGTGAGCCTGGAATGTTTACAGCAGCAAGCAAGTCCGGGAAAGCCAGAGAGTGGAAGCAGGGGAACACAGACAAAAGTGACCGAGGAGTTCAGGGGTCCTGAGGGCTGGGATTTTGGCTAGGCTGAGTGAGATTGGGTTGCATGTGGACTCACAGTTCAGTTGTGAGGTGATCTGTCTAGGGGCCCCATATCTCCCTAATGCTTCGTGTTGGGGCCACCTTAGAACACAGTGGTGGAAGCAAGGGCCTGTCACAGAGAAGGTGGTAGACGGTGGTGTCCTCGGCCCTTACGTAGCCCAGGAATCCTCTCTGTGAGCCTTGGGTTCCATTTTTGTGAATGCTGGTGTTTGGGTGAGTTGAGATTCCAGTAAGAAGAGCTCAAAGTGAACCAGGTGGGTTTAGCTGCCTGGACTTTCCCAGCATGCATCAGTTGAGTACAGGGACCAGGGGCTGGAGAAATTCAACCCCGGCATGCTTTCACCTGAAAGTCTTGCACACTGTGGCAGGAGCTCCTGAGGCCTCACAGTCCAGGGGTCAGTTTCAGCATGGTGCCCCTAACACTGACATATTGCCTAGAGAGAGTTGTGGCTAAGCGGAAGCAGTAAGGACTCTAGGCCCCCTGTGACACAGGTCTAGTCCGTGTCCATTTATTCCTGATTTCTAGTTTTTCTTTTATCTTTAAAAAAAAGAATATATATGAATATATATACATATATACATATATATGTGTATACATGTATATATACATATGGGATGATGCATGCATGCTAAAGGAGGAATATGTATATATATATACATATTACATATGTGTATATACACATATTATATGTGTATATATACACATAATATGGGCTATATACTTATATATGTATATGTAATATGTATGTATGTATATGGAATATATATGTATATATACATATGTGTGTATATATGAAATATATATGTATATAGACATGTGTGTGTGTATGTGTGTATATATATATACACACATACACACACACACACACATATGGGATGGCACATGCATGCTAAAGGAAGAAAACTCTGGGTGTCAGTTCTTGCCTTCTCCCTGAGACAAGGTCCTGTGTTTCAGGCTAGCTGGCACGGGAGTTTCTGGAGGTTCTCCGGTCTTGGCCTCCCATCTGGTTGTAAGTGGGCATGGATGAGAGATCACACTGCGCCAGGTTTGAGTAGGTACCAGGGATCTGAACTCCTGGCCTCATGCTTGCACGGCAAGTGCTTTACTCACTGAGCCATCGCCTCAGCCTCAGCCCTGATTCCTATCTTCCTGGGCACATGACGCAGACACTCCAGCCTCCTTCCCTTCAGGAGGGGCTGTCCGTTTGCTGACATGGGGGAGAGGGATACAGTGCCCTGAACCTTGCGGGTGGCCTGACATCAGCACCGTGGTACAGCACAGCTGAACCCAGATCTCTAAGACCAAAGCAAGAAGCCCGAGTTCCACACGAGTGACTGAGCTTTGTTCTGGGCCTTGGAGACGTGGGATGTTTCTCAGGGCAACAGACAAGCTGACTGATACATATGCCATGGAAGACACAGGGAGAGAGGTGGGAAGGTGTCTGCCAACCCACCCATGGAGGGGACGGTAGCACAGCAGCTGGACAAGGGTTATGGAAGGGCCCATGTTGTCTCTTGAACTTTGAGGAAATCTTTGCTTAGCTTCCCTAACAGGTATTTGCATAGGAGAGAGCAGTTGGGGGTCTAGAAGATGAATCCAGGCCTGGTCTGTCTTCGGTTTTCTTTTCCTTCTTCTCATGTGTGTGTATATGTGGGGTGTGTGTGTGTGTGTGTGTATGGTTGATGTGTGTGTGTATGTGTGGCATATATGTGTATGTGTGTATATATGTGCGGTAGGTGTATATGTGTGTGTATGTGTGGTGTATGTGTGTATATATGTATGTATGTGCGGTGTGTGGATGTGTGCATATGTGATGTGTGGATGTGTGTGTTTGATGTGTGTGTGTGTGTGTGTGTGTGTGTGTGTGTGTATGTATGTGTATGGGTATGTATGTGCATATGGGGTGTGTGTATATGTGTGTATGTGCATGTGTGGTGTATTTGAAGCAGGGTCTTTCAAGCAAATCCAGAGCTTGCTGAAATGGCTAGTTCCATCAGTCAGCTTGCTCTGGGGCTCTCCTGTCTCCGCCTCCAAGGCTAGTATTATAGGCCTGCTGCCACACCTACCTGGCCTTGTGTGGGTTCTGAGGATTGGGCTTGAGCAGGAGGCTCTCTTGATAGCTCAGCATGCCCTTTAACCACCAAACATCCCCTGCCTGGTTCTGCGGTTCTTAAAGTCACAGGCCCATTCTCTTTGGTGAAGACCTGGGCTCTCTGGGGTTGGTCTTGGACCCTTACTGTGGGCTGACCCTGGGTGAGAAATGACTCTGCATTTCAGTTTTCCTATTGGAAGCCCAGGCTCTTGAAGGGGACAGTTGCAGCTAAGTTACTGGATTCTGGGGTCCCCCTGCCAACATGGGGCCTCCTCAACTGTTTTCCTACTGCCTCACGGCACCCCTGGGTGCTCAGGGTCCTGTGACATGCCAATGACTGATCCTTTTGAAAAGTTGGAGAACTGAGGCTCAGATCATTAGGTCCCCAGTGAAATGCTGTTACAGGGTTAGAATGCTCCTGAATCACCCAGGAGGATGGGGTCCATCTCATCCCAGCTGTGCCATAATATTGTGTGGAAGATGGCCTTCCCATTGGCCTTCAGTGACCTACCTTCTCCAGATGCCCTAAAGTCAGCCCACAGTGGATACTATTTCTGTGGAGGCTGGGATAACACAAGGCTCTATAGTTTCCATATTGGGTGCCTGGGTCTTAGCTACTTTTCCTGTTGCTGATAAAACACCTTGACAAAAACGACTGTAAAGAGAAAGAGTATTTTTCATGGTTTGATGGTAGGGTCAAATATGGCAGAGAAGTCATGAAGCAGAAGCCTAAAGTAGCCAGAAACATTGCATGTATGGTCAAAAGAGTACTTGGCACCATGGCTCAGTGTGGAAGGCATTTATTGCCGGACAGATGGCTTGAATTTGGTCCCTTGGACCCACAGAGTGGAAAGAGAGAACTGACTCCTACAAATTGTCCTCTGATCCTCACACACATTCACACACACACACACACACACACACAAATGTAATTTTAAAAAGAAAAGAAGCAGAGAGCAATGAATGCTCAGCTTCTGTCTCACTTTTACGTAGGACTCTCTGATGCCCATGTGGGATTTTCCTACCTCAATAAACCCAATCAGGATAGCCCTCACAGGTATGGCTCACCTACTGTCGTTTCTAACAGGTATGCTAAGAGGCTTGTCTCCTAGGAGATGGCAGATCTTGTCAGGTCAGTAAGCAATATTAGCCCTTACCCCTGCACCCTATCTCCCTCCCTCCCTCAGTTCACAAGGGAGACATTGCCATGTACCCCATTTTTCCTTTCTATTGCTGGGAGAAAACACTCCTGGGAGCAAAGGGTTAATTCCACTTTAAGGTTACAGTCTGTCACCAAGGGATCAAAGCGACTTAGGGCTCGAACCTGGAGGCAGAGACTGAAGCAGAGACCATGAAGGAACGCTGCTTCCTAGCTTTCTCTGCCTGTTTCCTCCAGCCCAGGACCACCTGTGTAGGGGTTAGTGCTGCCTACAGTGGGCTGGCCCTTCCACGTCAATCATTATTAATCAGGAAAATTTCCCTACATACTTGCCCGCAGGACAGCAGGACAGTCTGATGGAGACAATCCCTCAGGTGAGATTCTGTCTTTCCAGGAATGTCTAGCTTTGAGTCAAGTTGACAAAAACTAACCAGCACATCCGTGCAGCCCACAGATAGGCCTGGGTAGGGAAGGCCACCTGCAGATGTCCATAGGAGTGAGCCTGGAGGGCGACTTTCCAGTCACACCCAGGTAGCCTCGTTGCCAGTGTGGCTGAAATGTCAAGGAGGTCCTGAGCCAGCACGACCCACCGCTCTGCCACCGAGGATCTAGCAGCAAACGGTTTGTAGTGTTTTGCAGCTGAATCTCCATCGCTGATGATAGCTTGGTGCTCTGCTGATGGTACAGCAGTCTCCATGAGGTTCACAAGGCACACAGACACGGGCGCAACTCAGCAGGAGCCCAAGACTCTGCTGAGGACCAGTCACTGGAGCCCTGGAAACATTCTAGTTTCTTTTTGCCTCTGTTCCTCCACAGTGGAACTTGGAAATCTGACTGTACACCAGAGCAGGCCTGAGGTTTTCCAAGCAGCCATAACCTGGACGCTGGTGTTTGGATGGAGTTAGAGAATTTACAAGCGGCCACTGGGCTAGGCAGGCAGCTGCAAGTAGCTTTCATCTCTTCCACTCTGACGGAGGCCCCGGGGCTCTTGAGCCGGCACACTTCAGAGTGGGGAAGATGCGGAAATTGAATTAGTCTGCACATTTGGGCTGCTGATGGCTTTCCTCAGAGCCATTTCGCTTGCTCCTTTTTAATCTCCTTCTTCTATTTATAAGCAGCTGGCAGCTAAGTGGAGCTCAAGAGTACGTTCCAGGCCCTGACTGCCTGTCATAACCCTTTCTGGCTTCCCCTCCCATCTGAGAAAGAGAGCTGTAGCCCCAGAGCTGAGCAGAGCCCATCGTGAGCATGATACGCTGAGGGCATCCTGACGGATGGGATAGGATCCCCAAGAATGGCCGCACGTGCAGACGTCTTCTACCACTTATTGAATGTACACTGGCTTTCCACCCCTGGACAGGCCCTGCCTTTCAGCCCCACTGTGTTTATGGCCATGGTGAGACCCTTAGCCCAGGGCTCAGCCTTGCAGGGGCTCAAGAAACATTCAGTTATTAGTCCTAAAGGCCCAACCCCTGGGACTACCCCAGCTTAAAGGTCAAGAGTGCTTCCTTTAAAAGATGAAATACGAGGCCGGCATTGTGGATGGGTGGATGTGGGGTCTGAGGTGTGGAAGGGAGAGATGGAGGGGTGGAACAGGGCCCCAGGGTTGGCTTTTGAACAGCTGTTGTTTAGCATGGGCTGTAATAAGCCATATGGGGAGAGGCGTCTGGAAGATGGGCACTGAAAGACAGGCCAAAGAGAGATAGATGTCCAAGCCTCCCGAGGGAGGTGAAGGTAGATCGTACAGGGAAGCATAGAGTCGGGAGGAGGTGGGGCGGAGTTAAAGATGCGCAGAGCCAGCAGGGGGCGCCATGGAGACTGTTGTAGCCGGGAATGTTGAGGCTAGGCAGGATGTCAGAGTGCAGCGAGAGTGAGGCGTGGCAGAGTATGGCTGGAGCTGGCAGGGAGCTGGCAGGATGTGAAGTTAGCCATGGCATGAAAGGGTATGGTATGCAGAGATGGCCCATGCACTTGTTTCTGAGAAAAGAGCCTTGATATGCATAGAGGGTGGAGCTCAACACACCTGGCACGGTTGCTGGTCTCCCAAACTCCTATCTAAAGTCCAAGACCCCGAGAAAGATGAGAATTTCAAAGTTAATGACAGGTTATACAAAACAGCTTGAGCCCCTGGTTGGCAAACACTGACTACCCTTCCCAGTAGCCTTCAGGAACTATTGTTTGGAAAGTGGGGACGGGCAACTGAGCAAATACTAGTGTAGAAAGTCACTGTGCCCACGGGTGGGTGGGAAGCCTACAGGGGGCTCAGGGGAAGTCATCCTGGAAAGATCACAGAAGATTCCAGAGACCCAACAATGGATGGTCTTTGAGAACAAGTGGGGTTGGGGTGGGGTGGGAAGGTGTTAGGGGATATTGCAGGAGGGAACAGAGACTTGGGAGAAAAAAATGGCTTTGCAGAGAAGTCTCTCTGCTGGGTGCCTCAGTGGGAGAGGTGTGTGTGTGGGGTGCAGACTGTGAACAACTGGTCTTGTTGACCACTGGCCTTCCATCCTGGCAGTTCTCAGCGCTGTCTGTTCTCTGTCCATCAGTGTTCCTGCAGTGCAGTCCCCTGCTTCAGGGTGCTCGGACATTCATGTCAGAGATGGTCAGTTTCCCATGAAGAAAGCTGGCTGTAGATGTGCTGACGAGGGAGCCCAAGCATGTGGCTGTTCTGTGGGAGTCACATGTCTCTCATCACAGTGATAGCTGGCAGCTCATGAAGCCTTGCTCCTCTGGGAAGCCACAGTCTCCACTCTAAAATCTAAACGCGTCAAATTAATGCTACAAAGATGCTGCCTGGTGCCCCACTGGCTTGACGCAGAGGTCAAAGGGCAGCCTACTGCACCCACAGATGCATCAGGGTGTGACTTTCCCAGTGAGGGAGAGGCCAGAGGCAAGGGGCCCATCTCTGTCTCCAGCCTTCTCTGTATTTCTCACCAAGTTTCACCTTTTAATAGACAGGGCTATATTTAACCAGCTTGACAACACCTCTGTAATCGTTCATCCTTCACACTCAGAAGTAAAAGCTGTTATATCTGAGGAGGTGCCAAAGCTGAGTACCCTAGAATTGTGGGGTTGTGTAGAGGGCATGGGTCCTTGTGCTCACAGAGGCACCCTGGAAACTAGGAATGTTAAATGCTCAGGGTTGTCTCTTCAAAGAAAGAGATGTATAACCTGTTTTCTGTCCATAACGCTGAAAATGGGTGTGGTTAATAGCTTAGTGTCCTGTGTGATCTGTAGGTCTGGGCTATACCTGGCTCCTCAGACTTTTATGTTTATCTTAGACTCTTGCACCCTAGACCTTTCTCTTGAGCATTAGTTCTTGGTCAATAGAACCCATTGTTTTGGAAAGGGTCAGTTGTACTTTGTAAAGACTTTGTAACCATCCCTTAAGCTTTCTTGTAACTGAGTTCATTATCATCAGGACACTTTCCCCCAAAATTGTGCTTTGCTTAAATATGCCTAATGGAAACTGCCTGGGGCCAGCGGCTACTGAGTCGTGTTGAGCTGGATTTCCTTCTTGCCTCATATGGATCGACACTCTGTTAACCATGGTGTTTGCAGAGATGCCTGCTGGGGTTGGCAGCTCATGTGGAGCAAAGAGGAACATTTCAGAGGTGAATCCCAAGGACCAGTTTTGGGAGCCCAAACCACCCAGGAGCTCAGGAAGGGTGGATAGGACTCTGTTATACAACATGGATATTCTGAGAAAATCAGGGGCCCCTGTCCTCCCGCCTGGAGCTGTCCTAATATTTGAAGAACTACTGAGGGATGCTGGACTGTGGGTGAGGGATGATGAGAGCATGTTTTTCTCTGTAACTAGAGACCAGGAGTCTCCCCTGGTTCTGAGGTTGATGAACAAGGGAGAGCCTACAGAGACACACGCCTTCTTGTCTTGTTGACTGAGATGCAGATAAAATCCTCATCCCAAAGCAGGTCCCAGAAGCTGGTTCTACTGTTGACAAGAGGTGTATGCAACCATGGTTACCCACCAACCCCTGAGTGTCTTGACACTGATGCTTTTGTTAAACTCAGTCCTTAACAATCTGGGTGTGCCACTGTCCTGGCTAGTTTTGTGTGTCAACTTGACACAAGCTGAAGTTATCACAGAGAAAGGAGTTTCAGTTGAGAAAATGCCTCCATGAGATCCAGAGGTAAGGCATTTTCTCAATTAGTGATCAAGGGGGAAGGGCCCCTTGTGAGTGGTACCATTTGTGGGCTGGTAGTCTTGGGTTCTATAAGAAAGCAGGCTGAGCAAGCCAGGAGAGCAAGCAAGCCAGTAAGCAGCATTCCTCCATGGCCTTTGCATCAGCTCCTGTTCCTTGACCTGCTTGACTTCCAGTCCTGACTTCCTTTCGTGATGAACAGCAGCATGGAAAAGTAAGCTGAATAAACCCTTTCCTCTCCAACTTGCTTCTTGGTCATGATGTTTGTGCAGGAATAGAAACCCTGACTAAGAAAAATTGGTACCATCGAAGGGGGTATTCCTGTGACAACCTGATCATGTTTTGGGGAGGACTGTGGAAGGACTTTGGAACTTTGTAGAAGAGCCATTGGGATGTTAAGAGCTCTGTAGGGTGTTCTGTAGGACCTTGGAAGATAATGTTGAGAACAGTACAGAAGATGGAGGCCTGGCTTGTGAAATTTCAGAGGGAAGATTAAAGACTCTTATTAGGGCCGTTGCTAGTTTGATTTAAGATTCTGTGGTTTTGGTTAGCTGGGGCTGAAGGATCAGCTCTGATTAACAAGATACCAAAACTACTAAAGCAAAACCATTGCATTACTGGGACTTTTGATGCTAGTTAGCTGGAGCTGGGAAATTGGCGGTGATTGGGAAGAGACCAGCATCATTGAGGTGAAATCTTCTGAGAAGTGTTTTCTGAGAGCACAGAGGCTGCGTTCCAGAGATAGCCAGGGTTGTACCTTGTGCTGTGGCAGGATTTGGTAGTGTGTAAGAGTCACCCAGGTGGTACTGGTTTTGAAGGCATGAAGGAGTCGTGAAGAGCAGCTGAGGCCTGGGCACTGTGAGAGGCCATGGAAGGCCATTGGTGAAGGAGCCTCAGTTGCAATTGACAGCCCAGGACTGAAGGGATCATACAAAGGAGTTGAGGCTCAGGCACTGTGAGAGGCTGTGGAAGGCCATTGGTGAAGGTGCAGCCTCAGTTGCAATTGACAGCCCAGGACTGAAGAGGTCATGCAAAGGAGGTGAGGCTTGGTACCATGAAGAGAGCCTATGAGAGGCTGTTGGTAAACCTAGTTGCAGCGGAAGACAGCAGTGTTTTGGAGATGCCAGTACCATGAGATGACCACCAAGAACAGCAGCAGCAGTGGAGTACAGGCATCTGGAGCCTAGAAGACAAGGTGTGTGCTACAAAGGGCAGAGCTGGAGAAGTGACTCAAGCCCTTGGAGGAATCC
>CM052701.1:136181091-136209018 GCA_028551405.1 Uromys caudimaculatus
ATGACCACCAAGAACAGCAGCAGCAGTGGAGTACAGGCATCTGGAGCCTAGAAGACAAGGTGTGTGCTACAAAGGGCAGAGCTGGAGAAGTGACTCAAGCCCTTGGAGGAATCCAGAAGATCGTGAGTGGATCCCAGACATTGGATGGTTGGAGTTTGATTTTGCTTTTGATTGTGACTGTGGCCTGATATTTTTCCCTCTTGAAGAAAGAAGGTATTTTAGTGGAGCCCACAGTTAAGAGACTTTGAATTTTTAAAAGACTTTGAATTTTAAGAGATTGGATGTTTAAAAGGGATCGAAATGTTAATATGTAAGAATTCGCAAAGACTGTGGGACTTGTAAAGTTATTTAGATCTTGGGGATGAATAAGGAAGTAAAGGTGGAGGCTTATTGGTGATTTGTGTGCCAAGTTGACAAGGGGTCAATTGTACTGGCTAGTTTTGTATGTCAACTTGACACAAGCTGAAGTTATCACAGAGAAAGGAGTTTCAGTAGAGAAAATGCCTCCATGAGATTCAGAGGTAAGGCATTTTTCTCAATTAGTGATCAAGGGGGGAGGGTCCATTGTGAGTGGTACCATCTGTGGGCTGGTAGTCTTGGGCTCTATAAGAAAGCAGGCTGAGCAAGCCAGTAAGCAGCATTCCTCCATGGCCTCTGCATCAGCTCCTGCTCCTTGACCTGCTTGAATTCCAGTCCTGACTTCCTTTCATGATGAACAGCAGCATGGAAAAGTAAGCTGAATAAACTCTTTCCTCCCCAACTTGCTTCTTGGTCACGATGTTTGTGCAGGAATAGAAACCCTGACTAAGACAGCCACCATGCCCAGGTCCCTCAAGGCACAGGTAGGAAGAAAGGGCTGGTGAGCCAGTATGACAGAGTGGAGGAGGGCCCAGGCCTGTGTCCTGAAGTCCCTCCCATGGACACAGTCTTTGCAGGGCTGAGAGGTTGAAAGTTGGTGGCAGAAGATGGAATTAGGCCCAGAAAGAAGAATCCAAAGTTCATGTGTCTTCAGAGCCTTCTGTACCTGTGTCATGCACACAGCCGTCTGTTTACAAAGCTTGTCGGGAGTCTCCTGGAATTTACAAACTCTGGTTAGGGTTCTCTCTGATCTGCCCAACCCCCAGCCAGCCTGTGCCACTAACTCCAGATGACAGACCAGGTGGCAGGGAGACCCTGGGCTTGCTCAGTTTTACTTTTGGGAGAAGATGGGCAGAAAAATGGCCAGATGGGCTGGCCAGGGAAGGACGTGGTCCAGATAACCCCCTGTGGTCTTGGTCACTGGATGAAGCAAGCTATCACAGTTGGTCCTGAAAGGCACTAGCTTTTTAGCATTCAGAGCCTGACTCCAAGGCCAGGCAGGTTCAAGGCTGGGCCCTGGGCTTGGGGGAGGGTTTTTCTTGCTTAGAATCTGATCCCTCACTTCTATCTAGATCGATGGTTGTCAGAGCAAACCCCACACTCATCCCATTTGACCTATGCCCCAGCCAGGAATGCAGAAGGGCCCCTGGGCAGTGTCAGTGTGGGCAGGGGGCCACCATTTCACTTTCTTTAGCATTCCGCAGACTGTTGTGAGACTAGGTTCCTCTTGAGTGTGGCCATGCTAACCAGGCATCCAGCTCTGCCATCCGGCAAGTGCCTCCAGTCCCACCACAGAGAGAAGAGAGGAGAGGTAGTGTCACACACCTCCAACTGCCAGGGACTTCCTGTGTCCGTCTCATTGGCCAGGAGGAGTCACATGCTCATTTGTCTCTTTTCCCCACCTCAAGAAGCAGAACCATATGAGCCCTCAGGACCCACTTAGCTGATCACAGGAGCGGGTTAGTGACCGTCTCTTCCTCCAGCTCGGGTGGGTGGGTGAGTAGTGGTAGGAAAATGACTTCATTATTTAACTTTATTTATTCATATTTTATGTATATGAGGTTTTGTTTTGTTTTTGCTTTGTTTTGTTTGTTTTTGATTTTTGGTCAGCATCTATACATGTGCCTCACATTTGTGCAATGCCTGCAGAAGCCAGAGAGGCCAAGGGATCCCCTGCAACTGGAGTTACAGACAGTTGTGAGCTGCCATATATGTGCTGGGAACTGAACCTGGACCTTCTGCAAAAGCAGCCAGTGCTCCCTTAACGGCTGGGCTGTCTCTCCAGCCCTAAAGTCATCATTTAAATGAAGATTGATTCCAGGTGGGCGTTGCCCTGCCAGGATGGCCTGGAAGGCTTATTGCCCACCATTTAGGTTGTCATTTAGAGGTTTTTCTGAGTGGGTGAGTGGGCACTGGGCTCAGGATGCTGGACTGTGGTGGCTCCCTGGAGAGACGAATCCTGTGATGTTATGACCCAGCCAGTGATGGATTGCTCTGAGAGTGTCCTGCTGACCCCAGGCCGAGGGGGAAGGAATGAGGCGCTGATGATGGATGACTGGGGAGAGCTGTTTAATTTCCCAAGACCACCTGCCACTCTGTGGCCGTCATTTTCTGTGCCCTGTCCATCCATCAAGTACCGGTGAGGCCAGAGGCACTTCTAATCTCACTGCTGAGGAGTCCTTGAATTGTGGTGAGAGGGGAGATGGGTGCCCTTCTTGGTAGCAGAGATGAGAATATGACCAAACAGGGGGAAAAGATCTGTTCATCCAGGTCGGCTCAAACAACATGAAAGACCAGGGGTTCATCGGCAGGATCTCAGGGGCAACTACACTTCCTCCTTATCTAGCCACAGCACAGCAGTGTGCCTGGCTCACACAGAGCTTCCCGTTGTTAGGGGAACACAGCTTCTTGAGAGCACAGGAACTGCCTTCTGCTCATCGGGGTACCACTTCCCTCTGTGATCGCACACATTGTTTTTGCAAAGTGGGACAAGGGCTGGCTTGTCTCTCTTCCCACTCTACTCCATCCCACCAGCTTGGCAGAGGTGTTGCGTGTGTGTGCATGTTTTAAGTGGGGGCTGCTGCTTTCTCTCTGTTGGCAGAGAGCAGCCAAGGAAGGCAGTGGATGCTCCATATGTTAACAACACTGTTGGGGGGTGGTACAGTATCCCTTCTGGGTCCCTTCTCTAAGTCCTGTTCCTGCAAGCCTGTTTGAATAGCAGGTAGGTCTAGCCCAGGCTAGTCTTTGACCCATTCCATCATTCTGATCCCTTAGCACCAAGCCACTAAATTTACTGTTTGTAGTGGCTATTTCTGATTGTCAACTTGACTATATCTGGAGTGAATTACAATCCGGAATTAGAAGGCTCACCTGTGATCTAGATCTTGAGTCTGGAAGACACACGTTTCAGGTGTGGTGGTGCGCGCACCTCTAATCTGGGCCACACCTGCTGCTGGAGATCTACATAAGGACATTGGAAGGAGGAAGATTCAATCTTCTTCGCCTGCGAGCCTTGTGGGACTAAGCGACTGCTAGATCCTCGGGTTCTCATTCACAGCTGCTGCTGACCATTGTTGGGGAGTTTGACTAAAGACTGTAAGTCATTAACAAATTCCTTTACTATATAGAGACTACCTATACGTTCTGTGACTCTAGAGAACCCTGACTAATACACTGTTCTAGATGATTCAGCCACAGCAGCTGCCTTCAGCCTCCCCTTCAACAATGTGCCCATTGCCAGCTTTAAAAATAGCTTAATTGTTTTTCCTGATTATAAAACTAATCCATACTTATTGCCAAAAAAGTTCAGGAAACAGAGTTTGCTGAAGACACCCCCCCCATGCTAGCCTGCACCCCCAGTTTCTGTGAGGGAGGAGAGGAGCATGCTGGGTACCACACAGTGCACCCCCACTGTCACAAGTGAGGACAGCCACCTCCAACATGAAGCAGGTGGCCCTGGTGGCTTCCTTGATTCAATTTGTCTGTATAAGTATAGTCTTTTTTAGCTATTCTTTGACTATTCATGCATGGTTACAATGTGTTTTGACCACATTCTGGCCTCAATCCACCCTCCCATTCCTCCTTGGGACGCTTTCCTCCCGCTCCCAACTTCATGTCTTTTTTTTTTTTAAAGATTTATTTTTATCATTTTTAATCATGTGCGTACATATTGGGAAACACATAGGCACACATGGATGCGAGTTCCTACAAAGGCTGGAGGTATCAGATACTATGGAGCTGTAGTTACAGACGGTTGTGAACTGCCTGACTTGAGTACTGGGAACTGAAAATCTTTCCTCCTTCTCGTCTTTTCTTTCTTTCTTTCCTTCTTTCCTTCTTTCTTTCTCTTCCTTCCTTCCTTCCTTCCTTCCTTCCTTCCTTCCTTCCTTCCTTCCTTCCTTCCTTTCTTTCTTCCTTTCTTTCTTTCGTTCTTTCTTTTTCTTCTTTCCTTCCTTCCTTCCTTCCTTCCTTCCTTCCTTCCTTCCTTCCTTCCTTCCTTCCTTCCTCCCTCCCTCCCTCCCTCCCTCCCTTCCTTCCTTCCTTCCTTCCTTCCTTCTTTCTTTCCTTTGCACACTGCCCAGATGCACATGACAGAGGAGCTGTTCACTAGACATAAGAAACCTACCGTGGGCCACATTGGAAGAGAAATGATGCCCCTCTTCCAAAAGCCATCGGCTCCTTAGCCAGGGGTGCGCCCTCACGCAGCCCTCCCCCTCCCCGGTGTGCTGGGCTGTTGCCTGGCTCAGCCCCGGCTCGATCTTGTGCAGGTCCTATGCAGGCCACCACATCTGCTAAGAGTCTGTGAGCGGAGCTGCCATGTCAGGTCTTGAAGACCCTGTTTTATAGCCCTGTCCCCAACTTCTGGCTCTTACAATCGCTCCATCTTGTCTTCTGCAATGTTGCCTAAGCCCGGGAGGGAGGAGTTATGATATAGAGACATGAGTCAGTTGCCAGTTGTGACTTTGGTCAAGGCAGGAGGGAGCTTTGAGCTTTTTTTTCTCCTTAAGAGACAGGGCCTTGTGATTGTCCCCCCGCCCCGCCCTGGGGTGTGACCTAAGGCTTTGCTGACACCAACTGTCACACACAGGATTTGCTTCCCACCTAGCCCACACTGGTGTCCTATGTGGTCCCCACTTCTATGGCATCCTTGCAAAGATACTGTGAGGGAAGGAAGTCTCACATCCCTGACTCTGAGTGGGGATTTCCGGGCCGATTCCTTCTTCTTCTCGCAAACAACAGCCCTGATGAGTTTACTGTCCTCTTTCCTACCATCTGGATGACTTCTCTAAGTCACTTCCTGGAATAAGAAGGCTAGGATCCCTGGGTCCCGACTAGTGAGGCTGGGGGGATGTTTGAAAAAGAGGTCTCATGATGCCAACCAAACTCTTAGAAAACCTATCACAGCAGGAAGGGTAGCAGCAAATGGAGGGCCCAAGTGGAAATCACAGGCCCCACACCTGTCTGGGATCACACTGACCTTCACCAGCCAGGGGGCCCATAGCTATGGTCCAGTGGCTCAGGCAATCCTCCCGCAGCTAAAACTGGAATCGAAATCAACCTACTTTCCAGTTCTAGGAGAGCAGGTGATCACAGAGAAAGAGCACAAGGCCAGGCAGGCAGCTGTACTGGGCCCAAGGCCAACCTCCAGAAGCCCAGAGCTTCCCCTGTCTGTCTGGTCACTGGCTGGCCTGTCCCCTCTGTCCAGGCTGAGCAGGAAGATGGAGTGGCCTGCTTTTGGAAACAGTGGCTGCTGCCAGGTCCTAGCTGCTCCCAGGGGAAGTCACGCTTGTGTAGCAGCTAGCTAATTAAGATGAAAGAGAAACTCTTGGAGGAGCCTGGAGAAAAGGCTTCAGAGTCTGCTCTGCCCTCAGACTGCTCTTGTAACAGAGAGCAGATTTGCTAACCTCTTAGGACCCCCTGGCTCATCACCTCCTGTGGGGTAGGCCTCACTCAGCATGCTTCTGAAAAAGGTATAGAAGAAAGAGAGGAAGCACTGAAGAAATATGAGAAGACAGAGAGAGTCAAGAAACTTCAGTGCAACAGATAAAGTGGAGCTGCTTCAGATAGGGATGTTAAAAGTAGTAAATAAGTCATGCTCACTCGGGGCTGGAATGCATGTAATCTTGAGTTTTACCATATTAACATTTCTTCCTCATTCCTAAATCTAGACAGTGGACTTCATGAAATAACCTTGCAATTTCATTTCTGAACGACCATTCTTTATGATAAGAAAAATAACTAAGCCAGCTCATGCATTTCTTTTAAACTTGGCTTTTACACCTTACTTAAATCTTAAGCTTTGCTTAACCCTTAAATCATGTTGTAAAGCACATCCTTCAAGAAATGTAATTTAGGCCGGGCAGTGGTGGCGCACGCCTTTAATCCCAGCACTCGGGAGGCAGAGGTAGGCGGATTTCTGAGTTCAAGGCCAGCCTGGTCTACAGAGTGAGTTCCAGGACAGCCAGGGCTACACAGAGAAATCCTGTCTCAAAAAAACAAAACAAAACAAAACAAAACAAAACAAAAAGAAATGTAATTTAGAAAGCTGCAGGGTCATTCAGGGGTGTCCACATTTTGTGTTGTCTGGTGTTCATGGCTACCCTGGAGTGCATGCAGCCTGTGGATTGCAGACTGGGCATCCTTGATTATTGCAAAGATACCTAAATACAGGTCTCTTTAGAAAACATCACACCTGTGTCCTGGTGTGGTGTGGTTTGAATGAGAATGGCCCCCATAGGCTCATGGATTTGAATGCTTAGTCACCAGGGAATGGATTAGAAGGTATCCTTGGAGTAGGTGTGCCCTTCTTGGAGGAGGTGTCACTGGTGGTGGCCTGCTGCCTGTGGAACAAGATGGAACCCTTAGTTACCACTGAAGCACCATGCCTGTCTGCTCCCTGCCAATATCAGAGGATGAATTAACCCTCTGACATTGTAAGCAATCCCCCAACTAAATGCTTTCTGTTATAAGAGAGCAGAAACTGAGACACCTGATGCTGCATAAAGCCCCTTCCCTATATGACTGTCCGGCGAGCTCCTTAACTTACTAACTACCTTTGCTTCAGACTGGCTTGTACCCAAGTTCTTTTCTGGGCCATAGTCAAAAGGTCTGTATTTGCTTGAGTAGAGGGCCCTAAAGAGAAGGGAATCCTAGGCTGCCAGTGGCTGTTTTGGGCTGTGATGCCCTACCACCGTTGACAGTTACCTCAAAGTCTAGAGCTGCTTGGCTGCTCCCACCTGGTCTTTAGTGCATCCAGGCAGACATGGTGCTGGAGAAGGCAGCCAGGAGAGAGGATTCCTTTCTGTAGGCATCTAGGAGGAGGGTCTCATCTCATTCCGTACTAGGTGGAGCCTGAGCATAGAAGGAGACCTCCAAAGCCCATCCCGACAGTGACACACTTCCTCCAAGAAGGCCACACCTCCTCCAGTAATGTCACACCTCCTAAAAGTGCGACTTCCCATGGGTCAAGCTTATTCAAACCACCACAGTCCCCCTGACCAGGAATTAGCTTTGGGGCTGGTGGACTCTGAGGATTGAGAGGAGATGTGGGTGGGCCCGGGCACCACCACGTCATGCCCCTGAGACCCTTGCTGGTTCCTTGGCACTTGCTCTGTCACCATGAGATACTGACAGCAGATGTTTTTCACAGGCTTGTTATAGCAAGTGCTCACTAAAGCCCCGTTCCTCATCCAGAGAAGATGCCTTCAGGGTGGTTATCACTCACCCTGCTTTGGGGATGTCACTCACTGAGCCTCCCAACCCACCTGACATCCTGTTGCTAGGAAGGGCTGAGCAGAAGGCTGGCCTGAGGAGAGGCTTGTCTGTTCCCTGCAGGACAGACCTGGTAGCTGACTTTCCATCCTGCCCATGCCCTTCTGGTTTGGATGCCACTAGTTGTGTGTGTGTGTGTGTGTGTGTGTGTGTGTGTGCACGTGCGCATGTGTGTATGTGAGTGACTGTGTGTGTATGTGCTCATGTGTAGATAAATGTGTGTGTATGTACATGTGTGTATGTGAGTGTGTGCATGTGTATATGTGTGTGCATGTGTGTATGTGTGTGTGCATGTGTGTATGTGTGTGTGCATGTGTGCATGTTTATGTGCATGTGTGTAGGTGAGTGTATGTGTATGCATGTGTGTATGTGAGTTTTTGTGCATGTGTGTATGTGAATGTGTGTGTATGTGTATCTGTGTGTATGCATGTTTGTATGTGAGTGTGTGTGCATGTGTATGTACATATGTGTACATGAGTGTGTGTGCTTGTGTGTATGTGTATACATGAATGTGTCTGTGCTTGTGTGTATGTGTATACATGAATGTGTGTGTGCATGTGTATATGTGAGTATGTCTATGCATGTGTGTAAGTCAGTGAGTACATGTGTATGTGACTAAATGTGTGTATGCATGTATGTGAGTGTGTGTGTGTGTACGTGTTCAGGCTCATACACCAATAGGGCCTTTGAGGTTGAGTCCATGTAAGGCTCATGGGACCACAGAGTGGTGGTATCTGGCACTGGAGGAAGAGGACATGTGCCTCCTGTGATGGGCTATGTACCCATCCTCTTGCTCCCCCATGCCCTCCGCTCAACCAGAGAAAGGGGGAAAGTGTTTCTAGCAATGTGCTGTGCCCACACATGAGCCTTCAAGGACAGGCTGTGCACCCAATTCCCCACCCAGCCCCATGTCCTTTGCTCACTCCAGTTAGGCCGTTTTCACCCCAATCTTCTCTCCATGCAGGAGTCTCAGAGTCTGGCAAAAAGACTTTTCAAAAATATGTTCCTGTCCTCTGGGGACTCTCCGATGGGCCTAACCCAGACAGTAGAACTCTAGTTCCCTTCTAGAATCATCACTTTTAGAATAACTTAACATGAGTGCTTCCCCAGACAGGATCTCACTATAGACTCCCGGTTCCCAGTCAACTTCGAACCTCAGGAGCACCACCCTCCAGCCGTGGTACAGGGCAAATGGATCAGAGCTGGGCTTCAAAAGAACAGGCGTGGCCATCCCACACCTCCACTAAGCCCTCAGCATCCTCAGCTCAGACTCTGCCAGCTAGGGGCAGGCTCTGGAGAGCAGGTGACAAGGACAGCACAGGCCAGGAACTTCCTGAGCATCCCAGGACACTGCCACCTGGTAGAGGGCACCATGCCTTCCCTACAGTCTTTCCTCCACGCAGGGCCTATGGGATATTTTGCTAAGAAATAGTGAATATGTCAATTGTATACCTTCTTGGCACATAAGGTGTTAATTACAGTCACCAGTGATGGAGGCCACTCAATGTCAGGTGATGGCTCTTTTATTTTTAAGAGTTAAAAATTTATTCTTTGCAAATTTCATGCATGTATGTATACAATCCATATGGATCATATCCAGCTTTTAACTCCCGCTTCCTAGTTGTGGACTACAGAATGCTCAAACACACCCTCCCACCTTCAGGCCCCCTTTTTTCTTTCTTTTAAATAGCTCACTGGGTCCAATCAGTGCTTTCCCACACGTGTATGAGTCTGGGACCCCTATCAGAAGGAGCATGGGCAACTTACCATTGGCCACATCCTTGAAGAAAAGCTATTTCCTCTTTCCCAGTAGCCACCAACTATCAATAGCTCCACACGAGCCTCTACGCTGGATTTACCGGAGTGTGGACTGGCCTGGTCTTGTTCAGGCCTCGTGCAGATAACCTAAGCTGCTGTGAATCCATGAGCACAATAGCTACTTCCTGGCTAGACGACAGCATCTCCCAGCATTCCTCATTCTCCTCACCTCTTCTTCCGAGATGTTTCCTGAGCTCTGGTGTGTGTGTGTGTGTGTGTGTGTGTGTGTGTGTGTGTGTGATATGTCCCATTTAGAGCTGAACTTTCAATAGTCACATATTCTCAACTCTTTGATCAGTCTCTGCATTGATTGCTGCTCACTGATAAAGAAGAAACATAAATGTTTAGAAAACAATTGGAATGACATCCCTCAAACAGGGTGAGTGATGACAACCTGCAGATGTCATGACAACATGTCCACTTAGGAGGTTCTCCCCTAGGAATTGTGACCTCCCCAACCCTGAGCTTCTGACCAGGTTTATATTCCCAGACGTGAATTCCCTTCTGTGGAGCAGGTCTCAAATTCACCTGAAAGTGGTTGGTTACCTCCGTACCAGTCATGCCATCATTCCACCAGCGGGCACATCTCATTGGGCAAAGCCAGCAGTATAGAATGCAGAGTTCACTGCTGGGTAAGTATTTTCACGCACTGTTTCCCTCGGTGGGTTTTGTAATGCCTTCTGGCACTATGAAAGCTAGCCAGCAGGGAGGAAGTTTTAAAGTCAATTCCAGTTTGATTTCTCTCAGTTCTGCAACCAAATATGTTACGTATCCAGCAATAGAGTCTTACCATCTACTTATGACGGGCATAGGTGCCCAAGGGCCATGGTATTAACAATGCATGTTGTTTTAGGGGCCTCTGGAGACATGTTGGTTCTTAACATCACATTTGCTCCTCGTAGCCATGAAGTAAGGGGGGAGGGGGGACTGGCTTGTGATCAGACCAGGTCAGCTAGAGATTGGTTCTTAGCGTGAGAACCAGGTACCAACTTCATACCTTAAAGTAGAGGAGTTTTGCCTCATTGCAGTGGAGCTGTGGTAGGCCTGGACAGAATACTCCTTAACTTGGCCTGACCCTGAGTGCTCTCTGCAGTTAGTAAATCCTTCTCTGAGTTGCCCACAGGGCTAAGATGACAGGACAGTCACTGCCTGTGGCTGGATGTGAATCCATACACAGATTCAGTATGAGGACAAAGGGACAAGTCACAACCTTCATGAGCAACCTCTGTGCCACCTCCTTGCTGTGCAGTAAGGATAGGCTGTGAAGGAAAACAGCCAGCCAGCCCTTGTTCTATGTGTGACTTTGGGGACTCCCTCTGTGGCCAGGCAGAGATGAGCCATGTGGCTAGGCCCAGATCCCCACTGTCAGAAGCTACCACCTTGGCTTCTGGACCTGACCATTCTTTCTCCAGCACTCTCAGAACTGAGAATGGAGGAAGGGTTTGAGGAGGCACTGCCTCAGGGAGCGCCCAGCCTACCTTGACATGTCAGGCACTGGTGAGTTGGTGAGCTCAGCAGGAGGGACCTGTCAGGGACACTGGTGCATGTCCCCAAAGCAATGCCATGCTGGCTCAGCAGCAGATCCTATGGAGTCTTGGGGACAGAAGCTTCCCTGTCAGACCTTTGAGGGGTCTGCAGAAGGCTCACTTACACTTTGATCCTCTCCACATGGTGCAGGGTCTGCTTGCTGCCCTTAGTTATCCAGAGTTCTAGTCAGCAAAGAGAGCAGCTGGGAGAGAGGGAGGGGAGGGAGCAGGGCTCAGAGAGCAAGGGAGGAGGGAGAGCAGCAGAGGGGAGGGAGCAGGGCTCAGAGAGCAAGGGAGGAGGAAGAGCAGCAGAGGGGAGGGGGCAGGGCACAGAGAACAAGGGAGGAGGGAGAGCAGCAGAGGGGAGGGAGCAGGGCTCAGAGAGCAAGGGAGGAGTGAGAGCAGCAGAGGGAAGAAAATAGCATGATGATGGAAAGACAGACTGAGAATAATCACCCTATAATTAACTTCTATAGACATTATTTTAAAAATCTGTAATTTTACAGTTGCAGAGAAAGTACAAGAACAATACAAGATTCTCTGTTTCTCTGTCTGTTTCTCTCTCTGTCTCTCTTTCTTTCTCTTTTTCTCCATTCATACACAGGAGGGAGAGAGAGAGAGAGAGAGAGAGAGAGAGAGAGAGAGAGAGAGAGTACATTTTCTGAACCATTTGAGTATAAATTGGAGCCCTCTGCCCTTAAACCCCCCTGTGCTCAGGGCCTGAGAACAAGGGCAATTTCCCACATAATTGTCATGAACATATCAATATCAGTTGATAACAGTTTTCATTAATAACGCTGCATCCATATGTGTTGAATTTGGGGCCAGCTGTGGCCACTACCGCACTCTTTTTCCAGGTCTAGGAAACAGCCCAGCCTTACCATTGCAGCTCATATGTGTTTGTCTTTAGTCTCCTTTATTCTAAAGCATTCATCAGCCTCCCTCTGGGTCCTTGTCCTGAGTCGTTTGAGGAGCGGTAAACAGTTATTTTGGATCATGCTCTATTTGAGTTCATTCCGCTTTCCTCAAGATAACATCTAGGGCATTCCTCTGGCAGGTACACCCCCAGGAGTGAGGTCTCTCCCTCAATATGTCACCGAGGGAAGCAGATATTGTCTTCCCTTTATGTTTTCCTGTGTAGTTACCCCATCCGGCATTCTTCACTTCTTCCTGCAGACAGGAAATTCCATCTGGAAGTATATATGTGTTCATCCTGACAAACCTAACATTTCTTATACTGCAGGTGATGATTTCCCTCAATTTGCATGGATCTGAAAATAACTTTTCTCACTTTCATTCTGAAAAATATTTTCACTGTATTTAGAATTCCGGATCAACAGGTTTTTTTTTTTAATGTTATATTTTCTGTCTCCTGTCATGTCTAATAAAAAACTAGACATCATCTGAATCATTATTCTCACACGTGCAACGAAGGACAGGCGTTGGCTTGTAATCTTTGGCTCTTAGAAGTCTGATTATAACACACTGTCCTAGGGAGCATTTCTGCTGCTGTGACAAAATACTGACCGAAAGCACCTTGGGTGAGGAAAGAGTTTATTTCCACTCATACTTCCAAATCACAGTCCCTCATCGGGGGAAGCCAGGGCAGGATCTCAAGGTAGGAACTGAGGCAGAGAACATGGAGGAATGCTGCACACTGGCTTGCTTCCTCTGGCTCACTCATGCTTCTTCCCTTGTCATTCCTTGCCTGCTTCCCTGCACCCATGACTCCTAAGGACTGAGGTTGCAGCTGGCAGCTTAAGATATGTGGAGCCCAAGCCTCAGCCCTGGGCTTGCTAGACTGGTATCCTGAAGAAGTCAGCTTAGGAACTTTGGAAAATTCCACCAGACCCCTCCCTTCCAGGAAGAGAAAGGTCACAGAGCTCGTAGGTAGGCACCTCTCCCTTCTGGAAGGGAGGGGCTAAGCACATTCCTCAGACCACAGGTGGGGGATGACCATCCAGCCATCTGCAGGTAGGGAAGGTGCCCAGAGCACCTAGACACATTCCAAAGGGTAGACCCACTGTTGGTCACCTACAGACAAGGGGAGTCCTGTCCACCTCATTCCCTAAAGACCAATCAGTTTAAAACTCATACTGTTCTGCCAATCACAATGTGCCTAATGCCTGCTGCTCTCAAAACTGTATAAAAGCTCACTAAATGGGCTACGCGTGGTCGCTCTCTCTCCCTCCTTTGTGTGCAGGGAGACCCCAGCATGCTGGAACAATAAATTCCTCTTGCTTTTTACATCGATCCCCGACTCCATGGTGTTCATTTAGGGGTCTCTGGTAAGTTAAGGCTCCCTAGAGTCTTACAGTCCTCCTACCCCCCACCCCATGGCTCCGGTGCTCTGATTGGCTGAGGAGCTGCAGGGCAGAGCTGTGAGTGCTTACCCAATGAGGGTTGGCAATGGGTTGAGGGTGATGAAAGCAGTTGTTGCCAAACAGTACTGGGTAACAAAGTGCTGTGCAGGACATAATGCTGGCAAGAGGTAGAGAAGCCAGCCATCGCAACCACGCACCTTTTAATGGATGCAGAATCAAAGAACCCTTCAGAATCCTGATGGAGGGGGACATAGAAGTCTAGGCACTGGCAATCAGCTGCATCAACACTGTGTGGAAGCTGCTCCCCCAGGACCATGGGACCTTTGAGCCCCAGCCACAGTGCAGGCTTCTGAGCAGCATAGATGCTGGAGGTCTTTTCAGTTTCTGAGACTCTTAGGGGTGACTTGCCGTACGCTGGTAGATATCGGAATGGCTGGGATGTAGGGACTAAGGTCTTCCGTGAAAGCCTAGAAGTCCATGTTGGAGTTTAGAGGAAATCTGAGTAAAGCGATGTGGAACTCCCCCCCCCCCCCTTTATGTGTGTTGAAGTCTCTACTCCATTAGGACAACTGATGCAAAAGTCACCCCAGGCATCCAGCAGCTGGAGACCTAGTGTGGCATGGGAAAAGCTTGTCTGAGGCTGGCTGCTACTCTGTTGTGGCTGAGTCTAGCCTCTTGTGTACCCTCTCTGTGTTCCCAGGACAAAGCAGCCCTAACCTGGGGCTCTTTGCCATGCTCCATTTGCCTTCATTCCCAGTGGCAACTGTGTCCCGTACAGGAGGCTCTCAGCTTACTGCACTGTGTAGGCTACCAGACCCAGGCTCAATGAGGACTCAGGCACCAGCCCATGGAACTCTGTGGGACTGGAGACAGGATTTGAACCCATATCCCTTTGGCTCCCAAACTTGATGGTGAGGCTGCTAACTACCCTGGACTCTGCATCTGGGGATCATCACCTATGGCTTTGTCCCTGGTCTTAATGGTCAGCACTGGCATCTTAGCTATCTTGTTTTCCCTGAGCTTCCTCCAGGGCCCTGTCTTCCTTCTGCCATTATGTAAGTGTCCTGGCTGGAGAAGGACCTGCAATGTCGGATGGCTCCCAGCAATAGTGCTTGATGCACTAAAGCAAGGGAGCACCTCCCAGGCCTGTGGAGCAGCAGCTCTTTCTTGACCTGTATGCATACACAAGCATGCACAGTTGTTTTCAAGACACACATACACACAGTCACACATACGTACACACCATGCCCATGCGTGCATACACTTAAGCACATATACTCATATACATGCATGTGTGTGTATAGACACATGTACACTCGTGTGGCATATGATATACACATACACAACACAAATACATTACTTATATTTGCACGGACATGCCCACAGGCATATTTGTTAGCTGTTGTCTGTCCCATGCTATCTTTCTGTCCTCTCAGTTGACCAGAAGTAGTCTCCACAAGCCACCATTGGGAGAAGGCCCACTCCAAGCCTCTGACTGCCCTTGGTGGACACAGCTTGATCACCACGGTCCAGGCTCACTTCCTTGTCCTAGTGTTCCTTATTCCTCTACTCTGAGTTCCAGAGTCCTGCTCATCCCACATGGGCATCTCTCAGGAGCTTGCTGTCTCCATGGCTACTAGCATGGACTCTCTCCCTGTACCCTGCTCCCTAGAGGACCTGGATCTCCCCTACTTCTCCAACACCTCCCCACCACACCCCACACTCGGGGACACTTCTCTGTCTCTCAGGGATAACAGCTCACCCTATTTTGACCTTGGTGCGCCTTGTGTGAGATGGCCCCTCCCAGTCTTGTGTGCCCTGGGCTTACTGCCTTTTTTTTTTTTAACCAGGGGTTTTGAGCCCCAATGACCACATGTGTACCGCACATCACACACACGTGCACCTGCATGCATCCACATATACACACATGTACCCATATATAAAGACATGTAGTCCTTGCCTCAGCTGGCCTCTTCTGCTAAGTCCTGCCTTGTCCACAGCCCTTACATTAGGCCCTCTGGAGTCCTGGCTTCTAAATGTCCTTTTACTCAGCCTCAGTCCTGAATGCTCTGACAGATCACCTTGGACTAAGTGACTTGTAGCTCACACATGGATCCAGCTGCTCCGGAAACTGGGAAGGAAGCTAAGACAGTGGCGTGTGAGGTATGTGAGGTGTGTGAGGCCTGCTGTCTGCTGCCTGGCCAGCTCCACTGCCTGCTTCATAGCTTGTTCCTCCTCACTGAAGGCCTCACACAGGGAAAGGGGTTGGAGCTCTCTGGGGACCATTTCACTTACCAGAGCTTCATCTTCTCACAGCAGCTTGCAGGGGGAAGGTTTCTCCCACACAGGCTTGGGGTTTCTGGCATCCTGCAGCTGGAACATACACTGTGAGTGTCACAGGGGCAGAGCCTCAGTTGGGGACTCTGGAAGTGAAGTGCCATTCTAGAGGTGCCTATTAGTGTCCACCAATCTCTGAGGAAACAGGGAAATGTAGGATTCCCAGGAAGTCCAAGGTAGCCAGCAGGTGGCCAGGGGGGAAGGCACTTTCTTCTCAGGAACACGTCCAACCACAGTGCAGCCAGGAGGCCCAGGATCCTGTTGGAAACAACAAAATCCCTGAAATACTTCATTTTCTGACAGCTGTTCTTCCACAGTTCTGAAGCTCGGCTGGATGCAGAGCACCAGCCCCTTCCTTGGGCTGAGAATGTCAGAGCCCATTGATCTGCATTAAAAAACGCCAGGAGGAGAACCCCTGACTGAGAAGCATGCCTGATCAGCATCCCAAATGCGTCCCTACATTGATTTTGGATTCCAGGGTCCCTGATAAAGTGGAAATTTACAATCTCACTGTCGAAACTCCTTCCCAACTCCATCATCTGCTCAACAGATGGCACGTCTTCAGGGTAGCTTTAATAACCCCCCCAAAATTAAATTAGTGAAAAATGGAGAATGCTTGTAATATTAAAAGTCACCCATGGCCCCGGGAAGCAGGTAAATTTTCATTCACAGAGGAGACTGAACTTGGAAAGAAGCTGGAGATGAGGTGATGTCTGCAAAATGAAATGCTTGCCTGTGCCTGCCACCCCTGACCAGCCTCTGCCAGTTTCCGCTTGTCCCTGTCTGCCCATGCCTGTCCCACACTGGAAACCATGCTAGCAGGACTCTGAGCAGTGAGTTGCCCTGGGAAGTGTTGCTTGCCATGATGGAACTCTCCTGGTGACTTCCAGAGCCCCTGGTGTGTAGACCAAGCCCCCTAAGGAAAGAAAGAGATGTGACCACCTTTGTGCACACACAGTTCAGTTGGTCAACTGGGTAACACAACATACGTTCCCAGATGTTTGGGAACGGGGTAGGGAGACTCCGGTTCCATCCTTTGAGACTGAGCTTGCATTACAGACCACGAAGGGTATACTTGACCCAGGCCCATGTCTCTTGGGAGTCCAAATCTGGCTTCTTATCCTGCCCACTTGGGGCCAGGGGCTGAGTTCAAGCCAGGCTGGAGCCACATGGACCTGAGCTCCTGTGCACAGGGCACTTCAGGGACCACCATCAATTCTCCTGAGACCTGGTCATAGGCTTGCATCCAACCACCTGCTGTGCCTCCAGAAGCTCCTCCCACAGAACAGCCTCCGCTCTCTTGTCAGCTTGGAGATCACTGGATAAAGGCAAGTCAGCACAGACGCAGACACTGCCCCTCCCTTGCAGAGCTTAGCGTTCCCATCGGTCTGTGGTGTGCTCGCTGAAACTTTTGAGGACGGCACACATGTTTTATGTACGCTAGGTCTGAGAGCTGCAAGTCCTCTCCACAGATGGTTTCTACTGTCACAGACTCCTCCCTCCTTTGTTCATCTTGCTAGTGTGGGACTTGCGGCCTGCTCTGTGTAAGCCATCTTAAAACTAGACCAAGGACTGGGAGATGGCCCAGTCAGTAAAATGCATGAGTCTGATCCTCCAGAACCTATGGAAAAAGCTGAGCATGACAGCAGTGAAGGACTGGACGCAGGGTCCCATGTCTTTTTGCTGAGCTAGGTAGCTGCAAGCTGCCCAGATTCCACCCACCTGGACTGGTCTGCCCTGCATTTTCTCCATGCATGAGGGAGGGGTGGCTTCTCTGCCTGTAGAAGCTCTTGGCTTTTCAAAGAGAGCAAAACCAGCAGACGAGGGCTAAGGAGGAAGGTAGCCATGGCTTCCCACCCACTGCCCTTCTAGAAGCTACCTCCACCGCTGTGGGCTGCTGGGACCCTCAGAAGGACTTCAGGAGTACAGACGGGTAGGGGTTCCTTGCTTTCTCCTTAACTGTCTAAGTACTGCCTGCTTCTTTCAAGATCCACCCAGCTGTGACTGAGACACTGACCCCACACCCCAGGACAATATGGAAATCAGTTCTGTTCCCCGCATGGGAAGTGTCTACTCATTCTGTGAAGACAATGAAGATAGGCAGCTTCTAGCTAAGCCAGACTCCTCATTCTCCTCATCACCTGATTCCTCACCCACACTGTCATGATCCCTGTCAGGAGCTTTCCGCTATGCATTCAGGGGACAGACCATGTTTAACCAGCATTGCCAGATTGGTGCCACACAGTGTCTCCCTCCTCTGTGGCCCTTCCTTGAAGTTCTGAGAGCCTTTTAGCTTCCTTCATCTGCCCCTGTGTCTAAGACTGTTTTGTCTCTCCCACACAGCAACGAGAGTACCTGATTGAGATACAGGAGACCTGTACACAGGTGCGCTCTGCCATGACCCCATTGCATGCATGGCTATAGTTAGGCTGTGTGGTCATGGTAGCAGCTTCACTTGCATAAGCCGGAACAAAAGAGGAGTTGACTTCTGCTCATACCGAGATGAATACCTCAGGCTGGCACCGCAGATCCTGGGATGCACACTGGAGTCCGCAGAGGGGACCAGGACCAAGGAGGCTTGTTCTACATGAAACACACTGGAATGAATCAAACTCAGAGGGGCCTGTTTGCTTTCTCAGAGGTACCGGAGACCGCCTGGTCCCAGACATGGTGTGATCTAGCCCTGGCCTGACTTCTCTGTGATTCTCTTGGCTCTGCCTTTGGCATTGGGCTGGCTGTCTTCAGCGTGGCAGCTGGGCCACTGGGAAGCACCCTTTGCCCTCCATCCTCTGCCTTCATGGTCCTTCCTTCTCACTGTAGGCACCTCAAAGCCCCCGAAACACCCAAGACCAAGTTCTCAGCACAAAGAAGATTTATTTGCCCAAGAGGAAATAGAGGACAGGAAAAAGGAGACAAAGACTGGAGACGGGAGGGGGAGGGATGAGGGAAAAGGGGAGGGAACAAGGGAGAGGGGGACGGGATATTTGTCCTGTACGGACAAAGGACTGCCTCTGGATAGAGAGGAGACAGAGGCAGCATATGGGAAAATGACAGTTTATAAAGGGAAAGGGGGGAAAACCTATGTTAGGATAAGTTGATTGGTTCTGATTGGATATGTTAATTAGGGCATCAAAAGGGAGCTTTGATTGCTGGACTTCAGTGCTTCAATAGCTGGACCTTGGGAGTCAGCCTCAGGGGAAGGAAGTGGCCAAAGAAGGGAATGGGCCTTGTCTGTTATTCCGCTCGCTTTAGGGATGTGCTAGTCTTTAGTGAGGGAGAAGAAACGGGGTCAGAGGGTGTAAACCTGTCGGAAGTGTTCGCCAGGCCAGGCTCAGGCCCGGGTTGGCCAGGCTTGCTCCTGTTAGAGCCCCTTCACCCAGCTAGGAAAACCAAGGACAACGCCATGTTCTTCCTACCCCCATAACCTTTAGCTTTAAGATTCACTCTGCTGCCGCAGCTATATCAAGGAGGAAGGAGGATGCTGGCCCCAGCCTCTGCCTTTCTCTGTCGTCCTGGTATGCAGTGGTAAGGAGGGAACAGATCCAGCAGCCTCTGCTTATAAAGTCCTTAGCTCCTTTTCAACTTCTGTATTTCTTCGTGGGAATTCAGGCTGTTTCCCTCTATGGTACCAAACACACAAACAAAAAACCTGTTGCATTTCAAAATGCTAGGAGCATCATTCTTGACTCTTTCTTTGTGTACCACAATCAGCAAGATGCTCGGTCTAGGATGGCCTCGCCCCTTGCTGCCCAGTTCACGTTTGCTCATTGCTATCTGTGGGAGGGCAAGTCCTTGCTGAGATGAACCCTGTATGTCTTTCAGACTGGCACTGATCCGTAAATCCACTGGACCTACTAGCATGTGGGCTGGGGACACAGAGCATCCTGGTCCCTTACTGTGAGCTACTCAGTCTGTGGTAGCCGGAGGATGCTGGACATCCTCCGAGATTGTTGAGCTCTGAGCAACTTTATTTGTGATGGGGAGTGGTATCGGGAGGTCCCTGGTTGGTCCAAGATTTTATTGCAAGAACCACATTCTTCTAGGTCCCTCTATAGAGCCATGAAAACATTTCCATTGGCCCCGTGTGCTGGACACAGACTTTCCAGGACTTGTCATGACTGCCCGTGTAGCTTCTGTGATATGATTTAGCTTGAAAAGTCCTGATCCACTGTCCCTCTTGCCAATAAAGGGGCTCACCCACCACCCACCACAGGGCTAAGAGAATTCTGCATTGATGCCGTGGGCCAGGGCCTTGGTTCTACCCAGTGAAGGATGGGGTTTGGGGGGTCCTAGTACCTGCCACTGGCCACCCAGAGCTTGTGTGAGGTGATGTCCTTGAGGGTCCTTGTTACCTGTGATGACCACTGAGCCCCATCCCTGTTTTTAAGCAACCGGTGCCAGCCTCTTTCTTCAGCTTGCGTGGCTGAAGTTCTAGGTTAGTTGGGCCCACATTCCTTTCTGGAGATCCTCCATTCTCCAGGGGCATATAGACCTCAGCCGGCAGTTCAGACCCTGGTAGCAGGAAGAGAGGGCAGAAGGAGCCCATTTTGGCTCTGTGCAGATCCCAGCAGAACCTAGGAGCCACAACACAGATGCCCTGGCGACAGTCAGAGAGCACGCAGTGTTCTTTCTCACAAGTAGTCCTCCCTCCCAGGCCCTGGCCACCTTGTCCCACCCCCATTTCTAAGCAACCAGGAACAGTGCCTTTATTTGGATAAAATTTCTTGGAACTCCCAAAGGGCTCATGACAGAGTGCAAACCCTTCTGGGTTGCTTGGCTCCTACCAAAGGGATGGGATATTAGCCCCAGGCCCAGCAGATGTTCTGGAGCCTCTAAGCAGAGCCCCAGCTCTGCACTGCAAACATGGCGTTCCAGAAGGGCAGAGCGAGCTTCCTCCCACCTCCACCTCCCATCACCACCAGCCAGGGATATATTGTGACACAGCTAACACCCCACAGACAGCCACATGAAAACACTCATTAGCATGTTGGAAAGGTTTCATCTTGTCATGCTGGGAATCTGCTCTCTGCATCCCTATGCAGGCAAGTGGGGACTGGCACAGGGATGTGCTGTGGGTTAGCCAGGAAACCAGGACTCAGAGTTACCTCATACCCTTGCTCACGTGATAGGGACCAGAGCTTGGTTGGTCTGTCTGTCCAGAGCCACAAGACTGCTAAGGGGCCTTTTTGAAGACGCCCTACCTAGCCAGGTGTTGTTGGAAGGTACAGAGGTACAGAGTGTCATCAGACAGCCTGGTGGCTAGATGCAGTCCTGCCTCTGCTCCAATGTGCATTCTGTCCCAGAGATGTGTGAGAAATGACATCTGCAGGTCACACGCTGTGTGCTAAGAAGCAAGGACTCAGAAGCCATCCTACTTCAGTGCACGGGGCCTGGGAACGGGGATAAAACATTCTACAGAAATGAGCAGGTCCATGTGTCTCTTGGCTGGACCAGAGTCCAGTGGACTTTTCTGCCCTACTGTGTAGACCCATCTAGGCTGAGTGTCCAGAGTCTCTAAGGAAAAGGAAAAAGGGCTCACCCTGGAGGAGTGTCAAAAGTCCTCCAGGCTCAACTTCCATACTCCATGAAGTCGAACACTGAGATCATCCTTCTGCCTCTATTTGCAGCTGACTCTGCTGTGTGACTAACAGCATCCAACCATCAGCAATGGCCCAGCTCCCCAGTGTGAGGCAGGGCTTAGGTCTAACTGGAGAGGCAAGGGAGTAGGGTTATCCTTGGTATGAGATAGGTCACCCCCTGAAGGATGAATGGACACCTGGGGAGGCCTGGGTTCTGCCTGTACCCTTGGCCGAGCTCCCCTAACCAGAGGGGAAATGGGGGGGAAGCCGAGGAGGGAAGGGGTGCCCCCTGGGCAGAGCCCGCACCCCAAGGCCTTTGCTGCCTAGGGATCGCAGGTTGCTTAATTTTAGTTGTGCAACCAGGCATGGATCAAGGCTCTTCTACCTCCACACCTGGGGTCCTTACTTTAGGCTCCTTGCTAGCCAGTCCCTCATAGCCTCCCTTCCTCACAAGCCGCACAGGTACTGAGCCAGCCAGGAGACACTGAACTGAGAAGGCCCAGTGTCTGCTCTGCTCCCCTCACCCAGACAAATGGGCTGCCTCCTGGCAGGAACAACAGATCTGTCTCCCACTGAGAGCCACACACAAACCCATTTCATCCAGGTACTGAGATCCATCTCTTCTATCTCCTAAATTTATAGATGGCTGCTATCCGTGCCCTCCAGAGAAGATGCGTTAGAGACGATAAAGACGGCGCCAGCTCCAGACAAATGCTGCCTTGTGATTTAAAGCAAAAATGCAGGGTTGTAGGCAGATATGCCAGGAAGGCGGCCAAGCCTCAGTGAAAGATTCTTTGGTCTATTGGACCTTCATGGCTCCCCAGTACACTGCCTGGCTTCTTGGGTCTACACTGCAGCCTCTTGTTCCAGGCAAGCTAAAGACCCCCATGGAAAGCTTGTGAAAAGCAGAGGTGTGAAGCCTAGCTGTGTGGGGAGGTGCTAGGCCTTTGGATTCTGTATCCAGCATACGGCTTCCCTGAATGGTTGATTATGACTAAGGAAGAATAATAACCCTGCCCAGCCACCCAGGACTTGACACAGCTCTGTTCTCGGGGCTTGGCATTGCATTTCTGAACTACCCTCCCTGGAATGCAAGTGCCCATCTTTTCCTCGAGATGCCCGCAGGAAACACCATGCTTCCACTAGAATTTGGGATTTACCCTTTCTCCCTTCTGTTCAGGCCACTCAGAACGCACACCAAAGCCTCTGGAGGCGTTCGCCCTCTGCAAAGCTTCTGATGCACAGCCTATTCCTTAGACCACCTTGGCCATGCTGCCCTGGCTCTCCAGAGGAGGTCCCCCATAGAGAACTGGTAGAGCAGCTCCTACTGGCCTGCCTTGAGACAGTAGGACAATGCCTCATCTGCCCTGGAGCGCTTCGGCTCTAGTATATCCCCTGCAACCCTGGCCTCTCAGTCTTTCCCCAGAGATGACTGCTCTTCAGTGCTTAACTGAGTTACGGGAACAGTGCCCTGAGTGCTGGGAAGAGGTCCACTGGAGCCAGAATAGTGCAGAGTGACAAAATTTGAGTACCAGGGTCTCCCATTTACCTCAAAACATACAGAAGTTGTTCTGTACAGCACAGAGGGGCAAGCCCATGCGCCATCTCCCCCAGAGGACTGAAGTGGCTCACTTTTCGCTACTTGTAACAAGTTGGTCACTGAGCTGCTTCAAATTCTCTCCAGGCTTGCAGTGGGCCTGATCAGAGAGACGCATGTCACAGAGCGGCTCATCTGCGGCTCCCAAACCTACCGCTCACCCCTGCGAGATAGAAGACTGTGTTTCTGTTGTTATGGGTTAGCTTGCATGTGTATGCAGTGTGCGTGTATGGGCGGGTGTAGGCCAGAAGATGATACCAGTGTCTTCCTTAATCACTCTCTACCCTATTTGAGACAGGGTCTCTCAGTGAGTCTGGAGCTTATTGATTTGCCTAGAGTGCCTGATCAATAAACTCCAGGGATGCTCCCATCTCCCTGTTCCCACCTGAGAACATGGGTTACAGACAGCTGTTGAACAGAACCCTATGTCTCCTGGGAGGAAAGTCAGGCCAGAGATCGAGAGAGGGGCCCTAAAGTAAGAACTTCCCATTCATAAACATCTAGGTGGAGATGTGGCTCAGTTGCTACAGTGCCTAGCATTCAGGAAGCCCTGGGTTCCATCCCATTTCCCCATGCATGCCATGGCTCACATGTGGGAGTCAAAGGACAACCCAAGGCACTTGTGGGGATTGAACTCAGGTTGTCAGGCTTGTCAGCAAGCACCTTGTTAAGCCATCTCACCAGCTGCTGTCACGGAATAAAACGTATTCTTACCTTACCACACAGTCTTCCTAAGTAACATTATGTAGGTGCTCTTTGGCTTCTGAGCACTTTTATAGGCAGACATAGCATACATTCTGGCTGGGCTACCGTACACTATAGTCTTTGTAGATTCCCTGACCACAGGGCTGCCAGGAGCTACTGCTGCCCAGCATTGCAAGTTAGGGTTGGACTGCAAGACACTGGGCGTGGGAAGGGTCAAAATGTAAACTTGGAAGTGTATTTACTGAGTGCATATGGCTTTTATACTATGCTAAAGCTGAATCCCATTTTAAACCATACTTGTGCTGGTGAACCCAGGTGACACGGAGGTGGTCAGTACAGTGCCATGCGCAGTGTAAGACTCTCCCTGCCATGTGTCACATACCTCCCTGTCTTCACACTGGCATGTTTCCATATGCTGTACACCCCCACAAGACACTAAGAGAAATTTTGCTGCAAATAGACAGCTGCATTTGAAAGAGATCAAAGGCATAGATGAATGTGTATGTAGCTTTGTATCCACAGCTTTTGGTCAGAAACCTATAGCCCAGATAAGATCTACTCTTTGCACCATTTTCCCTCCACCTACTGGACTTTCCCTCTGCACACCTGCAATCATTCTCCCAAGCTTGCTTGCTTTCCAGCGATGTCCAGCATCCTCACATTTGGTCCTCTGTGCGCCCCAGTAGCTTGCAGCTTTTACCGTGGACTGGCGGCGGTTTGTGCAAGCTGTGCCTCAGCGTCGTTTTCTCTGTTAATCCATCTAAGACCTCGGTGAGATTTTGAGCTTTGTGGGGTTATAGTTTTGTCTGATATCTTTTTTAGTCATTTCTTTAAGTAGACTTCTCTCCATTCCGTTGGTTCTGAGACCCGAGGTCTGATGAGGTATTGGTGAGTTAGGGCACAGACTTGATTGCTTGTTTTTCTGGGGACTTCTGTCTGTGCTGTGTTTTGAATGATGGATCCTGGTAATATCTGAGAGTTCACTGATGCTAGACAAGCGCTCTATGGCTGAGCTACACACCCAGCTGTCCTCCACCTTGTGTTTCTCTTGTTCTTGTTCTGCTTTGTAACACATAACCGCATGTTAACAGTCATGGGTAGCTTTAATCTTTTCAAACTTTGTTTTTAATAATGGTTCTTAAATCCTTTAACCTTCCTTCTAAGCCATCATCCACCAGAGGTACTGGAAAGGACAGGGTACAGAGGGAGCGCACCTGTTTAGAAATGGTTTCTTGGAACAAATCCCATCTGTGTTGTCAGGAAATCAGTAGTTCAGTTCATAGGTCAGCAGCAGCAGCTCCATTTACTTGCAAACACTTCACAGATACACCGGCAGTCCAGTTCGGTAGTGTTGGGATAATAATAGCGTTGACATGACCTAGCAGAGCAGCCAGGCCTCAGCTGAATTGACTCATGTCAACAGAAGAGATTTGGATCAACAGGGACACCAGGAGAAGTTCTCAGCTGTGCCTGTCTCAGTGAAGTGAAGATCAGCAAAGACTAGAGACCAACAAGCATTGTCAGCTAGCTCTAGCAGGAAGTAAGCCACGCCTCCATCACTGTCCCTGAGTCCTATTTATACCCAAGCATCACGTGTCCTCCACAGGTCTTGCCTCAGCACACGTTTTGTCTCGACACATGAGTCTGTATCAGTTGACATCACTCTGCCAATCAGCCTGAGTCCGCGGAAGTGACAAGAAGAACTTCTTTGGTGCATTTCTCTCTATGGAGTCCTGACAAAAGGAACTCAATTACACAATGTAAGGCCAATACATGTGTGCCACGAGTGAAGAATCCGTCATCACGTGTCCGTTCACGTGCTTGCTTTAGCAGAACATCCTTTCACCTGTGTCTGCTTCATGAGTCTGCCTTGGTTTTTCCTCTGTGTTCACTTCAACAAAACATTCCTTCACGTGTTTGCCCTGAAAAAACACCATCCAACCGACTTTCCAAAGAACCCTAGAGTTTCCATTTCAGCCACGTCTCCTTTTCAATCAAGTTATATGAGAGCACTAGACCTTTGAAGTCTTTGTTAATTTTTTTTGCATTTACTTATCTATTGTGTGTGTGTGTGTGTGTGTGTGTTGGTGTGCCACAGTGGACATGTATGGTGGTCAGATGACAACTTTAATGAGTCAGTTCTCTCCTTCTACCTTTGGTTCCTGGGGATTGAGCTCAGAATGTCACACTTGACAGCAGGCACTACTATCTAGAGAGACATCCTGCCAGCCTGAAGTCTTCTTTGAAACATTTAAAAGTGGATGTAGGGTAAATGGCATCCTCACTCTAGGACTGGATGCTTTACCTAGTGATAGGTGCCTGAACCATGGAGACCTCTCTTGTTCTCCTCTGTGGGACCTGGGCACTGTGTGGGCCCTGGTTTCCAGTGTCCTGCCTGGTCCTCATGCTGTGTGGACCACAGGTGCTAACAAGTGGCCACTCAGGAACCCGGAGTACCTGACAAGGACTTTGAAAAGGGTTCTAAGTGTTCTTTATGCTCACATTCCATCCTGACCATCCATCCACCCTCATTTATTCATTAATTGCCTGTGGGGAATCTCCTCTGCTCCCTGAAACTCACCACAGCACTGACTGGTGAAGTGGAAACTTAAGGGTCCTTTGGAAAGTCGGGTGGATGGTGCAAACACGTGAAGGAACATTTAGCTGAAGCAGACACAGGAGAAAGGATGTTCTCCTAAAGCAAGCACGTGAACGGACACGTGATGATGGATTCTTTGCTTACAACACGAATGTATTGGTCCGCCTTATTTTGCATAGTTAAGCTGCATTTGTTGGGGCTTCATAGAGAGAAACGCCCAGAAAGACTTATAGTGGTGTGCTGAAGTTTCTTGCCGCTTCTGTGGACTTGAGCTGATTGGCAGAGTGATGTCAGCTGAGGCAAGACATGTGGAGGACACGGGATGTTTGGAGGGCATAAATAAGACTTGATGGACAGTGATGGGGGCGGAGCTTGGCTTGCTTATGGAGCTAGCTGTGCAACGCTTGTGGGTCTCATCTTCACTGATCTTCGCTTCCCTGAGAGAAGCACAACTGAGAACTTCTCCTGGCATCCCTTTGGGTCCCTCCTGCTGACTTGAGCTGAGGCTGAGGCCTGGCTGTCTCTGCTAGGTAGTGCCACTGCTGTTGATTCCTGTTTGCTATCCTGACTCTTACCACCTGGACTGCTGGTGTATCTGTGAAGTGTTTGTGAGTGGACTGAGCTGCCGCTGCTAACCTGTGATCTGAACTGCTGAATTTCAGACAATACAGACAGGAGTTGCTCCAAAGAACCTTTCTAAGCAGGTCCACTTCCCCCTTATCCTTTCTTTGCCACTATCTCTGGTGGGTGGTGGGCTAAAAAGGTTAAAACATTTAAGGACCATCATTAAAAATAGGTTTTGAAAAGTTAAAGTTACAGACTGGGGTGCAGCTGAGATGTCCTGTGCTGTTACAGCCAGTGTGTGAGCCATGGAAACCAGAAAGTATCTCCTCCAATCTTCATTCTAGATGCACAGGGATACTGAAGCCCCAAAGGGACAGGATGGGCCTGTGGTCCCATCATGAGTCTGCAGCAGACCCACACCTTCCCTCTCAGGAGCCTCCCACCTGCCAGGTAGATTCTGACCTGGCTAATCTTCCTGGCTCTGTAGAATCCCTGAGACTGGGCCATTTGTGAAGAGCAGAGACGTGTCCTCTGCCAGTTCTGAAGACTTTAAGACCAAGGGCAAAGCAGCAGCAGGTCTTATGTCTGGGATGGGACTGCTCTGCTTCTGGGATGGGCCTCAGGCCCCTTTAGGGGCTGAATGCTGTATTCTCACAGGGCAGAAATTGGGAAGGTAGAAAGGGACACTGTCAATAGGACAAAATGGCAACAACAGATTGGGAAAAGATCGTAACCAATCCTATGTCCGACAGAGGGCTAATATCCAATATATACAAAGAACTCAAGAAGTTAGACTCCAGAGAACCAAATAACCCCATCAAAAAATGGGGAACAGAGCTAAACAGAGAATTCTCAACTGAGGAAATTCGCAGGGCTGAGAAGCACCTAAAGAAATGCTCAACATCCTTAGTCATCAGGGAAATGCAAATCAAAACAAGTCTGAGATTCCACCTCACACCAGTCAGAATGGCTAAGATCAAAAACTCAGGTGACTGCAGATGCTGGCGAGGATGTGGAGAAAGAGGAACACTCTTCCACTGTTGGTGGGATTGCAAGCTGGTACAACCACTCTGGAAATCAGTTTGGTGGACCCTCAGAAAAATGGGCATAATACTACCTGAGGACCCAGGTATACCTCTCCTGGGCATATACCCAGAAGATGGTCCAACATGTAATAAAGACACATCCTCCACTATGTTCATAGCAGCCATATTTATAATAGCCAGAAGCTGGAAACAACCCAGATGTT
>CM052701.1:136209118-136228000 GCA_028551405.1 Uromys caudimaculatus
TAATGAAATTTGCAGGCAAATGGATGGAACTTGAAAATATCATCCTGAGCGAGGTAACTCAGTCACAAAAGAACAAACATGGTATGTACTCACTGATAAGTGGATATTAGCCCAAAAGTTCGGAATACCCAGGTTTCACTTAACAGTAACTGCTGGACTGAGAGTGAGGTCCCAGATGGAGGAGTTGGAGAAGGGACTGAAGGAGCTGAGGGAGTTTGCAGCCCCATGGAAGGAGCAACAGTGTCAACTGGTCTGACCCCTCCCCCCAGTCCTCCTGGAGGCTGGACCACCAACCAAAGAATACACATCGAGGGACCTATGGCTCAGATCACATATGTGGCAGAGGAGGGCCTTGTTGGCCATCGGGGGAGGAGAGGCCCTTGGGCCTGAGGGTGTTAGAGGCCCCAGTAAAGGGGAATGTCAAGGTGGGAATACGGGAGTGGGTAGGCGGGTGGGTAGGAGGTGGAATACCCTCATAGAGGCGGGGGAGGGGGAGAGGATAGGGGGTTTCCAAAGAAGAGACCTAGAAAGGGGGAAACATTGGAAATGTAAATAAAGTATCAAAAAATAAAAATAAAAATAAAAAAATAAATAAATAAAAAGAAAGGGACAGCCCAACAAGGTTTTCATGGTGGCTCACCCTGTCCCAAGGACAGAGATCTGTGACACTTCCTAGATGTACTTCCAAGTCAAGTGCTATACAATCTCAGGGGCTGCCAAGGAACATAGACCTTATCTCTGTGGGACTTGGGGCCAGTTGTGGGTAGCGACCTCAGACCTTGCCCTTCAACAAGACTTGGCATTCATGGCTCGTGGGATCCAGGAGGAAACTGCTGAGCTCTGTTGGACAGGAGACCAGACTCTAGTTTTTGGAGTTGGGAGCAAGTTCCCACAGAAATCTTAAAATACCAGATGTTGACCACATTGAATGGACCCTAGGCATAGCTTCCTCACCCAAGGAGGCCAGCGGCCTGGGATGCTAATCCAGACCTCCCACAAAGATCACATCCTGGTTCCTATAGGAGTCAGGTATTGGTCTCTGTTCAGGCTTGGGACCAAGGACTACCTCGAGGGCTAGTGTCTGTTGAATGAACAGGGGTACCTATGTCTAGGGTCCTGAGAGTCATGTCTTCTCCTCCTAGCATCCAGCACACAGAGTTGTACCTTCCATGTACCTGGAGCCTGTTCCTCATGGTCCTCTCAAGCCTTCTCCCATCAGAATTCCTCTGCCAGGCTCTGTTCCCCTGGAGGACCAGACATATCCACAAGGCATAATGGCCAGACTGCTTATACACTCACTGGACACCAGTGCCTCAAGGTGCTGGCCTTGCCCCCAGTGACCTGCCCTTCATTTCTTGCTAGCCTCTACACTGCTTTCCAGACCCTCCAGCAAGCTAACGCCTGCACAAACCTCTTTCCTAATTAAATTCTCTTTTCTGTAAAAAGACTCGAGTTGCTTTCTTTTTTGCTTCTGCTGCTTATTTTTTTAGTGCTCACATTTTCCCAAGGACTACTTGTTGAAAAGGAATGGAAGCTGGACCAATGGGAGCACAGGCTTTGACAGATAGCCCCCAGTGGGAATCCTGCCCGGCATGCTCCTGTGGTCCCTGCAATCCCCACGCCTCCGTGTCCGTGTATGTGCAGCGAGGAAGTGATGGTGGCGGCTCTCAAGGTTGCAAAGTTTGGGAAGATACTGGCTGTGAGATGCTCTGTGAGGATGCACCTGGGCCAGCGAGAAGGCGCAGCGTCTGGTTGCCATGGCAACACTGCCAGCATGCCCATCTTCTGCAGAAATGGGTCACACGCTCACCTCCTCCACAGTTTTGAACTTCTGTAAAATAATGATGATGGTCTCCAAGTGCACGCTGGCCTGCTGCTGTGAACTCTTCCTCTTGGCCACTTTTTGAGCAGTGTGTCGTCGTAATGAGCCACTGGTCAGAGGAAGGAGGGGCCGAGGAAGGACGTTTGTCACCTCAGGGGGCCAATTTATCTCTGTATTCCAAAGTCAGCCGCAGCCTGTGATGAAAGATGAAGCAACTGCATACACAGCCACGGAAGTCCTGCTCTAAGTCTGACTTTGTGCCTCATTGTGACACGTGATGAGCAAGGCCTATGGGCCTTGCCATGATGAGACCCCGTTCAGTCCATCAAGGTCTCCATATGTGACTAGGGCCCAGACTAGTGAGGACCCTGATATTCACTCACACCCCAAGATGGAACAAACCAAAGCCTGTGTATTTCAAAGCATTTATAAGGCCTGACATACCCAGATGTGGCACAGCCTCCTTAAGAGAGGAGGGAGGGCCACTCTCCCATGGCTTTGGAGAAGCCAGAAAACCAGGAGAGACACTGCAGTTTACTGGAGTACAGGGTGGGGTGGAGTGGGAGACACACAGAGGATGTTTCCCAGCCTTCCATGCAGGGGAGCCTAGTAGGTTAGCTGGGGGTGGGGTGACCTGAGGAGTGAATCGAAGAGGTAACTGTCCATCTCTCCTCATCTTCCTCAGGCACAGAACCCCGAATTCTGGTGGGTTGGCCACTAGCCTACAGTTGACATTTCCAAGTGTTCCCTCGCAGTAATGGGTAGGCAGGTGACTGGCATTAACCAGTGGGACAAGGATGATGTCATACTTGCCCTTGGGAGCCACACCCAAAAGCCAGCCAGTCAGTGGCCTATACCCCTTTTGACTTGTGCTGTGACCTGCTCTTGGAGCTGGAATGTGATGACTGAGTATCAGCCACTTTCCTAGCCACAGGATGACAGACAGAGGATGACAGACAGAGGATGGCAGACACAGGATGGCAGAAGGGTGCTGCAAGCTCTGAGCTTGGGAGCTGAGACCTGAAGCCACGCCTGGACTGCACACAGAGTTCTTTCATGGAAAGTCTGTGAATATGACCTGGTACTGGAAAGCCGAGGAGAGAACAGCCAGGGGTCTGGAGAGCAGCCTGGGCAAAGGCTTGTCATTTAGGACTGGGCATGATGGCATGAGGGAGAGCTGGGTGAGAGGGAAGCTGGGTGGTGGTCAGATGGGTCTTTCACCCATGTGCTCTGACACCCTTCTCGTCCTTGAACACACAGCTGCAGGGAGAGAGAGCTTCATGATGGGTTTTGATTCTGACTGCCGTGTTCACACAAGTCCAAGAATGAGGCTCCCAGAAGGGAGTGTGAAACGTTCTGTTGAAAATGGTTTGATGAGTCACACTTGTAGCCTAGCACACAGAAGACCCAGCATTCCAGCCTAGCCTGACCCTGTCCCTGAGGAGACGGCCAGAGGGAGCATTATGAGAGGGGGCCATCTTCCTGACAGACCCAAGGTCCGACTCAGACCCTCATAGTCTCACACTAAAAGTTAGTGTGTCCCTGGAGGCTTTCTGAGGCAATGGAAGGAGTCCAACAGCGAAGACAGGTCTGTATGAGGCTGGCTGTGGTGGGCACAGAGAGTCCATGGTACCTCAACCCCTCCTCTCACACTTCTGACTGAGGTGCCTCAGCTCAGGCATGGGGAGCAGCGCAGGCCTGGCAAAGGAAGTGCTGAGCAGAGAGCCACCGAAGACTGGAAGACATGAAGGAAGTGGATAGGAGTCAAGACTTCCCCACACTGAAGATGGGGGTCTGGCAGGAATTATCATTCTTTGAGCCTCCAGGGGTCCTATGCTGGAAGATGACAGAGGACCCTGCGTGGCATGCAAGCTGAGAAGAGAAGCCTGCCATCGTGCCTCCAGCTGTGCACTTGTCTGAATGTGACTCTTGGGACCCAGACTTGGGCTCCTTGAGGACTGGGATGGGCCTGGTCCACCCTTATGCTGATCCTGAAAAGGGTCGGTCGCAGAACAGGTGTTATTTGGCAGTGAGTTTAAATTCAAGTGCTGTAGCCTGCTCAGAAGTGGCTCAGACCTTGACTTTCCTTGCCTGCCTGTCCTGCACTCTTGAACTCACTTCCTCTGTTGTCAAGGCCACTCCTCAGCTTCAAGATTTGCGGCAGGAGTTTTGGAAGGAGCCCTGGATGGGGATGGCTACTAAACTGGGCTAAGATGGCACAGCAGCCACCTCTTGGGTTTTGCCATTTCCTCTGTGGCTGCAGGGGCTCTTCTGGTCCTCTGGAATGTGAGGGGTGCCCTGTGGTCCCTAGACTCCCCAAGATAGCTCTGAGGACCAGGTTCTTTCTGTCCACATGCTCCTCTGACTCACCGTCCCTGTGAGCCCTGCGAGTATCACCATCACGGAGGATTTTTTCCCACTGCCGCCTCCTGCAGCGTCCTCCTCTGCTTGGTAACTTAATTAGCTCGCTGTTTCCCAAACAGGGAAGCGTGACTCAGCACTATCTCACCATCTATATTTGTCCCCTGTCCCCACTCCAGGTGCCTGGTAGCCTAATCCTCGGAGAAAATTAGATCCTGAGGTTAGGAAGGGATTTGGAGCTGGCCACACCCAGGATGCTCGTCTTGGCTCCTAAGAGGTCTGTCACAGAAGACCGAGGCCCTCCATCACGGTCCCTCCTCCTGACTCCAGTAGGGAACTCTATCTAAACAGTTGGTGGAAGTTTGAAAAACAAAACCACAGTGGCCGTCAGTCTATCGTCCCCCTTGGGCACCAGAGCTGAAAGGCCCTGTTTCCAGCTGAGTGTCAAGGACAACTGTCTCTCTTTGCGCCCACAAGCTTTAACACAGAGCAGCTGGGGCCCTATGGCCACACCCTGCATCTTGATGGCCTGGACCTGAGCCCTGATGCTACCTGCTTCCCTCATCTCCTCTGTCTATTGTTTACCTCCATGTGCCAGGCCTGGCTGGTCCCATCCTTGAGGATGTGGTGGGCTGGAATCAGCAGGTGGTGTCTGGGGTGACCAGGTGACAGGTTATTAAAGGGCCAGACCTTTCTCTCGGAAGCCCTTGGCATTAAGCACACATACAGTCCCTTCACCTGGATGGGAAATGACTCTGTTGAGGCCAAGTTGCTCTTTGGGAGGAGCCTAGTGCAGGTGTCTGAGCTGGTGTGTGTGTGTGTGTGTGTGTGTGTGTGTGTGTGTTCCTTTCCATTTTTCTTCCTCAGCCTTGTCCTCCTAGGCTGGGATGGGGGTGGAGGTGCAGGTGCTGCACCCAGTCGGGAATCTCAGCTCTGTTGCAGTTGTCAGAGTCCCTGTAGCCCCATGGTTCATCTGAGATGCTTCGTCCTGAAGCCCAAAATAGGGCAATATGTTTACTCGGAGTCAGGA
Organism: Uromys caudimaculatus; assembly: GCA_028551405.1. Lineage (NCBI taxonomy): Eukaryota > Metazoa > Chordata > Mammalia > Rodentia > Muridae > Uromys > Uromys caudimaculatus. The sequence goes on from CM052701.1 coordinate 136,214,332, forward strand.
GCCAAGCCTCCTCCTGTCTAGCTCAGGGCCATCCTGTCTCTCTTTAAATCCCTCCCACTCTTCTCTCTTCTGTCCACCTGTCTGTCAGTTTAATCCTCTCCTCTTGGCACAACCACATCAGTGCAGTAGGTGGCCTAGACAATCACCTGGCCCCGGACCATCACCATCCCAAAGTTGTAAGTGAATCACATCAGCCAAGGCTTCTTGACACGGAAGGCCCCCTGCTCACAGATTCCAGGCAATGGCATGGTTTCTTTGAGTACTGCTGTTCCGGTCCAGCTTCTGACCATCCCCACTGTTTTATCTTTGAATTAGTTTACGTCATGAATGATGCTACTGCCAAGGTTCACATGGGGCCATCACAATGAGCCGGCTCTCAGATGTCCTCTTGGCTGGACTGTGAACTCTGAAGACCATGTATGTCTCCCTCAGGTCCAGGCCTTTGCCTGGTGCATCATCCCACCACACTTTGGTCAAAGAACAGCCGGGAGAGCCTTCGAGTGCCGCTCACCTGGCTGAGACGCTGGGTGCTTTATTTCTGTGCACCTGTACCAGGAGGCTGGAGAGCAGCGCTATCATCCCTGGCTGCGAAGCGTAATTATAGATGTAGAATAAATGACGCGTTAACATAGCCGATTACCTGCTGCCTCTCCTGCTGTCATTAGCAACCAAATGACACGGCCAGATGCTCCTAAATGGGCTACTGAGGCAGTGATGGAGGACACACCAGCCTGGGGCCCATCAGAGGTCAGGGCTGCTCAACCCTGCTTGCTTCTTACCTGCAGCCACCCCCTTCTCCCCTTTACTGCCTCCTGCCTCAAGGGCAGGCTTGATTCAGAACAGAGGCAGCCCCTGACTGCTGCCTGTCACAGCAGCTTGGCCTTCCCACTCGGAGGTTCAGCCAATGACCCTCATTCCACCCAAAGTCTAGCACCCCTGGGTGAAAGAGTGTTCCCTGAAAGTCTGTGAGCTGAGATGGGAGGCTGTGGGACCAGCCAGCAGCGGGTAAGGATGTAACCGCCCCACACTGGCACACACACATACTGGCTTGTGTGATGGAGCACAGTTTTCACTCTCTGGACTGGTATGAGGCTAATGGTATTGCTGTGGCTTAATGAAACTCACCTAGCCGATGACCATTCACGAAGGGATTAAGAGGGGGGCCTGCTGAAGATGACATGTTTTGAATATACATTGTGAGCTCTCTGCTGCGTGTCACATACATGCACCCCAGCAGCCCTGCAAACCTTGAGGGAGCCTCTCCATCTTGGTATCAGAGACTGTAGCTCAGAGAGGGTGACCTGTCCAAGGTCACACAGCCTTGCAGCTGACCTCTTCAGCCCAAACCAGGGGATAAGTCTTCACCAGTTCCTGCTTCCAGGAAACCCCACCTCTCAGTCTCCCTTGAATCAGGCTGGGGCTGTTGGATCTAACGTGGTCAATTCGATGTGTAAGGAACCATCTTTTCCTAGGAAGATCCAGGAGGGACGGCTTGGAACCCTGTGTGTCACATGGAGCAGAGCAGAGATGTCAAGAACATTAGACCTGGGTCATTAACCTCTGACATTTCCTCTCAAAAATCAGAAGAAATGCAGCCTGCTAGTCATCCCATGGGGCTACAAAATGGGGCGGGCGGGGGCGGGCTCTTCTCAGACGGGAAATGAATCTCAGCACAGCACAGGCAGAATCCCGAGGCTGGGGGGCTGTTCTGAAGTTAGAGGAAGCCCATGTAGCTGTCCTGAAGGAGAATGTGTCCCCCAAACCCGGAGGGCTGTGGAGACAGTCCTCACTGCCCAGCAGCCTGGGGACATTTAGGCTGTAAGTCAAGCGTTTTATATCCAGAAAGAGAGCAGGCGGCTTCCCTGAACTCATCGCTCTGATTTATAAAGTCAGCGAATTCTACGCAGCTCACGGTGGCCAGTGTTTTATGTTGCCCTTTTATACGCACAATCCATTTTACGACTTGTTTAAGAAAGAGACAGGAAAATGCATGCTTTTCCTGTGTAGAAAATCGGCAGGCCCAGCGTCTCCAATCAATAAAATCACATTCTGCTGACTTTGAGCAGGAAGCTGAAATGTCTTTGCAGGGGGCGTACTCCAGCTGTGGGCGGGGCAGCCGGAGGGTTCTTGGCTTTGATGTTGATTTATTGAAAAAACAAACAAACAAACCAATGGATCTGGCTCAGTGGGATGGTGCAGGCAGGGTGGGGCTCACACTCCTGGAGAGATGACGGGGAACAGACCAAGTCTGCCGGTGCCAGGGTGATTTGCAGCCTTGCAGGCAAACAGTGGGCAGGGGCTGTGAGCCACCCAGATTTACATATTGTAGGGTTTTTGGTTTTTGGGAGGTGGGAGGGCACCCAACCCTGTCATGTGTGCACCTTACACATTTTCTCTTTCCGGTCTGTATTTCTCTTGTCTTCTGGTCATTCTATGCCCCAATGATAGTTTTATGTGAGCATACTGGAAGGTGTCAGGTGTATACCCTTATGTGTAGATATGTCTGCGACAAAATCAAATTCCTTCTTCACAGGGCCCATGTACCTTGGGCATGTGGCATTGGGCACGCAGTGTGGCACAGCTAGACTCTGAGTCCCGAGGGAGTTAGGTAGCTTGGACAGGTGTGTTGAAGATGCAGCTTTGATTTGGACTCTGAAGCCCTCAGCTAATCCCAGACATCAGGAACACAGTGGGGAAAGCAAAGCAAGGAGGGGCCCAGGCCTGGCTGGGTCTGCTTCTGCCTCCACACCCTTCCTGCCAGACCACAAACCTCAACAAGAGGAATAACTTCGGCCTACCACTTGGCCCCCTGAACTGGGGATACCACTGGCAATTAGAGATGTGATTTAGGCTTTGACAGGTGCTCCCTGTCTCTGGCCATGGTGGCTCCTCTGACCTTTCACTTTCAGGACCATGGAACCCAGGATTGGAGGTGCTGCACCCACACACAGCACAGATAGCCAACTGTCTGTGACTTGGCCTCCAGCCTTGAAGCCAACCAAGGGTCATAAGAGCTTTGCCCACTCCACCCCGAAATCGCTCCTGTCCCCGAACTCGTGGTCCCTCTGCGTTCTGCTGTGGAGATCCTTAAGCTAGCAATGCTGCTCTCCCAAACCCCCTGCCTCCACCTGCCCCAAAATCTGGTTTCCCCATTTCCCTGGCTTTTTGTGGCTCCTCCCCCAAGCCTGCAGCTCCTTTGCTTGTCAGTGCTGAAATCCCACTGTGGCTCCCAAGCCGCTCAAGGTTCCTCTAAACCTTCCTCAGGTCCCATCCTCGCCCTTCCTCAAAGTCTTTGTGTCTCCTTCCGAGTTTTTGGGGTCCTTCTTGAATGAGCTTGGCTACTCACGTTGTTGTATTCATCTGACCTCAGGCCCATGTTTGGGCCACATTCTCGCCTTGACCCCACCTCCCTCTCCCTTTCTGCCTTCCATTGACCTGATATCTCTGCTGACTGCCTGGGGACAGCCCAGGGCTCCAGACATGTCCCCTCCCTGCTCCTCATCTGACATTGACTTTCACTCATGCTTGACTGGCAGCTGAAGCATCCACACGTTTCCTCCCTTGGACACGGCAACCCCAGGCAGACTGAGGCTGCTTTCCCTCTACTATCTATCTCTGGCTATTTCTGTCTCTTTCCCCTCTCTTACCACCAAGTTCTTTGCCCCTTCTTTGAACTCAGCCTCTGTACTATCCACAGTGTGAGCATTTGTGAGGCCTGGGACCATGGGACCCATCAGGTTTGGGAGGGGCGGTAAGACATCAGCAGCCATGCCAGGGAAGCCCACAGAGCAGCGCACAGTAAAGCTGCACGGAGAAACTCAGCTTATGATTATTGTTTTTGAAACAACCAGTTGCATCTAATCAAATAATGCTTCCTGTAACTCATAGCTAATTTGTTTCCAAGATCAACCTTACGAGCCTGCTCCAGTTGGGATCTGTTTGCTGTCCTCAGTGTCTGCACAGTCGCCTCAGCTCCTCATTCCACTTTGCCTGCTCTGAATAATTCACACATACCAAATTGCTTCTCGCTCCTGCTGCTGAAGCCTGGAGAGAGAGCTGAGCAAGCGGGGTGGGTTGGGGCGGGAGATGGCTTTCTTCTGCCTTCTTTGACCAGGGGCTTTGGGCCATCTGAGGCTAGAGCAAACAGCAAGAGGTTTTCTTTGCCTTGACACAGTGTTCTGTTCCCAAAGGCAGAGAGTATGCATACAAGGAATCCAGTCTTGTCTGGTGGCACTGGCTTCTTAGGAGGTCAGGGCTGGAGCATTTGCAAGACTGAGATCAGCCTGGGTTACATATAAGTTCAAAGCCAACCTGAACAGCTCAGGGAGACCCATCTCAAGCTAAATAGAAATGAGCTAGGGATGTGGTCTGCAGTACAGCAAACAGAGCCCCTCAGCAGCCCCTGGAAAGCGGGGGATGTTTATCAACAGACAAAATACTGAGGGCCAGAAGCTCAGTCAGTCCAGCGCCACGCACTGTGATTGGCAAAGAGGAAAGGGCCAGCAGCTGGCTAGGCCACCCTGCCCAATCCCTGTGCATTGGGCATTAGAATCTGCTGTGAGAAGGTTCTATCTACCCCTGACATCCCCACCCTGTTCCTGGAGACCCCCAAGAGGCATCCTGGGACAGCATCTGGGTTATCACTTGCCAAAGGGTTGAGCCAAGTACTCCTTAGGAGTGACCAGGTTGCACCCTAGGACTCAGGCAGGTCAGTGTGCAGTTGGGGCTCTGTCTGGTTCCTGCAAGCACCCTCCACCCAAGTCAGCGCCCCAAACTCACATCCCTACAATGTTTCTTCCTGCTTCCTTCATGGAAAGAGGTTCTCTGAGATACCTGCACTGGTGAGGAGTTGCGGCGTGTGTGTGTGTGTGTGTGTGTGTGTGTGTGTGTGTGTGCGCGCGTGTGCGCGCGCGCGCGCGCACACACGCACAAAGGGAGGGTAATGACTTAGAAAATTACCATCAGGCAGCTGGGCCTGCGTTTATAGGACTGGTAAGGCCCAGAAGAGGCTGCGGAGCTGTCTCTTGTTACACCACACCGTATAGCAGTGAGTGGTCTTCATAGCCAATGCTGTTGAACTGTCTCTCTCTGTCTCCCCTGGGTAGTCAGGGCCAGTGAATCTAGGGGTTCCCTGGAGACAGGGCTCGTTCTGGCCCCAGCTTTCCTCAGCTGGCGCAGACGGGCATCTTCCCAGAAAGGAAGGGTTGGAGAGAAGGGGCGTTTGCACAACAGGTCAGCTCCAGTAAGAGGAAGGCTGGGCTGAACGGCAGTAATTGAATCTCTCCTCTCCTGGCCCTTCCTGAGGTAGATCCTCTGGATGATCCTAGCAGCTGCTCTTTGTCTTCTTTATTATGGCTTTGCCACAGCCAATTTAACAGGGACAGTGCCAGGCTGTGTGAGACAAACAGCCTGGAGCTGCTAGCAGACCCATCCGGCTAATTATAGAGGTGGCTTTAGGGCAGGAGGCAGTAGGAGAGGAGGCACCTGTGCCCAACGGTTACATTAAACTGTGCATTTAAGGCTTCTTGCTGGTCCGAGTGGGCCTCAGATGTCGCAGGTGTTCTGAAGGTGATGATGGCTCTTACTGGGGATGAGGGCAGGAGTCCTCCAGGAACCACACAAAATTCAATCATCAGCAATGAGCCTACCTGAGACTCCTGCCCAGGACATCCTTCTTGGCGACCTTGTTTTCCCAGTTTTTGTGGGAAGAAAGATCAGTAAGGAAGTCTGTTCATATCTCCAGTCTGCCGGGTACTTCTGGTCCCTGTGGGCTTGACTTAGAGTGGAAAACAGGCCCAGGCTGGGGCTGAGGAAGCAGCCTTAGTCCTCAAGGACTCCTGACACCGGCCAATTAGCAGGCAGTTGCTGTGTGACAATGCAGCTGGTGTCTCTGGCTTGAGCCAAGGCCGGTGTCAGGGGACTTGGCTCCCTTCTTGAGTTTGCTCCAAACTAGCTGTTCTAAGTGGAACAGGTGTTAAATGGTCTCTCTGGGCCTCTCTGTCTCCACTGGCAGAGTAAGGACAACAGTGCCTCACCACAGAGCAAAGCACCCACATTAGTTAGTGGGGGACACCTTCCCCAGGCTGGCCACGAAGCGGCGACCATGACACATCTCTCAGTGAGACTGTCTGTACAGGCTCTCTGAGACTCTGCTGTGATACCTGGTGGAGATGTGGCAGCTCTGTGGCTCACCCTCCTGAAGAGGACAGCTACTAGAATGGGTCTGGAGCCCTCTCAGGGCCCTTCCCATGAGGCCAACATTGGTAACCCTGGTGTTGGGTGACGAGTAGGGCCAGCAGGCGGGAGGACAGTTGGGTTAAGATATGGGTGGCTTCCTCCACCAGTATATAGATGTGGTGGCTTGAATATGCTTGGCCCAGGGAGTGACACTACTAGGAGATGTGGCCTTGTTGGAGGAAGTGTGTCACTGTGGGCATGGACTTTAAGACCCTTATCCCAGCTGCCCGGAAGTCTGTTTGCCTTCAGAACCAGATTTAGAGAACTCTCAGCTCCTCCTGCACCATGCCTGCCTGGAAGCTGCCATGTTCCTGCCTTGATATTAATGGACTGAACCTCTGAACCTGTAAGCCAGCACTAATTAAATGTTGTCCTTTATAAGAGTTGCCTTGGTCATTGTGTCTGTTCACAGCAGTAAAACCCAAGCTAAGACAACCAGTGTTTCACTTCCCCTAGCCATAGCCACACAGGACCAGGTTAGACAGGAAGTCCCTGTAGCCCCTGGCAAAGGGAGAGTAGGAGAGTGACACTCTGGAAGGAGCCAGGTGCCTGGAGGCAGGAGGGTAGAGTGACCCCTCTGCTGCTGGGAAAATACAGGCCTGCAGGGAGCACGGTCCAGTTCTATGGCTCACTTGTTAAAATGGATGGGCTCTGCTCCTGGCTTTGCATGAGAGAGAGACAAGAGGGAGAGAGGGAGAGAGGGAGAGAGGGAGGGGGGGAGGAGGGAGAGAACAGGCAACAGGATAAAAAGGAGTGAATAAAGGCCTCCCTCCCACATGCCCGACCCTCTCTGCAAAGGCAGAGGAGATAGGAGATGCCTAACTCTCTGTTCCATGTTCCTTGGCCAGGATCTTGACTCCTTTCAAGGGCCTTCTCAGTGCCAGGCCACAGTGACTCACAGGCTTCTGGGGTTAGAGGACAAACCCGGAACCTTTTTGCGTGAAGGCTCTTGCACCTTCTACTGCCTGTGGTGGATGAATTAGCAGGTTGTGACTCATCTGCAGAGCACTCGCTCTCCTGTGTGGGGTTCAGAGGCTGGCTGGTGGCTTTCCCTGCCACCTGTCAGTCTGGGTCCGGCTTCTGCTCTATTGCCTCATCTCCATTTCTCGAAGAGGAGGTGATGGAGCCACACACAGGTAAGGGAGGCCCTGAGAGATTGCATAGGAGAGAACTCAGCTTGTCTTTGAAGCCCTGTGTAGTCTCAGGAACTTGTCACTTGGATCCCTGGGAGTGTAGAAAACAGGACATACTACGTGCAACTCAGATGCTCAAAGCATAAAATAACTGATCATTTTGAACGCGGTAGACAAACCTGCAGTCAGTGCTGGGAAGATGGGCTGGTAAGGTGCTGCCTGCACAAACATAAAGACCTGAATTCAGATCCTCCCAGCACAGGCATAAAAGCCATGCAATATAGCTGTCATCTCAGCCTGGGGACAGAGATAGATTCTGGGATTTGAAGTCCAGCCAAACCTAATCGGTGAGATCCTGTCTCAAAAAATGTGTGGGGCTGCTGAGATGGTAGCTAAGCCTGATGATGTAGTCGATTCCACGTAGTGGAAGGAGAGAACTGAGTCCAGAAAGCTATGGGCTTCCACCTGCATGCAAAGACATGCACGCAGGCAAGTGCATGGGCATGCATGCACACAGGCAGGCACGCGTGGACACAAACACTGTGAATACAAATTAAATTAAAAAAGATGAAGAGTGAGAAAGACACATAAGGTTGGCCTCTGGCCTCATATGTGCCTTTGTTCGCAGGTGCACATAATACACATATATGTACACACAACACATACATACAGCACACACACAGCACATACATATATTGAGCGCGCGCGCACACACACACACACACACACACACACACTATATGTTACCAGAATCTGGAGCTAACACACCTGACAATATTTACAAGGATACTAAAGAACCACAAAGGTTATCTGCCCCGCCCAGAGCATCTGACATTTGAGAAAAAGGAAGGAGCTGATGGCTGGAGGGATGGTTCATGCTTTTCTAGAGAATCTAGGTTTGATTTCCAGCATCCACACGGTGGCTCCCCACCTCTGTAACTCCAGTTCCAGGGGATCTGATGCTCTCTTCTGGTCTCCACAGGCCCTGCATGCACACGATGCACACACACACATGCAGGTGAATAGTTTTGCATCCTTCAAAAAACCTTGAGAACAAGAACAATCTTCCCAGCGCTGACGGTAGATTTGTCTACTGTGCTCAGAATTATCAGTCATTATTTATAAGCTTTGAGCATCTGAGTTACACACACTATGTCCTGTTTTCCTTATTCCCAGGTTATGAGAACCCAGGAATCCACTGGGATATGCAGGTCCCTGTGCGGTGTTAAGACAATCAATGATTTAGAGATTCCGAAATGAAGTGGGAGTCATTCCTTAAGAAACAAGTGTAAGACATGTAAGATTGTAGTAAACACAACCAATCACCCAATGGCCTGCTTAATCCTCTGCCCTAGATGAGTACCTAGTCTGCCCCTGTCCAAGGCTGGTGGGAGCACCAAGCTTCCATCTACCACTTCCATGAGCCCCAAGATGGCTCACTGAAGACAGTAGCTGCCTTCTTCAGCTCAGGGATGGAACGTGGGTGTGGAGAAGAGGCCCTGTACATCAGACCTCTGTAACTTCCTCAGAAGCCAGGCCTGGGGGCCCCAGCAGAGTGGGAGGAGAGCCACAGGGTCCCTGAAGGTAGGTGACTAGACATAGGTTTGCTACAGAACAGAGATTGGGGAAACGCCTGGCCCATCTGCGAACAGAACCCGGAGTTTCATGCTCTGATCTCTGAGCATCTCAAAGAACTGCAGGATTTTGATTCCAGGCCAGACTTTTAATAAAGAAAATTCATCCCCAGACGCGAGGCTATTGGCTGATATATCCAGCTATTGGAATCCGGGAGGTTTATCGGCAAGGGATTGTTTTATTTGCTCTCTAGATGAAGCCATTTTTCTTAGGTATTTAATCTCCAGGCAGTATATTTTCCCTAGCAAATACACTGTCTGGGACAGCAAATCCACGTGGCCTCGTCCTGTCCTTACTTTGTCTTCTGGTGACTCACGAATGGGCATTTGCTTACTTCTGATTTTTTAAAACTGTGTCATTAAGGAGAAATTACACAGAAATTAGCCTACAGTTTCTATCCGTGATCACGACTCCAGTCTGATGGTGTGCATACAAGACCATCAGATTGGGGATGGGGCAGAGTCCTCACAGCTGGAGTGATTGCTTCACTGAAACTTGGGCTTTTAGATGAGCAAGCACCTAATGTGTCTCGTAGGATGGGGTTCTGCATGCTGTCTCACCCCAAGATAATTTGTGAGCATGAAAGTATGAAAATGCCTCCCACCTCTGAAAGTTTTAATTGGAAGCTCCTCTATGCTGTGGCCTCAGCCAGGCCAGCCATGTCTTGCTCAGGGAGCCTTGCAGTTGACTGTAGTAAAGGATTAGCTTTCCCCAGACTACACCCTCTTCTCTCCTTACCCCAGGTCACCCCAGTGAGTGGATCCTGCGAACTTCTAGGCAGAAGAAAAAGCAACAGATGATTTCTTCTTTCTTCCTTTTTCTTTTGTGTTCTTCTCTCCCTCTCCCCCTCCCTTTCCCCTTCCCTTTCCCCCTCCCCTCCCCCCTCCCTTTCTTTTCTTTCTTTTTTCCTATTTGGTTTGCATCTGGAGACTCACCTATTTTGGATACTTGAACTACTTCTTGCAGATCCCAGAATATGTTGCATGAGATTGGTCGCAGGAGGAGGGAGAGCCTGTGGGAGGAAGATTCTCTAGCAGGTGCGGAGGAGGGGAGGCCTCTAAGATGTTTGTGTAATGGTGAGAGGGAGTTGAGGCAGGAAGGAAGGTGGTCAGGGGCATGCTAGGGCTCCGTGCCCGGTGATCACAGTGAGAGGGCCAAAGCAGGCCCTGTCTCCTACAGAAAGCTGTCCAACCTGCAGGTTGAGTTTGGTTCCATTTGGCTGAGAATAGCTATGAATGTGGCCAAAACAAAATAATAAATTTACTTCAAACATTAAGAGATGTTTTTGCAATTTCTTTTTGTATCTTGAACTTTGTAGCTAACATTGTGTCACAATGCCAAAAGGTTGGACACACCAGACAGGCCATTGGTATGAGCAGCCCACTGAGGAAGGGGACTGGGATCCAGGTTGTGGTCTCTGGAGCTGCGACAGCTGGGAACTCCACGTCAGGCCTGACTGATCTGTGCTTAGCAGACCCCTTCCCACCATTTCCTGTGGCTCTAACTATTGTCAAGGGCCAGATAATAAGAGTGCCTAGTGTGCCTGAGCTGGACACAGTCCCTAAATGTCCACAGATACTTTGTTTCTAGTTGCTCACCATGGCAGTGGTGCCAATTTCTGTGTGACCACTGTTATCTGTCCTTAGACAGCCTCAGACCCTCAGTTCTACAGCACAACTGCACACCATGGGTATCAGCTTGTCCTGAGTACCATCCATGTCTTGCTTGGGGACCAACCAGCTGCTGTCCCAGGACATGGAAGGGAATGTGGGAGACTAGTTTGCTCACCAATTGGGGAACACATACCTTGACCCATGTCTCCACTGTCCACCCTGAGTGGGGTGACAGGTGCCCAACTGTGGAGGTGGGGCAAGAGAAGATAGCTAGCACACCGAACCCACACGTAGAACATAGCAGCCACCTGTCAAATCTGACACCTGGCACATCACCATGTACAGGGAGAGCACCTCTCACTTCTCTGGCTGGCATTAAGCTCCAGGACATTCTAGAAAGGCTTTTGACCCGAGGCTGTGACTTGTTCTACAAGAACCTCGGGCTTTCTCAGATACAGGGGTCTACTTGAGTGTTCTAGGATGTTATCTGCATATTGAGTTCTTTGGAGTTGCCAAGATATATACATCTTGGGGTCCCAGGGATGACTAGGCACCTCCTCCCTAGAGCTGTGGCAGCCCTTGGTGAAAGGCTGGGTTGGAAGTGGGGTGGATTCGCCTTCATGGACTCAGCAGCAGCAGTGGGGTCTCAGCTGGTGTATACCAATGGCATCAGGGCTATCTGACATGGGTGGGTGCCTGCTCCAGGAAAGAAGAGTCAGTGAAGGGTGGGAGCCCCTGGGGCAGCCCAAGGTGGGGGAAACTCCAAGCCTTTTCTGGCTTTGGGAAGTAGAAGGTCACGGTCCACTGTCCTCTCTCCCTTCTGAGTTCTCACGGTCTAGAGGATAGCTATGAAGACCAGGAGTGCCCACCACGTACGTCCCTCTTCTCACAAACAATAAGCAGTTTGAGGATATCTCCTAATATCTTTATTGTTCCTTAGATAACTGAATAGTACAAAGTTGCCCTCTTAGACTTATTTATTTCTTTAAAAAATGATCTTGCCACACACGGCTGCCCTTGGGGAGTTCCTTCCTGCAGGAAACTGAAGGTTCCCCAGATGCATCCTTCCCATCCATGGTCACACAATTCAGATAACTTGACATGAGAAGAATTCCACTGGGTTCTTCTCAACGTGAACTTGACTATGTCTCCTATAAGGGCGAACACTGATTTTTTTCTTTTTCTTTTTAGAAACAGAAACCATCCACTTATTGATCCAAACTACAGCATTGCATGACAACATTCATTGCATAAATTGAACACACGAAGTTACCACCTTGGGGAATAACAGACGGACACCTCACGATCTAGCTACAGGGTACGCAAGTTCAACAACGTGGGTACAGCAACTTCACTCTACGCACACCCACCATCGCTTTGGGAAAGTACTAGACACAGGTCCATGAGTTACCGGGAGTCTCAGCACAGTTAATCTAAGAGACAACAACACGGTCAAGAAAAAGGCAGCTGCGATACGTGTGGGCTGAAGCAGCCTACACCGAGCGCCACAGGGGCTGGGGGCTCTGGGTGGGGACAGTGGCCGTCACGTCATCTCGCTGGGTACAACCTAAGGAAATGTCCATGCAATCCTAATAGTGGGTTGTTCTTGGGTGAGAGGGGCCAACAGTCATCGCCTTGCTTCTTTGAATTATTGACCAGAGAGGGATAGGGGTGGGATGTGGACAGCCAAGGAGCCTTGGGCTGCAGTTCCATCCACATACATGGCGGTTTCTTCTGAAATCTGTGTCCCACCTGCATGAGTAGGAGGAACACAGAGAGGACACCATCTCTCGGCGTCAAAATTGCGCTGATTTCTCAAAATCAGGACTGTTAGTATTCTTGGAATCATTTGGCAGCTGTTTCATGGAAATGTCCTCTGGGTGAGGACTTGGACCCTTGGCTTCTGGAAAAGAGGGAGCTACAACTCATCGGAGCGGATGACGTGGAAGAGGGTGACATTGTAGAGGGTCTGATGGCCATTGTTCCAGGCATACAGCGCGCGGTCTTTAGGGTTGTAGTCCAGCATGGAGATGTGAGAGTATTTGTTCTGGAAGGGGATATCAATGTACTCGTAGGTCGAGGCATTGGTTTGGTAGGCATAGTGGACCTTGGTGCCCCCCGAGTAACCATTGGTGACGTAGAGGGTGCCGCAGATGATGAAGGCCTCACCGGCGCTGCGCTTGGGGTAGCTGGTGTTCCAGGTCTGAAGGATCTGCAGTGAGACAGGATCCAGCTTGCTGATGACAATGTTGCCCGCGTTCTGGTTTGTGGCATAGACAGCCCAGAGCCCGTTCTCGTCCACCATGAGGTCGATGTCTGAGTGGCCACCCCAGGCATAATGGTACATGTTGTTGTAGCCAGCATAGTCCAGGCTGCGCGTCTTCAGGATCGTCTCTGTCTTCAGGTCAAACCTAATGATAATGTGACTCTGGAATTTGTTGAAATAGATGGAGCCATTGTAGACCACCTGGCCCGTGCCCGACCAGGGGTGTGGGAGACGGTGAGAGGTAAAATTGTCCGTGTTCATGAAGTCCACCATGGACTTGTACTCACGGACAAAGCGGTTGTTGTGATAACCGTCCATGTACCAGACCTGTGGGAAGAGCAGACGTGGTTAATGTCCCACAGCAGGAGGGTGAGGGAACTTAAGACAGAAGGAGCTGAAGTTCACAGAGTATCCTGTCCTACCTTTGGGAACACTGGACCCCCCCCCCCCCCCCGGTTCTCCACTCAGGCCTATTTTCCTACTCCTGGAAGAGTGGGACACAGTGGAGGGACAGATGTGGGAACAGGCAGTCAGGGCTCTCCTACATACACAGTCCACAGGCAATCTATGCATATACAACAGTGGGTGGTATGGGAACCTCCACCGGGTCCCCAAATGGAGCCCTCACTCCTTGGGGTAGCACCATGGTATAAGACAATGGTCACGTCTTTCTGTTCACTGTTGGATCTTGGCCAAGGGCTTGGGAGAAAGGAGTGTCATCAACCCGGGACTCAGTGCTAGAGTCAGTGTTGCAGAGGGTACAGCTGCTAGGTAGATGCTCACAC
>CM052701.1:136228100-136253182 GCA_028551405.1 Uromys caudimaculatus
GCTGCTGGTGTGTGTGTGTGTGTGTGTGTGTGTGTGTGTGTGTGTGTGTGTGTGTGTGTGTGTGTGTGTGGAGGGGGGGGGAGGGAGGAGGGGGGAGAGAGAGAGAGAGGACCAAGCTTGAGCAGGGGAAGGGAACTGGGGATTTGGGGACTTGGTTTGTGGCAGGGGGCAATTGTTCACTCCACAATCTGGGGAAAGCACTTCTCAGATTAGAATGTGGGCCTCTCAGCCATGGAAACCAACCAAGTAACAAACTTAGCCTGGACCTGAGTTTGAAGGGTTACAAAGGAAGTGATTTCTGATGACTGCTTGCATGCCAGTTAACCTGAGAACCATCTAGACTTGGAACAAAAACCTGTAGTCATCTTGAAGCAATTTTGGAGCAGATGAGAAAGGGGTGGCAGGGTTAGGAGAGAGACCTGGCTGCGCTATCTGCCTGGCTGTAAGACAGCTGCTTTATCCTCAGAGAGCTGGGGGAGCTGAGCCGGGATTAGGGCTGTGACAGCAGTTCTCAGGCTTGGTTCCTGAGACATCCATCAGATACTAGGAGGCAGATGTGCCTTTTGTTTTTAATGAGATTAAAAACACCACCAGAAACATCAGAGTCTCTGTCTGAGGCTGTTGTTATCCAGGGCCTCTCTTAGACTATCCCTCAAAGATATGGGTCATGGATTAGAATGGAGATATCAGGACATGTACAAATAACCTCTTGGTCTCTCTGGGGACAAGCTACCCACCCACCCACCCTACTCCCTCACCGGGCTGCCTCATGGGATGGGGACTTCTCCATCTCTTTGCAGCCTCTTTTAACCTCCTTCTACAGCCCTCTCTGTCCACCTATGAAGTAATCCCTTCCTTAGTGCTTCGGAGTGGGCTCTCCACGGCAGGAAGCTAGTGATTGGTTTCTGTGTTTCTTGGGTCTAGTGAATTACAAGGTGATACCAATATCCAATTTCTAAGGATTTTTAAGCGGTCTCTTCTCCATATACTGGCAAATCAGACACAGGACCCAACTGCTTTCTGAAAACACAGATTAAGTTACATTAGGGCAGTGGGCTCCAGAGGCCCAATATTCAACTACAGGCTATGGAGGCTGCTTAGGACATGGGCCATTCTAGAGAGCCACATGGCTCAGAGCCCAAAGCCCCATGGGAAGAAGCCCCGTTTCCACAGGGGCTCCTCCCCTTGGTGTTGTGATCTCCACTCTGAAATGCCTTTGTTTTTCTGTCCTTTCCAAGGCTAGTGTTGTTTTTGGGAAGTGACGCCAGAGACAGTTGCTGCCTCCCAGAGACATGGCTCTCATGTCCTCTGGAAGGATCAATGGGTCTTTTCACCTAGACTCAAGGATGCCCAGCTAAAAGTGGAGGGCAGAGTCGAGGGTGTCCGGGCACCTACACCGTTTGACTTTATTTAGAGGACACAAGTGCCGTTATAGGAGCCTATGCACCAGTGGAGCTGCCTCCAGTCCAGGACAGCTGCTTAGGACATAGAAGGGACCAGTGGACACAAAGCCACCCCAGCTTCACTCTTCTGGTCCTGATTTCTGTCTCTCAATTGCTGACCCTGAGAATTTTGGCATAACTGACCAGACCACCTGAAAAAGAGATATACACACTCCCTTTTCTAAGTAATGTCACAAGAGAGGCTGTTAAAACGGCTCATGAACACGCATCAAGTCCATCTCTACTGCGACCTATGTCTGAGCAAAGACTCCTTTGGTCCATGTCTTATCTCTCATATCATCCCCTTCTCGAGCTGCAGAGTGGACCTGTAAAAAGTCTGCTCTTCAGAGAATGAACTCTATGGCTAAGAAAAAGGTGTATGTCGGCACATCCTAACATCCAAACTTAACAGGTTTAGTAGTTTCTAAGTCCCTACAACACATCTGTAGCTGTTGTCCAGGACTCAGGGGCATCCTTCTAACATCTGTGCTTGGTTCTGCACGCCTCTTATTTTTATGCCTCAGACTTAACTTGCTAACTTTGCTTCTGTCTCACCCCATCATTCTCTCCTTTGATGGATGTCAAGGGCTTGCCTGCTTGGAGGTCCCCCGAGGCTTGCCGGACTCCCTAAGCTCTTCTGTATATGTGAGCGCTCTGCTGCAAGTCGCACCATTTTTAGACATGAAAATGGAAGCTACTTTACTAAGTTCAGTTGCTTTTCAGCTGGGAGGGGGACCAGGGCAGAGCTGCCAGGGATCTTATGGTGCAGCCGAGGTGTTAGGTGATGCTATTTAAGGGACCGTCTTAGTAACAGGGCTTTAGTTTTGCTCTTCTCTCTGGCTTGGCAAGCATCTGACAAGTGTCCTCCTGAAACCGCTAACATCAAGGAATTCAGCCTTGGAAACCATGTTCTAAAGGGAGCAGTGAGTGAAGAGGTGGAGAAAGCCTCGGTGGGAGGCTAGGAGGAAGTCTCTACTCCCACTGAGTAAGGATTAGAAAGGATGCCTAAGCTGCCAGCAGAGAGCTGCAGGCACCAGTAGATCCGCGGAATCTAAAGCATTCTGGATAATCCCACCCTCTGTTCTAAGGATCATCTGCTGGTTTGATGCTGTTTAGGTGAGGGGAAAGAGCCTTTGAGCACAGAGCTAAGTGAGGGCTTGGGTAGGATGCCACCGTTTGTATATGAGCCTCCTGGGGCAGTGGGAGCATGGTACAAGCTCCCTCTCTGATGTCTTGTGTAAGCTACACTGGATTCCTGAGGTGGGTGGGACACAGCTCTGCCAGAGTGTCCCAGTCCAAGTAGTCTGTGAGCCTGAGAATCCAGAATGAAATCTCTGGAACTCCAGGGACCTGGAGGTGTGGTAGAGCGGTAGGGACTTATGCATCCTGCCACAAGAAATACAGCTCGTGCCTCCTCCCACGCTCTAATGCTGGTGTAAAGGGCCTGGCCTTTGTTGGGGACTGAGGGTCTGGGGCTCACTGCTGAGTAAGGTTCCTTTACACAGCACCGTACATACTTGGTGTTTGTTGGAGAAGAGCCCATGCAGAGGTGTCCCAAGCTAATTAATTTTGTTCTAACAGTTTACACAGAGGCAGTGGCGACTGAGCTGGCTCAGCATAGTCCCTCAGCACACACACCGATGTGGGGGCCCTGCAGCTTCCTGAGGCCTCCTCATGGGTCCCATGCGATCCTTCCCTCTGTTTCACCCGATCTTCCATGGGGTCTGCTCTACAGCCAACATCAATTTCTCTTTCTTTTCTTTTCTTTTTTTTTTCACGTGTGTGTGTCGAGTTATTGGTCTCCCGTGTGTATGTGATCAAACGTAAATGGGAGATTGGAAGAAAGCAAACAAAACAAACACTGCTGCTGCTGATCAATGGTTGAGTGAGGCGACATGTCACTTAGCAGGCTGGGCTACATGGGCCACTGTGGGGAGCACATGGCTCAGAACGGTTAGAGCCCAACGTGCCCGGAGTAGCACCCAATACGGTGTGTCTGCTGCCAGTCAGCATCCCGTCTCTTCCCTGATGTCAGCCCTCATGAAGGCCCCCCTCCCTCTAGCCTCTGCCTGCCACCAGAGCCTCCTCTCCTGGAAGACAGTCACGACACAGAAAATAGATATTTAATTGTCACAGCACCCATGGGTGTCCTGACAACTTTGTGAGTCTATATCCTTGCTGTGCCTTATGTCCTTGAAGCTGAGGCACACATATATGTAATGTCAGAAGGCTCCAGACTTGGATACCTCTCTTAGTCTTGGCTAGCCAGTGCGGGGTTGATGGTGGTTTCTCTGTGCTCTGGGGAGAGGTGCTTAGTGGGTAGCATCAGGAGCCTCGGTCCAGAATCTCACAGATTCAGTGAC
The DNA here is from genome assembly GCA_028551405.1 of Uromys caudimaculatus. Taxonomy (NCBI): domain Eukaryota; kingdom Metazoa; phylum Chordata; class Mammalia; order Rodentia; family Muridae; genus Uromys; species Uromys caudimaculatus. The sequence goes on from CM052701.1 coordinate 136,231,906, forward strand.
ACCAGGGACCTCTGAGGACCATGGGTGGGGTAGACCCTGGCCCATTTGTATGAGTAGTGGTTAACAGTTTCTCAGAAGCCTGGAAGGAGGTGCTGGTGCTGGGAGGTATATAGAGAGCAGTGTGTGTGTGTGTGTGTGTGTGTGTGTGTGTGTGTGTGTGTGTGTGTGTGTGTGTGTGTGTGTGTGTGTGTGTGGTGTGTGTGTGTGTGTGTGTGTATGTGTGTATGTGTGTCTGTGTGGTGTGTCTATATGTGTGTGGGGTGTGTGTGTGTGTGTGTGTGTGTGTGTGGTGCGTGTGTGTGTGTGATGTGTGTGTGTGTGGGGGGGTGGTATGTAACTATATCATTCTCTGCAATCCAGAGCTGGTTACTAGACATGACTTGGTTGGGGCAGAGACTGGCATGCTGGTCTGGACTTCCTAGGCATCTTGTGTCTTGGCCCTTCATGGTTCCTACTGTAATTTCTTGCCCATGGGTAAATTCCTTAGTCAGAGGTGATGCTTAGAGGAATAGCAAACAGGTTTACCTTCAGGTCCCTGCTCGAGTTCCTGCCCTGATTTCCGTCAGTGATGAAGTGTAACACAGAAAACAACCTTTCCTTCCTAAGTTGATTTTTGTGTTTTATCACAAGCAGCAGAAAACAAACTATAAGGCTGAGAAACTGTATTACCACCATGATCCAGAAAACAGTGTGAGAACAACTTATGCCCACACGGCCCTGTATCTTATGGGGCACCCGGTCAGCCCTCCCAAGCTGCCTGTCATGTGGAGGAGCTGGGCCCTTGGTAGCACTGGTCTATAAAGCCATGTCTAGAGGGTCTTTTGCCCACCCCCAGTCACCTCCTGTTTCCAGTTCTGCCTAGTCTTGTTCTGCCTGCCATGGAGAGATGTGAGAAGGCTTAGAGCATCTTGGATTTCAGGTTGCTTCCTCTGGGCCCAGGGAGGAACATCCAGTTCTGAGTGCGGCTGTCCACTCTCCTGCAAGCCTCTGATGAGAAGAGCATTTGGGAGAAGCACCCAGACCCCAGGAGGCTCTTCCATCTCTGTTGGAGTTTCCCAGAGACACTGACTGCTCCTTACAGGCCTTCTCCATCCAAGGGGCCTCCCAGCCTCTGACTCCCCATGCCCAGTTCCTAAAAGGGCTGAGACCACAGCCCAGTTCCAAGGAAGGAGAAATAGGCAAAAAAAGAAAAAAAAAAGTGGGGGGGCAGCTGGCTCATTTTTCTTTTCTGTAGTTTGCCCACGGGGGAAACACCCAGGAAAAAGGAACCCAGCCTCTTCTCGGAATCAAAAGGGAACACAGAGCTTCTATCAGCCATGAAAGGAATGGCAAATGAGTACAAATCAGCTGTCGTTAAACAGGAAAGACCTAATAGATTCCACCCCTGAAGCAGAGGCTGTGATGGGAACCGCCCAGAGCAGTCAGCACAGCAGATGCCTGGGCACCTGCTCAGCCACTGGGCAGAGCTACTGCTGTTCCCCTCACTGCCACCACCATGCTCAGATGGACAGCCTCCCAATCCCACTGTCTGTCACTTGTGTTAGTATGGGGACCTCCACCAGCTTTTCTTTGAATAAGCCCTGGGGAGACTCTGGTCCTGTCCACATCCCCCGGAGTTGACTGCCTGGGAGGTAGACAGGGCTGGCACTAGGGTGAGGGACAGACACCGGGCCTTTTAGGTCCCTTAAGAGCTTTGGGGACACTTACCCGGTTATCACCTTCTGGGGCCAGTGGGTCTGTCATCCAGGACCCGAACCTTGAGCCAGAGGTCTTGACAGTCACTGGGTCACTTATGCCTGTCAGCTTCCCGCAGGCTGGAACAGAGCGCATATAGGTAAGGGCCAATAGGCAAAGGAGAGCCTTGGACCCCCTCCCCCAATGCCACAGCTAGGCTGGGAGCATGGGTGCTTCTTCCTCTTTCCCTCCAGATCTGAAGCCCAGCAGCGCATGAAGTCACTTACACAGGTCCCACCAGTGGCCCAAAAAGAGCCATCCCCTCCTTTAGAGAGAGCAACCGAGGGCAGCAACAGCAGGGCATAGCAGTGAGTGGCTGCCCTCCGGGACCTCGTGACTCCTTGTAAGCAAAAGGCCAGGGCAGCCCGACAACCAGTGAGAGTTGGCCTCAGCCAGCCTCAGTCTTCTCGAGGCAATGGAGCAAAAGAGCTCAGTAGTCTCTGGCTGCTGGAATAAAGCACTTAACCAGCATGGTGGGAACTTAGAATCCTGGACCCAGTCAGGATTCACCTCCCCAAACAGAAAGATCTTAGCAGCCCACAGCAGCACCCCACACTATGGAAGCATCTTTCCTGTGCATGTGTCTGTCTTGGAGCCAGCCCCTGGTGGGTGGAGGCTTTTGGCGTCCTGCTCTCTCTCTCTCTTTCTCTCTCTCTCTCTCTCTCTCTCTCCCTCTCTCTCTCTTTCTCTCTCTCTCTCTGAGCTTTCCATGCTCTCAAGAGGACTGGGAATAGAGCATCAAGCTCTTGAATGTGACCTCTGCATGCCTCCTGTCTCACAGATGGCCAGAGATGACCTCAGAGCTACAACCTGGATATTCAGGAGGTGCTAAGGCTATGACCCAGCATTCCTGCCTTAGCCTACAACTCTCTTGCCACCCTGTGGACCGCCGGCTTGAGCCTGATGTGTAGGAATCCTCCTCATTCTACTAGGTCAGGTTTGAGTGTGATCCCCCCAAGTTCTATAGGATACCCCTCAAGGACCACATTAGCATACATACACACTGTCTGCAAAGTTCAGAGAAGATCCAGTTGCTTAGGCAGGATTGTGAGAGGCTTAACCTGAGACCACAGGGAAGCAGACATAATCCTACAGTGAGCAGGGCAGGGCAGGCCCCAGGGAGGGCGCAGCTTACCCTGCTCCCACACTCAGCACCATCTCCCCAAGCCCGCAATAGGGTGGGCGTCTTCACAGTGGCATTGCACAAGACTGGAAAGAACAACGGCTTGCCTTGGCCCAAGAGCCAGCAGAGAGGGGACCCTGGGGATTAAAACCCACCATATACAGAAGAAACACGCCCCAGCCCTGGTACTCCTGCCCAGACTGGGGAGGGAGTGCCACACTGTGCCCACTCTCCTGCCCCTTCCTCAAAGGCACCTCCCCTTCTAGAAGGATCCTGGGTTTTCCCACACCAACTTTCTACTGAGGCTCAGGACTTCATGGAGGTCTTGGGTGCAAGGGTCTAAAAGGAATATTGCCGAGCACAGAGCATGCCCACTTGGCCTCTAATCACACTGCCTTTCCCTGCCCTGCCCTGCCCGGCCCTGCCCTGCCCTGCCCAAGCCCTGGGTTTGGAGGAGATACCAAGGAAAGAGAAAGGAAAAAGAAGGGCACGGGGAGAGGCTAAGTTTGATCAATGTTGACAGCAGCTGGAAGTGAGGATCCTGATGGGTCTGTGGAAAAATTTCCTTTCCATGAGTGCTGTAACTAACTTTACACACACGCACGCACGCACGCACACATGCACGCACGCACGCACGTACTCACCCACTTGTACACCTGTATGCCTTCTGAAGTTCCAGTGAGTTCATTATGCACTACCTGTAGAGGGGAAGCCATGTGCCCAGGCTGGACTCTACCCCTCACTCCCAGTTTTTCTTCCTTTTTTCCTGTTGGGTTGCCAGGAGACAGAGGCTCCCTCTCTGCAAGTCCTCTTCCCAGACCCCATTCTGCCATCCATCATCCACAGAGCACTGATTCCTGCAATTTCTCATAGATGGTCTCCGGCTTGTCCTAGAGACACGATCTATGAGCTGCCTGGAGGTTAGAGTTCAGAGGACTCAGCACGCACAGTTGTCATGGCTGGAGATCATCTTTACCACCCAATGGCATGCTGTGCTTGTAGCCAAGACGTGACTTATCCACACGCTACATTTTCTGAGATGCCAACTCACACTAGATCTGTCCCAAATCTCTGGAGGTCCCTTCCTGGTTGGACATCCTTCTGAAGAAACCTGACGTCTTCCTGTGCATCACCTGGACATGGCAGAAGTATCAGGAGGACATGTACCTCGGCTTGGATGCCTGGCCCTGGTCCTCGCCTTCCCTGCCTCACCTTCCCACCCAGCTTCTAGGGCTGGGTCCAGACACATGCTCAGACCCTAAAGACGTCTTTATCCTATCCATCTCAGTGACCCTAGCTAGACCCACATTTCCTGGGGTTGCCAACAAAAACACCTGGGGCTTGCTGCTCCAGCTAAGACATCTCTTCCACTCACCCTACTTCCCCACAAACAAATGAACGACTTAGTTCTCAGAAGAGCCTCCTGAGAACATCATTTCACCATCTGACAAGTGCTGGGCTCAGGAGGGCGAGCCTCTGGGGAGTGAAGCCCACCTTTCATGCTACCCCATGTTGATCTCGGTTATCAGCAAGCAGGCGCTGCATCACCAGTGCCCCCAGGAAAGCACACCAACATAGGTGCACGGCACATGCCTTTCGGAACCCGTCTGGATTGTTCATGGATTCAGATGGGAGTGTGCAGAAAATAGGACTTTGCTCTCAGCCAGGTCAGGGGCAGCCTCGAACAATCCCACCACGCTCCACCATTCGAACCTTTCCTTTCACTGTCTCAGAAGTAACAGAGGTCCATGTCTGAGCTCTACAGAAAGGATGCCCAGCAGGACCGGCCAGCCAGCCACACCCAGCCACCCTCTATCTGCACAGTCACCATGCAGTCAGCCTTCCAGTGCCTCAGTGCTGAGGAGGGCAGGGAGGTGTGGCTTCCTGCTCTCTAAGATGCTGGGGCCAGGACAGTTCCCAGGGCCCATGGGGCTGGAGGCTGCCTGCCCTCCTTGAGTCAGGGAGTTATTTTTGGTTCCCTGTCCACACTAGTTCTGCCAAGACCTTTCGAACTGACAGAATCTAAAGGAGTCCCTGGCAGAGGCTTGGCAGTATCTTGGCACACTCAGTTCTAGAAAGTGCCCCTCTCCAGTCACATACTCAGGATAGATGGGGTGGGGTGGAGGGTGGGGGTTGGGGGGGTGGAAGAGGCCTCCTGGAAGGATGGAGCCCAGGTGGGAGGGTCTTGGGATGGAGATGCCTGACCAAGCTGGAAGCTAGACAAGCCATATGCCTTGTGCGCTTCCTGGGAAGATGCCAGGCTGAGCGCAGCCTGGACCACTTCAAAGCTTGGGTCAGGATAGGCATATCTGGGAGGCTGGGTGAGAAGGTCTGTATCCTCAAACAGGCCTTGGCTTCCATTCTCGGTGTTTAGCCCTGAAACTAGAGAAGAGCCATGTAGAAAGAAATCCGTGGGCTGGGAGCAAAGCCCAAGATAGAGGTGAAAGAGCCCCAACCCAGGCCTAGGTATGGCCCCACAGCCTGCAATAGGCCTGTGAGCATCATCTTAGAGCCATCCTTCCCCTCTTGCCCTAGCCAGGCCTCTAGTGGACTACCTTCTAGAAGAAATGGAGAAGGCAGGCCTGGTCCAATAGGGTTTGTAGGCTGCAGGACTCCTGGATTCTCAGCCCTTGGGTTTCCACTGTCAAATCACCCCAAACTCTCTCATCTGGGAGTGATCACAGAGCTCTCTGGGGCATTGTGCCCACTGCCCCTGCTAGTTGACTCTGGCATCTCACGTGTTAGGAAGGTGTCTTTTGGTTTCCCTTGAAAAGCATATAGGAGCACTCAGCACAGCATAGCACGGCAGCCAGTGTACCCCACCAGAGCAGGAACCTGCAATTAGAACCCTACTACTATGGATGCTGGGTAGACAGCTCACCTGGCTGGCAGGCATCTTGTAAGTGGAAGCCACACACTTTACTAAGACATATTTTCAGTAGAGTAAAAACCACTCTTTCCCCTTGGGTTGGCCCTAGCTGTCTGGGGTCTTCCAACCCATCTTCAGGAAGAAAAGAATCCCACCAGGGAGTCCTTGGCATCAGTGACGGGATGATATGACAGGGAGGCCATTTAAGCCAGCTAGTCCTCCATGGCAAAAGTGACTAAGGAAGCCTGCAGCACCAGTGAGGCCTAAGTCTGGGGAGTGGCTGCACTGAGCAGCCTGTGCTGAGCCCCAAGTTCTGGCCTTACCCAGGTTAGCTGTTGGGAATCTGACCTTGCAGCACCCCCTCAGCAGCCACCAGGGTTCTGGGTAGCACTGTCTCTTTCTTGCCTATGAACAAGACTTACTCCAGGGGATTGCATTTTCCAGAAAAGACCGAAGACATGTTATGCCTAAGCTCAGTCCAGAAGGAAGATGTTTCAAATTCCAGGACTTGGCTGGGCCACTTAAAGCATGCCACCCATCAAGGAACCAGGAGCAACTATAACTCTGGTCCTTGAGTTGTGATTTCTGCATGTATGAAGGAATTTTCACCAACTGATTTGAAGGAAAGAGGCAACCAGGGCAGTTCTGATAAGAGACTTTGAGAGATGCCGGGAGCCTTTACCTCCCTCACTCCTGGTGAACATAACCAAGCATCTGCCAAGGCAGACACACCAAGGAGACTGGAGCTTGAGGACTAAAGGACTCAACTCCTGAGCTTCCACATGTGTAGCGCTCTACCCACTGGGCCAGCTGTGAGTGCTCCCCATAGCCAGAGGCTGCATCCTGGGTGCTGCCATCCTCTTAGCAAGCTGCTAGGGAGACTCGGGGATGATGCCTCTCAGCAAGGCTAAAGCAAAGATTGAATTAAGCAGCCATAGGGTATTAGTCCTTATGTTCCTGGGCTGAATGAAGGCCTGGGACAGATGCTAAACCCATCTACAGACCTATCCGTCAACCATCTGCCACCTATTTCTGTGGGCTGCTTATCTACCCATCCGTCACCTAGTCATTGACCAATCCTCTACCTGTCTGTGCATCTATCGTCAGCTCAGCCTCCCTGTCCCTTTATCCTTCCGGTCCTTTCCTCTCCCCACCTCCACTTTCCCACCCACCCGCTTACTGATCTACCACACCCCCCAGCTCCTCTGAGCAGAGCTGGTGACGTGAACAATATCTACAAATTCTCATAGTGACCCTAGGGCCCGAGGATTCTCTGTACATCTGTGTTGCAAATCAGGAGACACTGCAAAAGGAAGATGGCGGTGAGGACCTGGGAAAGGCACCTACTGTTGAGTGGCTCTTGCTACTTTCAATATTTTATAGCTTGGCACCCCGGGACTGCCCAGTCTGGGGGTTCAGAGCTCACTACCTCACCTCCAGCTGCTGTTTCAAGTACATGATTACAGAAGCCCCTCAGGTGGCCTCGTTGGTGCATCCCAGGGTGGGATTAACTGGCTTTATCAATCTCTCTTCGTTCCCAAATGACATGTGTTAACAGCCCAAGGGCAGCCACGTGAAAGCCCCAAGATCCTAGCCATAAGGTAAATTCACGAGACTGCTAAAGATAGGCTGTGCACAGATGGGAAGTCTGGCTTGCCTGGGATGACCTGGAGAGTTGTGTGCGCTGCCCCCCCTTTCCCAAAGGCCCACTAGCTTGGCAGCCTTGGTAATGTCCCACCATGGTCTCCATCTGGATTCTCTTGGTTTCTTTGAGGTAGGACACTCAGCCTGGTCACCTGGTAGGGGAAACAGCATTTGGGGGGAATAAATAGCAACCCCAGCCTCTGGGCTCTTCAGAGACCAGAAAGACCTCTCAGTGCTTGGCTGGGAAGGCTTGGAGAAAGGCCATGGTGGAAAGCCAAGGGAAGACTGCTGGGACTCATAGCCTGTTCCTCAGCACCACACTCGTGGCACTCCTAGAATAGCTGTGGAGGCTCTTATCCAGACCCACACACGGGTTGATGGACGCTACAGCTCCCGCCACAATGGGTCATGGGTTTCATGAGGCACAAAAGTAAGAATATACATGGGACATGATTCTTTGGTGGCCCTGCAAGTGTCTCTTCAAAACAATTAGTCCCCAGTGCCCAGCATAGTTTCCCAGCTCATCAGGCCTGTGAGCTCGAAACTACACTTTTGCTGGGGACAAGTACTGAGAATCACCTGGAAGTCACAAGACTACTTGTCTAGTGAATTTGTCATCTAACACCAAGGATCTGTGTTTGAGTGTTGATCTGTGCGGGGTGCACGCGTGTATGTACGAGCTCCTACAGAGGCCAGAAGACAACCTTAGGTATCATTTCTCAGGAGCCAGCTACCTTGACAGGGTCTCTCTCCATATTACTTCCCAAGTGTGAGCCACGTTGGCTAGCCAGCTAGCCCCAAGACCCACCTTTCTCCCCTTCCTTGCACTAGGTTTCTTTTTACAGGGGTTCTGGGTACTAAATCCAGGTCCTTGTGTTCATTCTGCAATAGAACCATTTATTTGGTCCATGCTAAGGCTTTTGAAAGGCTGTTCTTTGGGATATTTTAAATTTGTAAGGGGTGGATGAAGGAGGGACTGAGTCAAAGCATCACACAGAGTCCCCAAAAATCTTTCTGGAGGCAAAGTCACCCTAATAAGTACATGCTATGAAAACAAATGAGTTGGTCAGGCTCCATGGGGGAATGTGGACGTTGGTATCAGGATGCAATAGGTATGATTTAAAAACGACCCTGAGCATCCACGCATGCAGTATGGCCAAAGCCACTGGGTAATTAGAACCCAGACGCCCCCTGCCTCAGGACTGCCAGGGAACATGAGTCTGAGAGGGAGGCAAACCACCTTGCTCACCAGTCCACTCTACCCAGGCCTCCAAGGGCCCCCCACTTGCTCTGCCCATACATAACCCGAAGCTGTACCCCTTTTTAATTCCAACTAAACCTGATGCATTGTCTCAAGGTGTCTTATCAGTTCTCTTCTTAACCTGGTTGGAGATGTGTTTCCAGCCCTTTAAATATATCCTAAAAACACATGCATGACCACACACATGTGCACCCACCCAACAGCATGTGGTATCTAATATCGTATTTTTTCCAAACTTTAGATTCAGTAGGGTCTAGAACTGGCCCTGGCATGGGGCTTGCACATGGGTGATGCCCTGGGGTGGGTGTTGCCTGCACTTCTTGATACTCTCTCTGGGTGGCCCTACCCAGAAGCCCTGATGCAGCCATCACCTGCTGAGGCCAGGTGGGCACTGTGGCTTCAGCATCACTCCCTACACCTGCGTGTGTGGCAGAGTCGGGCCAGGCAGTGCCACACCGGCAGGGTACTGGGCCTACCTAGTTTTTGCATGCATGCACGGAGCCTTTCTTCAAGATTGGACACTCTGCTCTGAAGTTCATCGTAGTCATAGGCGCCAATTTCCTCTTGCAGTTCGTTAAGCACTGACGTCAGATTCTGGACCTCCTCCTTAAACTGCAATACCAATTTGGCATCGGCCTTGTACTCTTCCAACACAGGAATCAAAGGCCTAAGTTCATCCATTTTCGCTTTTATTGCCTGCAAGGTTAAAATAAGCTGGTTCAGTGCGATGCATGCAAAAACTCGAAATACCCTGCCTTGGCCTGGCTTCTCTCTACGAGAGGGAAGGTGTGCACACTCCCGCTTTAGCAATCCGTCAGTTATCGGGTCCCAGTGAGTCAGGAGAGCGTATTAAACAGTCCTCAGAACACCACAATATTTGGGAAAGGCCTTTATTTGTCAGTCGAGAATGCAGCATCTTAAAGTTACATGCTTTAGGTCACATACACAAAGTTTGTGGTTTGTTTGTTTGTTTGTTTTCTTTCTTTTTCAAAAAGTGCATTGACAAGGGTTCAGACTATTCATGGGATGCATCTAGAGTCGCATGCAAAAGGAGGATCCTGGCTGGATTCAAGGTTCCTTAGTGAAATGGCGCTAAGGACTGGGAAAGAATCGTAAAAAGGCATGGTGCAAAAAGCTCTCTGGCTCTCTCATGGTTACATGGGGGACTGCTTCTTCAGTCACTGCCGCATTGAAAAAACTCTTTAAGTTAGCCCTGCAAGCAAGAAAATGAAACACCGTTGAAAAGCTAGCTCACTAGCCTGCCTCAAACAGCCATTAAAAGACATGTATTTGCAAGGTCACTTAAGAAAAATCACACTTTAATCATAGTAAAACAAGGTACTCAGATGGTGATGGGACTCCCTCCTGCTTCCTGCTGACATTCCTTCATGCAGTGACTACAGCCTAAAAGGCAAGGGCTTGCTCTCGCTGTCCCAGAGTCTCAGGGACTCCAACTTTGGATCTCAGATGGTGCTCTATGGACGACACTTTCCAAGGGGAGCTACCTCATGTCACTGAAGATACTTCTGTCTTGAGTCGGCTGAGCACAGGAGGGCAGATGCTGGCCAGGACAGAAACAAACTCTTTTTGGTCTGTAAGGTCAAAATCTCTTGCCAAGGTAAGTCACGATGGCAAAGGGGCGCAGCGTCTCCCTTCCTGGGACAAGAATTGAGGCTTATTTTGCCTCGATGGGATCCGCCTGCTATTATTTTATTTATAACAGATTTATAACTTCATTAGCTTGCCATTTTGCCTACCTAATGTACCGCTTTTAAAAGGAGGATTAGTTCCTGCTTCACGTAGGGAGTGCATTAGCGTGAGAGGAAGAGAGGACAAAGGAGCGCTCAGCAGTTCCCGGCTGCTTAATTTGACCTGTTCATTTACATCTGGGCCTGATTCCTAATTAACATGCATGGACACCTTAATTAAGGTGGCAGATAATTCCCAGCCCAGTCCTAGTGGAGAGTCGTGTATATATACATACTTGTATATATGTATATATAATTTCAGGTCAAAGGAAGTGGGCTTTTAAAGGCCAGGGATACACAGAACATTTAACACAGCTGCATCTACAGTGTGCCTTGTCACAGCTAAATTAGGTCAGAAGTGAAAAACTGCCCTGAGTGATCAGGGCCCAGAAATGGCTCTAATCAATTAAGCTAATCCTTGGCTAATGTGATTTACCTGCAGCAGCTGTGGAATGCTGAGGGCCTCTAATGATACTCTGCCCAGCTAATATGCCTCGAAAGAGGAGCAGGGGGCTTGGGACCCCTGTTTCCTACTGGCTGATGAGGAAGGAGAGAGGGGCCAGGGTGTGATGAAGGAGCTGACCAAGCCCCACCCCCTTCACTGGCTGGAGTGGGTGGTCTCTCTACTCCCAGAGCCGCACAGCTTTGCAAGGTAGAGAACAATCCTTGCGGTGCGCCCCAGGCCCCTGAGCACTACCTCTGTGGGGGAAGGGAGAAGAAAGTCATCTGACTTGGAGGAGGAGGAGAAAGTAGGGAGGGGAGAGAAGGGGAGAGGAGGAGAAGGAAGAGGGAGGAGGAGGAAGAGCCCCGGAGGGACCGCATACCTTGAACTGCCTGGCCAGATGCTGTTTATGGCTCTCCTCCACCTGCTTGAACTTGGACTCCAGGCCTTTCATCTGGTTCTCCATCTTCTCCACGTACTGCAGGTCTCTCTGAGTCCGCCTGTCCAAGACTTCTATGGATTGAGACATGTTTTGCACCTGTCAAGAGGGTAACAGGTTCAAGGCAAGAGCTGCAGCAGATGTCAGTCAGTCTCCTCTGTCTGCTCAACAACCAGGTTGACCTTTCCCACAGTACCATCCCGGAGCCAGGAGTGGTTCAAGCGTTGATTACCAGTTAATCACCAGCATCAGGCCGTTAGGATCAAGAACTCCCCAAACACTGCGAATTGGCTGGGTAAACGTTCCCTCCCACCTTGACAGTAGGGTACAGATACAGAGATCAGGGAAGCAGCCTTGAGTTGCTCCAGGGCTGCAGGCCATTTCACTCTATGTTTAAGGGTGGGGCCTGTTTCCACTCTATGTCAGGGAGTGACTGGCAGCATTAGGCAAGCGCACACAGCAAGAGATGAACCCAGAGTGATGCCAAGCCCGCCCGGGGTGTAAATTCCCTCCCCCTAGTCTCCTGGAGTGTCCTTGCTGACAGCTTTGGTGTTTTAAGTGTGGAGGGAAGGGACAGAGAGCTTCTCCAGGCTCTGTGCCGAGCCTTTCCCCCACCGTACACGCCATCCATCACCCCCACAATATCATAGGCCGATGACTGCTCCGCAAACACGCACATTCAGAACGCAGAGTCAGGAATCAATCACCCAGCAAATGAAGAATCGCTGTTTTACATCCTTACGGGCATTGTTGAATGCAGTGTAGCCTCAAGATGGGGCTCTATTATTCAGCACGAGTCCAGAGAGCAGCAAAGAAAAACAGGTTTGGTGCGGCCACCTGCCCGCACATTTCATTTTCAGGAAACTGGCTATGGCGTATGTGAGAATGTATGCTCCCCAGGGGCGGGGGTGGGGGTGGGGAGGGGAAGCCAAGGTGAGGAGGATGCCACAGAGGGTTGGGTCGGTTTCTCAGAATCGAATCCAATTACTAGCAAGGAAGGTGCTTCCCGAATGGCAGGTCTTGTTGCTGAATTTGGATTTGGAAAAGATCCCCTCCCAGGAACAAAGTTCTTGGGATAGAGGTGTGGCTTCACTGCACAGTGGTCAGAACAGTCCCATCTCCCACTACAAATCCTTCAGACCAGTAAGTGGAGTAAAATGGGAAGAGATACTAGAAGCCTTCTCACTGGCCAAGGGAAGATATTGCCCATCTCAGCACATAAAATCATATGGGATTTTAGAAAGTAACACACACATTCACCTTCCCATTTCAATGTATAGATCAGCCTTGCAAGAGGCTGTCTGCCACCCCGCTCCCTTTTCTTAGGTGCTCGAATCGGTGTTCTTGCTGGAAGGCCTGTCTGGTCGCTTGATCCCCCTCTGAATGGCTGCAGTGTTTCTTGTGGGGAAAGAGGTCATTTGCTCTTGTCCATCCTTTGAGGCCCAGCCCAAATGCCACTGCCCCAAGGAGTCTTCTGGGATGAACTCAAAGGACATAAACTACTTGGGAACAATACCACCTCACTGGCACTTTGGCAGGTGAAAGTGGGGGCCTCATACACACATGGGTCCAGAAGAAGGCCAGCCAGTGCAGAAAACCTGTGCAGCCTGCCTGGCTACCTCTCCCCACAGCTGCTCTTCCTAGTCTCTTCCTTGGAGATTTGACACCGACAAGAACAGAGCTCAAAAGTCAGCAAGTCAAATAGTGGGCAGGGTTTAGTGTAGGCAGGGGCCCAATCCAACACAAGGCCGCACAGTGTGGATGGAGTGTTCTTCTCACCAGGGACCAATGCTTTTAATGAATTTCCAGATGTAAAAATTAGCCTTAACACTAAAAAACAAAACAAAACAAAACAAAAACAAAACAACAAAAACCTTAAAGATGTCAAACATCTTTAAGATGGTTCCTTATAGATAAGCTAAAGTCTGACCCCACACTTTGGCCAACCATCCAGCTAAGTCTTCCATAACAGAACATGGGTGATATCCTTACTAACCCTCTGGGGATACACACACTCCTACTTCCAGCAGTGTCTCCAGAAGCCAGCCAGCACGTTCAAGGTCGCAAGGTCATGGGATCGTCTTAGCCACTGTGGCAGCAGGTGCCATGAAGTGGGGGAGGGGATGCGCACAGCAGCCACACACTTGCCCCCCACCTGGGAACGACTAATGGCTAAGGCCTGAGCCAGCTATGTCATTCATCTCACTTGGTCTTCATAACACCCTGGGGGCGGGGGTGAGCCAGCCCGCATCCCACATGCCAACACAGATGTGCCAGCTCAGAAGTTAAGAAACTTGGCCTCATCACACAGCCAGCTCAAGGTCTGGGACTAGAGCCTCTGCTGTCGGATCTAGATCCTGTGTTCTTCAGAGAACACAGTTCCATCCTGGTGCCAGCCGCATCCCCTCGTCTGCCTTCAGACCCCGGAGCACGCCACACCAATCCTCTCTCAGCAAGGACTCTGGTTGGACCAAATTGGAGACTTTAGTTCCTGGGACCTGACCTGCTGTGCAACTAAGTGGGTCTAACAGGAAACCCGATGGTAGCAGAACCGGTCCCAGGGTGCAAAGGGACCCAAGGAATCCAGAGCCTTCCCCCGCTGTTGCCCAAGATGGAAGGTGCCAGGCCTGACCCCACCCCACAGGCAGGCAGGGAAAAAGCAAAGTAGAAGAGAAAGGAGGCGTGTTGACCAGGCCCAGCCTTAGTGCAGGGACAGCAGAGCAGGCTTGGCTCATCGATGATGAGGCACAGTAAATGAAGGGCCTCTCTCCAGCCAGTGCGCAGGCCCTCCCAAAATAGAGTCTGCGCGGCGTGAAATGGGGCTTTAAATTTTTAAGCAGCAAAACTGTGGCCTGCATAGGCAGAGAGGAAAGCCATGCGGCCTCATTCTCAGGGGCCCCTAGAGCTTTCTGGAACCTTTTCCCAGCTTTGCCCTTCTCCCAGGGTCCCTTGGCTTGGACCTCAGCACCCCCAGCCCCGCCCCTTTGCTACAGTTCTGAATAATTAAAGGCTCAATTAGGCTCCTGTCTAGTTTGGTGTAAATAAGTGTCCGCAGGAGCTGTTAAATATATTTTACTTGAACTCTTTTGAAGCGATTTACTCTGGTGGCTGAAGGTGGCAAAAACGGGCCAAGAAAGCAACGCACGTCCCTTTGGAGTGAGCCAGCCTCACAGGTACCATGATGGAAATAAGGTCCCAGGTCTCTTACACACAGGGACTGGTAACAACCTGGGAGTCATCCCATCCCCAGGCTGCTTCCTGCCTCAGCAGCTGAGTCCAGGAAAGGGGACTGGTCTGCCCAAGGTGGTGGGAGTCCAGCAGCTGAAAGCCAGGTCCTGGCAGGGGTCAAGTTGGGCTCCAAAGTCATTCTGCCTTTGCAAAGATGATTTCTGTTCCCAGGGCTTCTCTTCAAGTTACAGAGGACGCCTCACCCCGCAGATCTCACACAGGTGAGGGCTTGAAAAGTCCAAGTCAATCAGTAGGGGAAGCCCTAGCTTTCCTGGTGTGTGTGTGTGTGAGAGGGGGGGGGTAGGTGACCCCATTGTCTTTGGGTAGGAGGGTTCATGCCCTGGAGGCATCTTTTCTTGGGAGAGGGGGACAGCAGGATGGAAAAGCCCCTCACTTTCCCTTCTCCCCATGGTAGCACCCCAAGGACCTGGAATAGTGAGGTCAACTGTAGAATCTGGGGTCCCTGGGGGCAGCCTATAGGTACGATAGCTGGTCCAATGATTTGGGCTAGCTCCCTTTCCAGTCAGCTGTGTGGCCTGGGGACATTAACCTGAGGAGTGACCAGTGTCACCAGCTCTGCTCAGGTCTTGTGACAATGAAATGGAACAAGACTCAGAATGTGTGCATAGACATATCACCGCTCACATGTTAGGACGCAACCACGAGGAGGATCTATGGTGGGAGCGACTCACCAGGTGGGATGGAGAACTCCCCATGGAGAGCCTGCGTGCCAGGTACCTGGAGCCCACTGTTTCCCTGGCAGCATTGTGGAGCCTTTGGACCAGACCCCGAGCATTGCTCAGAAGAGAAATGGCATGTGATGAAGGAGAGCCATGTTTCTGGCTTTCCCAACAAGCCCTCAGAGTTCATGAAGTAGGTGTACTCATCCCCTGACCAGGGCCACCCTCACCCTTTCACCATTTTCCTATCCATGTGGCCATCTGCCCATTCATTCATTCACAAATATTTAGAGCAGGGCCATGCCAGGGAAGGCCTGGAGTGGGCCTTGCAGACTGGCCAAGCCTCAGGCTGCCACATCACACTCTGCATATGCAAGCTCGCAATACCCCCTGCACAGACTCACCTTCTCCAGCAGCTGCCTCAGCTGTTTTGTGCGGGCATCCCTCGAACACATGGTCTGCTGGGGGGCGACCACCGTACAGATACACCTGCCCTCACTGTCCTGGGCAGAGCTGTACACCTGCCAGCTCTCCTCGGGGTTGGTGGGCAACACCTGGAGAGGGGCAGGCAGGGAAGGGCACGAGGAGAGAAAGACAGAACGTGAGGATGAGGGAGACCTGTACCTGGGTGCCGAGGGCTCAAGTAGATTGGAGAGGAACGGTGCCTTAAAATGTATGTTCAACCCTGGATGCTTAGAGTTATGATCTCTAACCAAATTAATGCTGAGGCGGTGGGAGGGGCTGCACATGCACTAGGTTGCATAAGGGGCCAGATAAGAAACCAGTGGCTAATGGCTTAGGTGCAGACGAGTCTTGATCTCCCGTTCCCTAACACTTGGAGACAAGCGTCATTGTTAACAGCCCCAGTCAGCACCTAAGAATTGACAGCAGCAACGGGCGGCCTAGAGCTGTGCTGTCTCCCAGAACACACGAAGCCTGGCTAAGATGTTGATTTTCAACTCCATGAAGCTCCCACCCACTAGCCATTTGTTGGATGTCAACAAATATGATGTTTAAGGGTCACCCTTAACCTCAGTCCTAAGGGTTTGCCCAAAGACCACCAAGGACCCAGAGCTGTGAGTGGCTAGGCTCACCTTGCAGGCCTCCCTTCTAAACCACCATGACCCTGACCTTCAGACACACAGCAGGGGCAGTAGTCGTCAAGGCTCCTGCATGCACACCCCCTCCCCTGTGCCCCTTGCCTCCTGCCACTGCAGCCTGCCCAGTCTCCAAACCCTTCCTTGGCATTCTGCACTTCCCTGCTATTTTTAGATAAGGATGAGGACGAAGACAGAGAAGCTATGGTAGTGATACACCTCATTTCACTCACCCAACCTCGGCAGCTCAGGACACAGAAGCATGCAAAGTCCTGATCAGGGAAACTCACGCTGATATTTTTGTTTGGCGTTTTTGAGACAGGGTCTCATTACGTAGCTCTGAATGTCAGGGAACTCACTCTGTAGACTAGGCTGGCCTCAGACTCACAAAGATCCACCTGCCTGCCTCTGCCTCTGAGATTAAAGGCGTAGGACACCACTCCCGGCACCAGGACACTAGGGAAACTCATTTTAAAACAGAAGTGGCAGACCCAACAAGAGTCATAGGTGGTGGTGGTGGGCCACACCACAGAGCCCTTGGGAGCAAAACTGGAGGAAAAGAGACTTGTTCCCTCACCTGTCCTTTCCATTGAGAAGGTTATGCCAGGGCCTCTTTCCAGTAGACCCTCACTAAAGGGTGGTCTCAGCTCAGCCTGTTCCATCCATCATGGAAGTCAGTCAGCCTTATCCAGACCCTCCACACGACCCCCAGCCATCGCTTCCCATCCACAGGCTGATGATGACATGGAGATTCGATTTCCATGTCAGAAGCCAGTAGAGAAGGGTGGGTGAAGGCAGCTGGGCAGCTGGGTCCCGCCCAGCTCCTCTCAACCTCCTCCTCAGTAGCCGCTTAGATCATCGAACGAACGGGGATGGAACCGGAAGGGTCCTTTGGGATTTGGGGGACTCAGGTGAGATCACAAGCTCTGATCTTCTTCGTTGGGCCCCACTCTGGGTCAGTCCAGGCGCCCTTTTACAAAGTAGGGCGAGCGGAGTCCTGGCTGGACCTAGCCCACAAAGGGTTTTAAGCAGCGTCTCCACCCCTTACTTGCTGAGTGACCTTGGCTAAGTCCCCAAGTCCCTAGCTTCAGTTTCCTAAGCTTTGCAAAGAAAGAATTGCTAATATTAGTGAACGAGGACTCTGGACTTTTGAACCCCTCCCACCACCAGCAAAGCAGGTGTCCTCAAGCCCCTCCGGGGGACCGGACCCAAGAAGCATCGCCCCGAAATGCCAGAGTGCGGGTGGCGGCCGCAGCTGGAGGCACTGCTTGGCTGCAGGGCGGAGGAGGGTGGGCTCGTGACCCCGGCCCCTGCAACCCTCCCTCCCAGGGTGACCCCATCCTGTGCCGCACCGCCAGGGCAGCCCGGGGCTTCGACCCAAGGGGAGGAAGGAGGGAGGAGGGGCCGCTAGGGCTCAAGGCGGGCGCACTTACGCCGGTGCTGCGGTCTAGTGTCCCGCCGC
Source organism: Uromys caudimaculatus (assembly GCA_028551405.1). Taxonomy (NCBI): domain Eukaryota; kingdom Metazoa; phylum Chordata; class Mammalia; order Rodentia; family Muridae; genus Uromys; species Uromys caudimaculatus. The sequence goes on from CM052701.1 coordinate 136,249,633, forward strand.
TGGCGGCCGAAAGCCGGGTGGTATTTAGACCCACCAGCGAGGGCAGCGTCTGGGACATCCAGTTGGTGATCATGGCCATGGTGCTTAGCACGACCCCGATCTTCAGCAGCGGCACCGACATCGCGCCTCGAGTGGCCTCCTGCGCCCGCGCCGCGCCGGCGCAGGCTCCCGAGCCCCGGGCAGCCTCAGGCGGCGGGCACCACGGCGGGCAGGGGCGCCCGGCCGCGTCCCCGCGCCCCCTCCGCCCGCCGCCGCCCGCCCGTCTCTGCCTCCCTGTGCGCCCTGGCCATCGCCGCGCCGCCCCGGCGCCGGGAGGTGACCAGGCGGCCCTGCCCGGCGCGCGCTGCCTGCCCGCGCTGCCCGCCGCTGCAGCGTCCCCGCGCGCTCCGCTATCGAGAAGGGCCACCGGGTTCTGAGCGCGGCGAGGGCTGTGCGCGGGGGCCGCGGCCAGGGGGCGGGGACAAGGCCGGGCGGCGGCCGACGCAATCAGCCCAGGAAATGGGTGGATTTTTCCTCCGAGGTCTGCCTCCGCGACGCCCCCTGGCTGCAGGAAGAGAGGTCTGCAAACCCATCGGCCGAAGAGTTAGGGACACCCAAGAGGACGGATAAAACGCCGCCACAAACCGTAAAACAAAACAAAACAAAACAAAACAAAACAAAACAAAACAAAACAAAACACCTCAAGAATATCGCATGGCACCCATCCACAGCCCTCTCTCCCCAGCTCTCTCGGTCACCCTCATGGCTCTGTCTCGCCGAGGCCCGGCCTGCTTGTGGTCAAGGGTCTCCTCCCCTGCTGCTGGGCTTGTCTTCCCAGGTGGATTAGGTCCAGTCAGTTTGGGATGTCTCCTGAGCCCCAGCGAGAAAGAGGAGCTTGGGTGGAGTCTCCAGTGACAGCGCAGGAGCAAAGAGGTAGCTACAAAGTGAAAGACACTGCTGCGAACCTTGGACAACTACCTCAGAAGGAAGAGACAGTTGGAATTCCTGGGGGGGGGGGAACACCCTGGGCTTCTGGGAACAGTTTTGAACAGAGAGGGGACTGGAGGGGGATGGTGTGCCCGCTGTGCACAGTAGAGGAGGGAGAGTGTGCCCACCTACCATCAGGAGCTGCTGGAAGCATAGGGCTCAGAAGGAACTAGAAGGACCACACCCAAGATTGTGGGCTATGGTACATGCATTGGGGGGTGGTAGAGTGTCTGGCGTCTATCCTGTAGGTTTAGATGGACAGGAGTTCCTCTCAGGGACCCAGCTCAGGGGCAGGCAAGCTTCAGCAGTGTCTGTGCCAAGACTTGTAAGTCTCAGCACAACAGCACAGCCGGCAAAAACAACTTCATAGTGCTTTTGACTTTGAAGCAGCCCTCTAAGCTGAGGAGAGCCAGGTCCTGTAGGCATTCCTCCAAGTTGTCCCAGCCCTGGGCAGGGAAAGCCAGCCTATTCACACCCTGCCCCCTAAACCCCCCACTGCACTCTTTCCCACCTGGTCAATTATAGTCTCCCTGGAAGAGGGTTTGGAAGAGATGTCAGAACAAAGGCAGGCTTCCTGGTGTCTGCCAAGAGGGATATGACATCTTCCTGGGGCTTGTCTCTCTGTGTTCAGTCCCCATTTGCAGAGAAAACTTCAACAGCCAAGATGATGCTGGCCTGAGTGCTGGGTGTGAGCCCTGCTGGCTCAAGAAGTCAATTGGAGTTGTTTCTCTGGTTAATGCATGCATTCACTGGTGCCTCCAGTTTGGGGCAGATGCCAGCAAATTACAATTGTTAGGGAAGGGCACCATCTCTCAGTGAAAGCCGGTACTGCAGGCCAGTCACACTCAGTGGTCTTGTTGGATTCAGCATCATGGAGGTGCAAGCCCTGCCCTACTTCTCCTGCCAGGTATTTTCCCACATAGACTCAGAGCTGTGGCTATGTCTAACCACTTGCTTCCGACTATACAAAGGTAAGGGACACTTAATGTTTGTCAACAATGTCAAATCCAGCCCAGTCCAGTCCACAAGATTCTCAAGCCATCTCAGGAGTCACACCTTTTATTGAATACCTACTTAGTGCAAGATAAAAGGTGCAGCACACCCTAAGCTCTGTGTCGGATGCAATATGGAGACCACACCTGTCTTTGTTAGTCACACCGTAGCCAAGCACCGTTAAACCATTCCTGCTGTCTGATGGGAAGATGTCCCTCCCAGAGGTCAAGTGACCTTGGGGTCAAGGGGAGCTCTGCCCTGAACTTCCATGAGACAGTGACCTAGCTGATGAGCCTTTTTGTGACTCAGCTCTCTCATCTGTACAATGGGTGTAACAGTAGTAGCTTTCCCTTGTAATGTGTTATTAGGGTAAAGAATCAGTGTATAAATAAGTCTGATCTGCTCGGGTGACATCATTGCCACTTTTTCAAATGACAAACATGGGCTCAGCCAGCAACCTGTGCAAGGCAGGATGCAGATTTGAGGTATGATGGCCCTGAGCCCTCTGACACATCTCTAGAACTGCTCTCAGTCAAATACCACAAGTAGTGAAAGTAGCTCCCCATAAGGAGAGATCCCTTCTGGGTGAGGCACTTATAACCATATAGATATAATCACATATCCATATAACCATAGTGGTTTTGAAGAGCTCCTGACTCTGCTTTAGGTGAGCAATTTCCACAGGATTCACAATTGCTGCCTTGAGTTGGAGGAGCTTAACTTAGTTGGGCTTTTGAAAGGAAACGGAATTCAGGGAGTTTGCAACAGAGAAGTTTGGGTCTGGTCAAGTAGTCCCAGGAATCAGTAGGCAGCCTTTAGTATCACTGGCCAGGAACTGTTTCCCACCCTCACCACAACAGGTCACTGTGGCCTGACGAAGGTTTGACCTCCAGCTCATAGTTCTAAGTGTATGTGGGGAGCAAGAGGTTGGCGGCTCCCCTAAGACATGGCTGAGAAGCACTCAATGTAATTGATAAACTCACAAAGAGTATACCGGAGGGGAACTGGCTATTGGGAACAGAGCTGACATTGAAGGGCAATCATTAGGCCAGGTGGAAGGAAATTCTACTCCTACCCACACTGATGCCTGTGGAAATTGGTCATCACCTCAAAATGTGTCTAAATTGACAAAGAACTGAAGAAATACACATCTGATCATTTTGTTATGTGATTGGATCAGAGGTGTATAGTGAATACTGAATTACCCTTCCAACTCCAACCCACATCTGATCCTCTTTTACCAGAACAAAAAGCCTTTCCACCCGAGTATCTCCACCTGCCGCCATACCCGAGCCTCTCACTTGAACCCGACTCTCAACTTGCACCCCCGCCTGTGTCTTTCCACATGTACCTGAGCCTCTCTACCTGCACCCATACCTGAGCCCTTCTTATGTAAATCTGGGCCTCTTCACTCATACTTGGGCCTCTCCTGCTCCACCTGAGCCTCTCCCTCTGCACCTGAGCCTCCCCACCTGCACCTGAGCCTCTCCACCTGCACCTGAGCCTCTCCACCTGCACCTGAGCCTCCCCACCTGCACCTGAGCCTCCCCACCTGCACCTGAGCCTCTCCACCTGCACCTGAGCCTCTCCA
>CM052701.1:136253682-136298790 GCA_028551405.1 Uromys caudimaculatus
CACCTGCACCTGAGCCTCTGCACCTGCACCTGAGCCTCCCACCTGCACCTGAGCCTCCCACCTGCACCTGAACCTCCCCACCTACACCTGAGCCTCTCCACCTGCACCTGAGCCTCCCACCTGCACCTGAGCCTCCCACCTGCACCTGAGACCCCCACCTGCATCTGAGCCTCTCTACCTGCACCTGAGCCTCTCCACCTGCACCTGAGCCTCCCCATCTGCACCTGAGCCTCCTCACCTACACCCAACTCTCCCCACCTGCACCTGAGCCTCTCCACCTGCACCTGAGCCTCTCCACCTGCACCTGAGCCTCCCCATCTGCATCTGAGCCTCTCCACCTGCACCTGAGCCTCCCCACCTGCACCTGAGCCTCTGCACCTGCACCTGAGCCTCCCACCTGCACCTGAGCCTCCCACCTGCCCCTGAGCCTCTCCACCTGCACCCAACTCTCTCCACCTGCACCTGAGCTTCCCCACCTGCACCTGAGCCTCCCACCTGCACCTGAGCCTCCCCACCTACACCTGAGCCTCTCCACCTGCACCTGAGCCTCCCACCTGTCCCTGAGCCTCTCCACCTGCATCTGGTCTCTCCACCTGCACCCAACTCTCTCCACCTATATCCTAATCTCTCCAATTGTACCCAGCCTCTCACCTGTACCAAGCTGCTCCACCTTCACCTGAGCTGAGAGGTTCAAGCTAATCTCTTCCCACTCTTTCAGGTCCAAAGCCAAGTTCGGCCCAGAGTCTTTTTCCAGGTCTGTCCCTATGGCATTTGTGAAGGAGATCTGAAAGAGCTGGTGTTAAGTGCCATTTGATTACTGTTCTACATAGCACTTCCAGAAGTGATCCTTGGATTGTGGAAGAATACAGGCATTTACATGAAAGCGTCCATGGTGCCAGCCAGCAGCCAGTGTTACTAAAGAGAAACTCATGCCCCAATTTTGACATGATTTCCCTTAAAGCAAGGGCTAGCGCACATTTGCCACTGAATAATCATCACCCTGACGGAGCAGGTGCTTTGCTCAGACAGTCCTGTGGATTTGCCATCCCGGATGTCACTGGGTCTCTCAGAAGCTTACAGGGGAGTGCTACCCCCAGCTCTACTGCATATGAACAGCTTGGCTTTGGAAGGTGAGCAGATTTGGCCCAGGCAGTGTGGAGAGACAGTCCATTCTCAGGGCAGAGCCCATAAGCATGGTAGTGCCCCTTGGATGGCCAGTCTCCTGGGCGCCAGGAGTGTGTATCCCATACAGCTCTCATCCTGGTGACCCAGGGAATCAGTCGGAGCCCTCTGTGGCTCTTGCTTTTGAAGCTGGTAAGGTCTCAGAAGGCCTGGGTTCTGTTACCTGTCATGAGTCACACTGCCAGATCTCTATTCTCATGCCCTCCCCTTATCAGACTTGGCTTGGAATCTGCACAGTTGTATCAACAACCAGGAAACAAGAATACTGACCTCCCTCCATAGCCTGGGTTCCTCAGCTCTGAAAGCGAGGGCCAAGTCTACGAGCTGGTGCAGGGCCCCTGCCCAGACGCATCCCTCCTGCCAGGGGCTAGCACTTGGTATGTACAGGGTGAGAGATGCTCAGGAGTTACCTGGCAATGACAGAGCCATGAAGGCTAGGCAGGTGCAGCACGCTAGCTCCACCTCACCACCAAAGAGTGGAGGCCCCCGGCAGGCGCCTGCTCGTGTCAGGGCCAGCAGTGACCACCCGAGGGAAGCAGGTCTCCAGCTCAGTTCTTGATGCTCCCTAGCAAAGGGTAGTTCCATAAGACAATGTCTGGATGACCAGTCGAAGAACAACAATGTCTACGTGGCCTAGTTCCAAATAGGTTAAGAAGAACAGGAGAGGGACAAGAAAAGAGGGAAAGAAAAAGATTGAAAGGAAGGAAAGAGAGGAAAGGGAGGTGGGAGAGAGAGGAAAAAGCAGAAGAGTAACAGATAAGAAGAGACTGAAATCGAGGGGCTGAAATAAAGACACAGAGAAATACAGAGATAGACAGACAGAGACAGATAGACACTGAACACAGAGGAGGGAAGATAGAGACAAAGAGGCATGAGGAGGGGTAGAGACAGGGACAGAGGCAGGGATGGCAGGCAGAGAGGTGCAGAGAGAGACCAATGGAGGAGTTCCCACGTGGAAATACTTCTTCCCTGTCCCTGTCCTTCTCATCTTTCTCTGAGGCAAACAGAACATTCTGGAAATAGGAAAATGATTGCATTTAGCCCAAGACATTCTTTCAGCAGCCACAAAAGGCTCCATGGGTAGCCAGGCCATCCGTCTCCCACCTAAGGCCACGTGTGTCTTCCAGAAGCACAGGGCTTTGGGAGCACAGATGGGTGGAGCTCCCCACTCCCATCCCACCTCAGCCTGGCTCCTTGTACTCTGGACCACCCACAAGGGTACACGACCTGCCATCGTTGGCCTCTCTGAGCAGCCCTGGGGGCTCCTCGTGTCTTGGTGCCCTTGCTCTCTGCCTATATCATGGGAAGTGACGGAGAGAGGGGCTGTCCTTCCCTGTGGCCCTGAGTGAAAAGGCAGAGCTTCCTGGACCAGCCCAGCAACGGGCAGGAATTCCACTGCAGCCACAAGGAGCCACTCAGTTTGGTTGGGGTTTATCAGTAGAGCTAGCAAGACAGCTAACCAGGGACCTGAGGTCCTCGGACAATTTGTCCCTTTCTCTTCTACTCTGCTTCCAATTATTCAAGTCTCCCAGTGACCAAGTGCCACACCCTCCTAGCAAAAGACTCCACAGCCCTCAGCTGTCCTTAAGACAGTGTCCCCCACTGATGCCTGATCTTCTGTATTTCTGGCTCATTAGGTGTGCGCTTGCTCTCTGTTCATCCAGAGAGCAGACTGCCATGGTTGCTCCCTTGGGCCTTAGCAGTGCCTCTGCTTCTCTCTAGCATCTCTCATCAATGTCTGTGGGAAATCTCAGCCCACGTACAAAGAACTGTCCAGTAGAACTGGAGCCAAACCCTGGGAGTGGCACCTCCAGCAGACACATTCCCCTTGGGGCTGACCTGCAGTTTCCGGGAGCTATAAAGACTCCATTTCCTCCTTCCCAGGAGAGAGGAGTTGCCATAGTTGTGGATGGGCTGGCTTCTCTGGTGGCAGCACCTGGCCTAGATGTGAATTAAACTATGCATGATAAGAGACACCACGTTGACTGGCGGTGACCGGCATGGAGTGGAGGGACATCGAGATGTCACACCTGCTCAGCAGCGGACCCCAATGCTGTCAGACTCTGGAGACTAAGCTGTTGCTTGCCAAGCTCCACTTTCTCTGTCTACTCTGCTGCGTGGCAGCCTTTCGCTGGGCAGCCAAAGCTGAGCTGTGAAGAGTCTCTGCTACCTCTAACAAAGATTCTGCTCTCTTGGGGAAAAACTCCTGCCTGTGAGTCCCTATGCCACTGATAGACACAGGAAAGTAGTCATTGTCACACATAGTTGAATCACAAGAATAGACTTGGACCAGGCAGTACCATGTAACAGAGAAAGGGCAGCCATGTGTCGGGTGGGCGGCTGGGTGTGAGGACTCACACACTAAAGGCACAATTGCTGGAAAAGCCTCTTTCCGTTTCTTTGAGTTCTGCTATGCTAAACGTAACCAGTACCCCGAGATGCACTGAGAAATACACCTGTGTTCTCCCTTTGACCCTCAGAGACCACCAGATATCATCTGCAGTCAGTGGGAAGTTCCCTTCTTAGAGCCTGCGGGAGAGCCATTCTGTATCCCGGGGGTGGGGGGCCAGCTCTGAGCAGGAGCCTAAGTCCTCGGGGGTGAGATGTCCACTCAGACCACAGGGTTGAATAGAATTGTTTAAGGTAAGTACGGTCACTACTGTGCAACTAATCAGAGATGCTAGGAACCAGCACCCCCCTGCCGTGTGTGTGTGTGTGTGTGTGTGTGTGTGTGTGTGTGTGTGTTATAGAGAAAGGGTCTTATTGTGTAGCCCAGGCCTCAAACTCAAGGCAATCCTTCTGACTCAGCTTCCTAAATGCTGGGATTATAGGCATAAGCCACCACACCTGGCTTCAGCCTTTATTTTGGGATGGGGTCTTGGGTATCCCAGGCTGATTCCAGACTCACTATGCAGCTGATACCAAGCTATGGGTCCCCCAGCCCTTGCTCCTTCTCAGGTGTTCTCCCCCAAGCTCAGTTTTAAGTGGTACCAAGGACAGAACTCAGAGGACTTGCATACATGCCAGGCAAGTACCCCACCATCTGAGCTATATTTTGGGGTGCCAGTTCTGTGGAGCAAGAGATAGCTCCACTTTCACCGGCTATCATTGGAGCCAGGTGCAGAGAATAGAAGATGGTCTAGGTAGAAAATCTATTCCCATAATCCTGAAACAAGGGTGGATCACACATAGATAGTGTTGATCCCTCTGAGGAGGCCCAGGTCACCCCTGCATCGCACAAACTGTGTAGATCTTGCAAGTGGTGGGGCCACACCCACACAGAGATTGGCTGATCTAGAGACCTGCACATAGGTGACATCTGTTCCACATGGCTAGGTTCTACTTGTGACTTATGGGATCTCAAGATTCTGCACAAATGCTAAAGAAGCTCTGGGCTCTCACTCGCCCCCTGGCATTGCTGTAGGACTGAGTCAAGGAGCCCAGCATACACTGTCAGATTACACTGTCAGATGTTCCTGGGTCTCTGCAGGTGAGAGGACCCACCTGAGGGCTGAGTCTTAGTGGGAGGGCCCCTATGTCTGTTCCCTTCGCTGCTTCCCCTTGAATGTCAGCATCCTGTCCCGCAGCTAGACAGCCACCCACAGCTCTGCACCACAGAGGCTGGTGTGACCCAGGGACACAGCAGGCACCTCCTCTCTCAGGTGCTTCATGACACAGAGATGTCTATTTTTCTCTCTGTTTTAGCAGACACCTGAATTTTGGGTGTCAGACAGAGCTGGGGCTGCATCTGGGGCCCCCAGAGTTTTCTTTTTCTCCCTGAACCTCAGTGTCCTCAATTTAAGAACAAGGGCAACCCCAGGTCGTAGGGACACTGTGGTGAAAAGCCCAGTCCCCCCATGCATGCTTGATGGAAAGGTGACCCAGACAGTGTTAGCCCTCAGCAATGGCTGACCTCCCCGTACCCTGAACTCCCGGGGAGCTTCTCTAGCTGAAACAATCTGAGAAAGAGTAAAGGGGGAAGGGGAGGTTTCACTCTCCATCTCCCACCCTCTGTTGGACTGCAGTGGTAACTTAGGTCACCTGGAGGTGAAACTAGCCAGTGGCTACTGGTCTCTGCCAGCCTCACAGAAACAGCATCCACACCCTCTCTCAAGGCTGCAAGCTGCTTCTCTCCCCATCAGGCCAGCCCAGGCTCACAATTCCTCTCGCATCTAATTCAGTGTAGCTGGTAATTAGTTTTGTATCACCTTACACGGTGATGCTAATACTGATTACAGGGCCTGATAACTTTAATAGTAAATACTACCCAAGGCAGACAACCACTAACTAGCTTTTGATTGTGCAGGGCTGAAGAGGGAGTGGGAAGCAAATTGCTGTATGTGTGAGGGATTTCCGGCACTCTGTCCATCCCACCCCCATGTCCTGCAGGTGAGCAAGGTAGGCCCATGTATCTGAGTGCTGTGTCTTAGGAGCTGGGCACTTGTGTTCAGAGCTATGACCTACCCCTGAGTAGTGCAAAGAGTGAGTTCTGAGAACGTACTGTAGGAAAAGAGTCCAGTCCTGCCTGGTCCCTGTCACCCTCCTCATCACACATTCTGTGTGACCAAGGCAGATGAGGTGCTGGGGTGAGGGGAGGGGCTGGGGAGATGAGCAAGGTGTCCATGGGACCCCCATGATGCAGGCTTCCTGGGATTCTGGGAGATGAAGTTAACATCACCTGACTGTGTCTACCTGTCCCATCCACAGTGGCCCTGTGTGGGCTAAGGCTTATTATAGCTGCAAACACCTTCAGTGACAGTCCACCAGACTCCAGGATCAAGTGCACAGAAGTCACTCAATAAAGACAGAAGTGGAGCAACAACCACAGTAGCAGTAGGCATGAGAGAAAGCTCTGTAAGCATTTACAGCATTGGCCTCACTAGGGTATCAGGGACACTGGATTGTTGGTGGAAACCATGCTGGGCTGAGTATGATGGCTAATGAGGAGCTGGTCCCTCAGCACGGGATACAGGAGAGAAGGGTTCTGGGTCCTTTGTCTACAGCAGCCTCTGTAGCTCCCTTTCCTTCCAGGGTCTTCCTTCTCAGCTTCCTGCTTGGGCTCACCCAGAAACGACTCTAGCACCCAGCTTCTTCCCAGCTTCTACCATTGACAGCTAGAGCACTTGGTGCAAACCACTCTTGTGTTAAATGACATGGCAGAGCCTCAAATCTTCCCACAAAGTACATTGCCTCAGATGACGGTGACAAGGACTTGGATTTGTGTGTCACCATAAGCTAAGATCTGAAAGGGGCTGAATCCAACCAGTTGGTGGCCAAGGAAGGCTTGTTACAGAAAAGGGCTAGTGAGTGGAGCAGACCCAAGAATGGACTAGGCAGGCTGTGGACAGATAATAAAGAAGTCGATGAGATCATTCTATTTAATCTTCCATCTTCTAAAAAGATGGAAAGTCAGACTCAGAGAGGTAAAGACCTGACTCAGTGCTTAGTGTAATTAGTAAGAACAACCTCCCTGGGTCAAGGTCATAGCTGCAGAGCTTCCCAGCCCTTACCTAACTTCCACAGAGCGCGCTTTTATCTAAGCCAAGGCTTGGGGTAGGCTGTGCATGGGCCTGCAGGGAACCCAAGTCATGCCCCCAACCCAGGACTACAGTAAACAACTCAGTGCCCCACTGGGAGGCTCAGGATGGTGTCACTGATGCTGCCCTCAGAGAGCACCGATGTCAGCTTTTTACTAAAAACCACAGAACAAAGCCACACCAAGCGGCCTTCTGTCTGAGGACAAAGTTCGGGAGGGCTACGGCTTTGCATGGAGCAAACTGTCAATCAGTACTTGGCATTTGGTTGAATGGATCATCTCTAGCCAGCTGCTGGGAGAACAGATGGCCCAGCACGTGCTCCATGCCCCCACTTGCCTCCCTAGATCCCGAAGGCAGCCCTCATTATAGGCTGGGATGGTCTATCCATCTCCGGCTGGTTCCCATGCCCACCTGTGCAAGTCCACACTCACCACCCTGGGATCTTAGGTCCCCATTGTTTGGAGGAGCTGAAAGCAAATGTGGCTGTGGGGACCACTTTCCCTGGCCTGGGGGTAGAAAACAGATGCTTTCTGGGGCCCAAAGGTGTTTGAGTGTTTCTTGTCACAGTAGGATTGAAAAGACAGATTTCCAGGCATGGATAGCCTAAGGGACTGACTCAGTCAGCCCAGCCTCCCATCTCAAGCTGTCACCACTGACTGTGAGAGCCACCTGTCCCCATCCTAATGGGGCCCCTGACCAGGAACCCAGGCAGAGAGAGCTGCCTCTACTCAACGTGGTTGAATGATTTAAGAGATCTTGGTTGGTGAGACTTGGTGCTGAAATCCCATCACTGTCAGGGTTACAGGTTTCCCAGGCAAGATTCTACAAAGGAGACTTCAGAGGCGCTGTTAGGAGAGGTGAGGAACCTCAGGGCTCAATTTCTAAGAAAGAACTTTCCAGGCAAGCAAGTAACAACTTCATTGTCCTTTAAACACTGGCTTGGGGCTTCGGGAGCTAGCCACGGTCCTGAAGGCAGCTCGCAGGGAGGGAGCCCTTTCTGGAGCCCAGAGTTGGGGTTACTGAGTGTGCAGGGGTCTGTTAAAGGGCCTTGCTGGAGCGCAGACTCTGTTAGGACAAATGGGCAAACACTATCATAGAGACAAATTGTCTAACTGAAGTTGAACTAAGTTTTCTCCCCATAACAGCAGATCTTTGAAAAGACAGAGGATTTAGGGAGGAAAAGTCTCTTGTGGTTGGACAATTGAGGCTTAGAGGTTCTCAGAATGGGGGGAAAAAGTCGTTAGGGCAAAAGGGTCTATGAGGAGAATTGCCTCCAAGACCACCCAGGACCAGCTATCTTTATGCCATGATGTGTTGGAGAAAAAGGCATTGCCCTTTGTAAGGCTGGCGCTCTGCTAAGCAAGATCTGTGTGGCTCTTTTTGACAAACAGGTGTGGTGTGGTGTGGTGTGTGTGTGTGTGTGTGTGTGTGTGTGTGTGTGTGTGTGTTCATTCATCCATTCGTGCACCATGCCCAGTCAACCCCCTCCTCCATGTTTTCTCCAGAGGGACCAAGGAAACTCCCTTTCCAGAGTTCCACAAAGACCCTCTCTAGGGCTAACTGGATGGCTGTCCAGGAAGCTCCAGACAAAAGTCACAGAGGGCAAGTGGGACAGCAAATCCCACTGCCAGGTTGAGTTTGAACTGTATGCTCTGGACATAGCCAGCCAAGCCAGCAAGGGTTTCCAGGTGAACAAGGGAAGCTTGTTCCAGAGTCTTCTGCCTGTGGCCTCCTGACTGCTCTCTGGTTCCTCCTCTCTCTTTTGTTTCCTCTTTTATTCTGAGAGATGGACAGAGGGAGGCAGGGAGGGTCCGGGCTCCTGGGGTTGGGACCAAAAAGTAGGCTGCCCATCAACATCCTGGACTTTTGACTGCCAAGAGTCAGGGAGGGGTCTTAACTCAGACCAAGGCACAGTGACACTACACAAAGGGCATTTTAATGTCACTCTTGAGCAGTCCAAAAGCTGGCAGGCTCTTCCCTGCCAGGCTGAGCACCCTAGTAGCAAAGCGGCCTCCCAGCTGGGAGCTCACAGCCTCCCAAGCTGCAATTTTAAAATGGAGAATACCCTCCCAGACACACACTCCGGTCGGTACATTGTTCTGGACAGATGAGCGCTGGGCATCTCCAGCCTTCCCACACGCACACAGCGCATCCCTCATGCCTCTAGCCGCGTGTGATCACAGCCCCCAAATCCTCCACAGCCAGCCAACAATGCACCCGAACGCCTTGCAGCTGCCCTTCCAGGGCTTAGTGGCACCATGCCCACCGCGCAGAGGGTAGCGTTGTTCCCAAAGGGACAGTTGGGCCACCGAGGGGGGTGTGTTGGGAGGTAGGAGTTAGGTACCTCCACTGGCAAGAATGCCTGGGGGCTTGGCTGTCGCCTCTGTCTTCCCTATCAGATGACAAACCCAGGAAACGAAGCCCCCAGTTTGCCCTCTGAACTTCTCAAGAGTGGGGAGGTGGTCTTGGGAGAGGGGCTGCTGCAACTCTCTAATCCAGGGCTGGCGAAACCCAGTCTATATCAGTCTACACCCCTCCCTCAAGCCCGGGGCCGGCCGGCACTCCAGTCCCATCCTCAGCCCCAGCCCCGGGGACAGCTCCCCGACTTTGCCCGGCTCTCGGTGGCCCTGGCAGAGGAAAATGGCGTTGGTCACACGTACTTGGGTGAGTTCGGTGCCCATCACCAGGAGGACCAGGAGGCTGAGGAGCTTCCGGGCCGGTTGCATGTCTCACGGCCACTCCGACGTCCTGGCGTGCGGGGCCTGGATGCTGGCGGCCGGTGGCTGCGGGGACGTGGACGCGCTCCCGGTTGGGGTTGGGGCTGGGGCTCCGGCAGCGGCTCGGGCTCCGGCGGCGCCTGCTCAGCAGCCGGGGCGGGCGGCGCGCGGGCTGTGCTGCGCTGAGCCTCCGCTCTGCATATTTATGGTCCCGGTTCCGGCGCGACTGCCTCTCGGGCAGGGCTGGGCTGGGGGGGCGGGGGCTGCGCTTGCTTTCCCTGCGCGCCAGGCGGGTCCCCGCGCGCCCGGGCTCGGCGGAGAGGCGCGCCCTGCGGAGCTCGGCGGCGCGCCCGGGCTGCAGCGATGCCAAAAGTTTGCTCGGTGAGGGGCGCGGGCGGGGGCAGCGCCGAGGGACCCGTGTGCTTCGCTTGCGCGGGGAAGGGAGGAGGGAGGGCGGCGGCCGGCGGGGAGGCAGGCTGGGACAGGATGTGACATCAAAAAGGCGGGGGAAATTGAACTGGGCCAGACAAGTCTATCCTGGCCGGCCTTAGACCAAGGGGAGCTCCAGGACCCACTCTGGAGACTCAGCCAGGGACCGCTGAGTGGTGACAGAATGGCACCCGGGAAGTACCCAAGAGTCCAGAAAGGGTGGAGGGACATCCTCAGAGGCAGGTTCCATAATCTGCACAGGTCCCTCCTAGGTGACCCTTAAGAATCAGGGTGACAAAGATGTTTCTAGAAGCAGCAGAGAGGTGAAGCCAAAGTCAGGTCACCTGAGAACGGAAGAGGCTTTTCCCATCCCTGTAGGGTGGTCGGTTAGGGGCTGAAGTGTGAGCACGAAGAGATGCTGTGTTCCATACCCAGGTGGGGGTTGGGATGGGCATCTCAGTTATGTTGGTGTGTGTGGCACCCACCTAGGTGGTTATACACATGCTGTGGCGTCTGTCTTCGGGTTTTCACTTCCTTTGTTTACCCCACATACCTATGCTCAGGAGAAGAGCACCAAAGAAGGTCCAGAAAAGACTCCTCCAGCAGGTCTGGTGTGTCTAAGTCCCTGTGAGCCTAACCTGTCATTGTCCCTTCTCCTGGCCCTGGAGTCCCCCAGCTAAGGTGGAGAGACCCTTTTCTCGTTTTCTTGTACCCAAAGCCTTAGACTGTAGGGAGCTTGTCTTGGGGCCAGGGTTGTCTTCCATTTAAATTGTACACTTTGGGAGAGGAGTTCCCAAGGTGTTTGCGGAGAAGCTTAGCTGTTGAAGGCTTTGAAAGCATCACAGATGATTTCTTCCCATTGTTTTGCTTTCAGTTTTAGGAAAATGAACTCTATAAAGAAAATCCCTAATAGCAAATAGCAGAGCTATGAGGGGTGTGGCTCCATGCTTTTATGTCACAGGAGAGGATGGGGGTGGGTTGGAGTGGGTAGGGTGAATGGGTAGGGTTGGGGGTGGCTCTGGTGTGGGACTTACCCAGGGAGCTCCAAGCAAGATGGGGTGTGACTTTCTGTGTGGGTTTCGGGAGGGGCTTTGCAAAGGCCAGATGGTCTATTCTTTGGAGCATGAGTGGGCCACGAGGTGGCCTCTTTTAGATCCAGTGGCCTTTAACATTAGTCCTTCTTTGGCTGGGTGAGGTTCATCACCATGGTAGCAACTAGCAAATGCCTTTCCTTGTCACTGTAGAGAAATGTTTCATTGGGCGTGACTATGATGGGCGTGGCTATGGGAGTAGGCGTGGTTATGAGGGTGGACCTTGTTTCTTTGTCCACTCGTTCAGGGATTATTCATCTGTTTGGGTGTTTCACTTCTTGGCTATTGCAGAAAGCTGCTGTGATGTTGAGTGTAAACACCTGTCTCCGGTGCGCTTTCAAGTCTTAGAAACGGAGTGTGGTTGACGAGAAACGGGCCAGAAGGTTGCATAATTTGAAAAGTAAAGGTGAGCTGAGGTGATGGTTCAGTTTGCAGAGCACTTGCTGCTGGAACAGGACAACTTGGGTTTGGATCCCCAGCACGCTTCTAAGAGCTGGGCACGCCTTGCAGTCCAGTGCTAGGGAGGCAGAGGCAGGGGGATCCTTCGGTTTGATGGTCTATCAATGAGAGCTCCAGGTTCAGTGAGAAGCCCTGCCCTAAAAGATGGAGAATGGGAGACTGAGATATCTGATGTTGTCCTCAGGCCTACACACACACACACACACACACACACACACACACACACACGGTTGTGATCATTCTGATGTGGGCACCGAGAACTGAACTCAGGTCTCCTGGAAGAACAGCAAGTACTATAAATGGGAGAATAGTGTGGAGTCGTGTTAGTGTTGAATAAAACTGGTTTTCAAAAGTTGCTTACACATTGGTGTACCTCAATGACAGAGCATGCACAGGGCCCCGGGTTCTATCGCAGAAACATACACACACACACACACACTCCCTCCACCACTCCCTCCAAACCTAAACATGGTCATTTATTGAATGACTTCAAAAAAAATAATACAATGAAGATAACATCAAAGAAGCCCACCCCTGGGACCACTGAGGTTGCACTCAGTCCCCGAATGCCCGTTTTTTTACGCATATAAACAAATGATTGAGAGTTTGTTGTCTTTACAACCACATGGCCTGGCTTCTGATCCAGGTCTGCCTCTCAGGAGCTGCTGTGATCCTGGCTGGTCATCCCTAGGTGTCCCTCCCATTCCTGCCAATGGAGTGATGACCAGTTCGCCATTCTGTACCAACCCAGTGGAGCAAGGACATTAGTGAGAGCCAAACACCTAGCACTGGCACTCAGGGATGGCTTGAAACAGGAGTAGAGAGCGAGGTTGTCACTTGTACATTCAATCTGGAAACTCTGCATCTCTTGGCATAATGGTATGCTGTCTATCTATGACATGTACACATTTTCCTGCATGTTTTATTTCCTTGTTTATTTTAGTTAATGTTTCCGATTTTATTCATTTTAATTTTAAAATTTTATTTGTATTATTTGTAATGATATCTGTCTGGGCAGGTGAGCACAGAAGCATCCACTGGAGGCCAGAAGAGGGTGTCAGATCTCCTAAGAGTTATGGGTGGTTTTTTGCTCCCGAAAAGGTTGCCGGGAACCTAACTCCAGGCCTCTGAAAGAGTAGCAACTCCTCTTAATGGCTGAGTCCCTCCAGCCCTATTTCAATTTGTGAATTTTTTAAATTTTTAATTGATGCATAATACTTGTATTTCCTCCCACATACTTCTAGTCAAATCGCCTCTAGATTGTTGCTAATATTCAATGTAATGTACAACTGTATAAACAGTTATTATAATGTATCATTTAGCTCATTTCTGCAGCCTCCTATTCCTGCGAGCTATTTTCCATCTGTGGACTTGGGGACCTGCAGACACAGAGGCTAACAGCATTACACTGTAGCTGAATATAAAGTCAGGACAGTTAAGCAGAACCGAAGCCACTGGCAAGCCTGGAGTTCATCATTACGGGGAAAGATCTATGGAGATCGCATCCCACATGCTTACTTGGACCGTCAGTCCTGTGTTGAAGGCTAGCAGCTAGTGTGCTCAGTTTCTCCTCCCTGTGGCCCCCAGCGTTCCACTCCCACCCCTCCTCTGACTTTGTGTCAAGGCTGAAGCTTGTGCTGCTTGGTCCAGTTTCTGGGTTGGGGTGGACGCAGTAGTCCCTCTTCCTGTCCAATTGCCCACTGGCTTCTTCTGGATCCACCTTGTCTTAGGGTGGCTTAGTCCTCCAGGCTGCCACATGTCTAGACACAAGGCTTTCCTGTCTGGAAAGGCCTAGGTCCAAGGGCTACCATGTCGGGCAGTCGGGCAGCCCCAACCTCTCCATGCCAGCCTTGAAACTCTGAGCTGCCTCAGACACGACTCAGTGGGTACCCAGCCACCAGGGTGCTCGCTGGGCTGGTTTGGTCCACCCCACTTCCTAGCTTCCTAACTACCTCACCCGCTGTCTTCCTGATGGAGCAGCCAGCTTTCCTGGTGTGCCTCCTCAGGACACCCGGCAAATCGATATGTTTTGTACTCCTTTAAACCAGGCTTCCTGCTACCACTGAACCTCGTTATAACGTGACAGTGTGTTACCAAGGCAACGGCACTAACTCCCTGTCCTCTCTTCGAATTTCCTAGCAAATGGGGCCTGAAACCTCCCCAGCTGTCCAGCTTCGATGTGTCCTGCCACCAGAGCCAAGATCAGAGCCTTCAGATGGCCAGCTTCCCATGGGCATGGTGAGATTGAGCTGGGTACCCCATGCAGTCTGCTATCCCCAGGTCTTTGCACTGTCTCCTCTGACCAATCTCGTTGAGTGGGGTCTCATGAATGACATATGCTTATTGGGAATGCACTATTTGACAGGCACTGTGCCTAGGGCAGTCTGGAGAGAGGGCCAATGGCAGACTTATACCAAGGTCAACAGACTTGGGCTTTATGATCAGCTGTTTCTATCTGGAAGCCATCCGGGAATGATGGGGTATCTGCTTTCATTCCTGTGTGTCCCGTGCCCTTTCTGCAGGATTGACAGTTATGGTCATGAAGACTCAGCCCATCACCCCAATTCTTTGCAATCCTTAGCTTGGGTGGGGCATGGAGCAACAATAATCTTTGTGATCCTATTAAACCCTTGGCCTGAGGAAGGCCTGGGATGCTTCTATTCTTCTGAGCCTCTGCATTCTTCTTGTCCTACCCAGCACGATACCACAGCAATTCCTGGCTAATCTCCACCTTTCTTGTCCTGGTCACACCAGTGTGTTAAGCTCAGCTTCCTGTCCACCATCCCCTGCTTATAGACAGCAGAGCAGGCAGGAAGCCCACTTTGATATCCTGGCCTCCAAACTCAAGGAGCTCAGGTGCTCCTAGAAATCGTTCAACCTTCCTTCCCACTGAAGTTCACCCCCTCCAGCCCCCAGTTCTGTGTTCATGCTACTGTGGGGAAAACTGACTGAGAGCCCTTGGGGCAGCCTCATGCCCTCCAATCTGTGACCACAAGCGAGGTCTTCCTCCACTTCTTCCTCAGTGGACCAGCCTTTTGTCTCTGCTCACCTACTCTCCATTTCTATCAGCACCAACACATAGCCTGCTTCAGCACAGAGCCCCCTTTTCCTGCCAGCCCCAGCCATGTTCACTTCTTAGTGCCTTGCAGAGAGCTGCTGGTCATCACAGACTGAGTCTGTTGCCACTCCTCCATTCTTGTTGGTAACAAGCCTTGTTCCTCAGGATGGCTCTGGACAAAGTTACCAGCGGCATTCACAATCTAGCAATGGCTTTATCAGTAGTGTCTCCACAGTGGCCACACCCCTTCCATGGAGTCATGACTGCTTCTGGACTGGGTGCAGATTTCCCTTCTGTTCCCTTAGGCCCCCTTAACCCTCCCCAGTTGCGGTCTCACCAACCAGCCATCTTTAAAGATTGAGGTGCTCCCTGCAGGTACTCCCCCCCCCCCCCCAGTACCCACATCTTTTCATACTGACAGTCTCTTCCATGAGTTACATTCACAGCTGGCCTGCAGCTAGTGGCTCTCTTGGACTGAGTAACTCCCATGTCTTCGGCCCACCAAGTTAGCTCTGCCCTGTTCTTTCCCATTCCCGTGAACGGTGAGTTTGCTTTTCCTGTTCCAGGAACTGAGCTTACTGGGCTCTGCCTGGCTCCCAGAGTCATCACAACCAACCCTGCAGCAGATCCTGTGGCTTGACCACATGACTACCCAGAGTTCACAGCCACAGCCACCCACTTTCTGGTCCTCATATTTTAAATAAATAGATTTATTTATTTATTTTTCTGTTTATTTGTCTTTTTGTTGCTGTAGTTGTCTTTCAAATCAGGGGTTCCCTGTGTAGACCTGGCTGTCCTGTAGCTCTAGCTGTCTTAGAACTCACTCTGTAGATCAGGCTGGCCCTCAAACTCAGATGTGCTTGCTTCTGCCCTCCAAGTACTGGGATTAAGGTGAATGTTATCACACCTGGATTTTTTTTCTTTAACTTACTTAGTGTGGTGGTTTGAATATGCTTGGCCTAGAGAGTGGCACTATTAGGAGATGTGGCTTTGTTGGAGGAAGTGTGTCACTGTGGGGGTGGGCTTTGAGACCCGCCTCCTAGCTGCTTGCAAGACAGTCTTCTCCTGTTTGCCTTTGGTACAAGACGTAGAACTCTCAGCTCCTCCAGCGCCATGCCTGCCTGGACACTGCCATGCTTCCCGCTGTGATAATGGATAAATCTCAGAACCTGTAAGCCAGCTCCAATTAAATGCTGTCCTTATAAGAGTCATGGTGTCTCTTTACAGCAGTGGAAACCCTAAGACACTTAGTCACCTGCTTGGATTATTTATTTATTTGATTTTCCCATCTTATCGTCACCATTGTCCCTCACCAAGAACCTTTGGTTCAGATCCTCACTGGCTTTCTTCAGACCTCAGGTTAGATGTTTCCTTGTTGGGAAGCTCTCTATACTGATTAGTTTCTTTGTCAGCATGATACAAGCTTGGGTGTCATCAGACCAGCCTATAGGCAAGTCTAGGGGGACATTTTCTTGTTTAATGATTGATGTGGAAGGGCCTGGCCGACTGTGTTCATGGGTTAGATAAGAAAAACAAAGAAAGAAACAAACAAAACTGATCAAATCAGTAAGCAGTGTCCCGCCACAGCCTCTGCTTCAGTTCTTGCCTCTAGGTTTCTGTCTTGGCTTCCCTTAATGATGGACTGGGATCAGGGTGTGTACGTCAAATAAATCATCTTCTCTCTAAGTTTCTTTTGGTCATGCTGTTTATTAAGCAATAGAAATGAAACTAGGACTCTCAGGGCAAGAACATCATGGCCACCCTTGGGCCCTCTCCATTTTTTGCTTAGCATTCTGTACTGCCTGATGTGAGGCTCTCGTGTGAAGGCTGAGCGACCAGGTCTGCACACTAGAGGATGCTTAGTGTTCTGCAGTTGCCAGGGCAGGAGGATGCAAACTACGGGACTTGGCTCAACAGGCATATATTCCTTCCCAGGTCTGGGGACCAGAAGTCTAAAACCAAAGCATGGGTAGGGCTGTGCTCCCTCCCTCCAGAGGCATGTCCTTCCTGCCTCCTTCACTGTGGCCACTTCACTCCAGACTTTAAGGTCAGCTAATACTCTCAGCCTTCCCCTCTGCAAGGCCACCTAGATAGGCATCTGCTTGTCAAATAGCTGGCGGTGGCTGTGAGGCTCAGTGGCTTTGTGGGGAAAGGGGAAGCAAGATTGGACACACAGATGCACACACACACACACACACACAGAGAGAGAGAGAGAGAGAGAGAGAGAGAGAGAGAGAGAGAGAGAGAGAGAGGGAGATACAGAGACAGACAGAGACAGAGATAAAGAAACAACACAGAGAGAAACATAGGGAGACAGACCAGAGACACGTGACACAGAGACAGACATACATAGAAAAAGACAGAGACATAGACAGAGAAAGACAGACAGGGATATGGACACAGAGACAGACATAGAGAGAGATAGACACACAAGACATAGAGAGACAAAACAGACAGAGACAGAAAGAGTCACAGACAGATACAAAGACAGAGACAAAGACAATCATAGACAGACCAGAGATACAAGTCACAGAGACAGAGATAGAGATAGACAAAGACAGAAAGACATGGAGACAGAGACAGAAATAGACAGACACACAGAGACTGTCTGTGGTGAAACAGACAAAACCACAAACATAGACAGAGAGAGGTAGAGACAGCGAGATAGAGGCACAACGGGGGCCCGAAGAGGGTGTGAGATGAAGATGGGTAGATGGGGCCAGAGTGCATGATCTATGAATTCTGTTCTTGTGAGAATGTAGACTTGGGAGTCAAGTAGGGGGAAAGGGTCTGGCTTTCCTGTTGGGTCTCTGCCTCTCAGGAGAGAGTGGGGACTTGAAGTGAGGCAGGACATCATCCTGGAGCGGCCAAGTTGGCTCATGTGAGGGCTGACCATTCCTGGAGTGTACTGGGGGTTCTGATGGAGATCAGGGCTGGTGCTGCAGTTGTGTGGGTTGAGGAAAGGAAGGGAACCAGCTAGGTCGCATGCATTGACTTGAGGCTCTGCTTGGACAATGGTGAGAGATAGCTAGAGAAACAGAGCAGGGAGGAGGTCAAGTCAGGTTCACCTGACTTCTGACTTCCTTCTGACTCTGTTCCCAGAAAAGAAAAAGGAGAAAGGGTTAGGGTTAGGGTTAGGGTTAGGATTAAGTTTAGGGTTAAGGTTAGGGCTATTGTTAGTAAGGATTGCCAGTTCGAGTGTAGCCTAGAGTTTCAGTGTAGATAGAGATGGACTGGTGGAATGCACAGCAATGAGCCCCCTTTGCCAGGGCATCCACCAAGACCAAAAGACTCCATAGGACAGGCACCATAGACCAGCTGTGAGCCACTTATTCCCTGAGAACGGACAGGAGGATGGACAGAGAGAGGGGCCTTTATGGATCCACTAAATCCAAGACTACCGAGAATCCAAGACCATAAGAAGTGGCCCAGGACACACTTAACATTGTCACTAGCCACACTCAATGGGCTCCTAGGTCTGCCTTCATGATCAACAGGCAGTGCAGAGTGGCCCAAATCCCCAACAGTGGCCCGGAACTCCTTTACTCAGTGTGACGCCTCTATGACCCCATATCAGATCAGAATCTGACACTGTGATGACATCTTTGTCTCCTCTTTGTGGCCCTGCTTGGGAACACAGACTTCCAGCAGGAGGCAGACAGGTTCTGGGGGTACCCATGGTGTCTCTTCTGGGTGAGGGGAGCAGGAAGGAGATGAGGATGTGCTGATCCAGTCATGGCTCACAGTCTCAGGACGCTGCATTTGGCGCCTTTGTGGGACACACATCCTCACTTCTATATTTGAGCACCCCTTCCTCCACCTTCTTCAGCTGAGGAAGCAGAAGCTCTAAAGTGTGAAGTCTGTCTCAGGTTGTGGCAGAGTCTGGTTCTGCAGGCTTCCAGGGTTCACATTCTTTCCTGTACCAAGGTTCTTCACTTTGACTGGTCATTTCCCCGACAGGACAGGACAGCGGGGTGTTACTTCTGAATCCCACTCCCAGTTGTGAGTTATCAGTGTACAGGAAGAGTTGGAAGCAAATTGCTCTACTGAACATCAGCTTGTGCCAGGCCCTGGGCTAAGCTCCTGCTGTACTGTCTGAGCTAGACACTCATGTGGAAACCAGGGCAGACATGAGGGGAAATGCTGGCTCAATGTTACAGAGCTGAGAAGTAGCAGAGGCTGCCCTAACTCCAAGACCCACAGAACTCAGTTAGGGAAAGGAGCTCTCACCTACAGCTCCTTAGCTTTCATGGGGTTCTTACTTCAAAGGTACAAAGGTACTGCCTGCAGGTAGGGTGCCTTAATGAGCCTGACACCTCATCTGCTGCCTTCCCAGGGGTTCAGGTTAAGAACAAAGACCTAAGAAATTCACAGGCCATTAAATGGTCATTCCTGTAGAAAAAGGTAAGAGGAGATAAGACCCAGTGGAGATAAGTTCCCACTCTCTTAGTCATGAGAGAGTGGGCAGGGGGAGGGAGAGAGGCAGGGAGAGGGAAAGTCAGAGACACAGAGCAGAGAGAGCACACAGAACAGAGAGAGAAAAGACAGGGAAAGAAGAGGAGTAGGGGAAGGAGGGGGAGGAGGGGGAGGGAGAGAGGAAAGAGGGAAAGAGAAGAGGGGGAGAAGGGCGAGAGGGAGAGAGGATGGAGGGGGGCAAAGGAGAAGGAGAGAGAGGGAGAGGGAGAGAGAAGAAACAGAAGAGGGGAGAAAGAGACAAGAAAGAAAGGGAAGAGACAGATCAAGAAGGGAGACGGAGATAAAGGAGAGAGGAAGGGGCAGAAGAAAGATAGACAGGAAAGACAGGAAAGAGAGAAGAGAGAAAGACTCAGGAAAGAGAGTGGAGAAGGAGGAGGAGAAAGAAAGAAGGTGAGAGAGGAGAGGTGAGGACGAGAGACGAGAGGAACCAAAGCTGCTTCCAGGAGCAACCACCCAGGATGCCAGGCATGGCCCACGGACACGAGACAAGCTGGCCATTGCTTGACCATCACACTGGTTTCTAGGTTTCTGGGCTTGAGAAATGATGGCCACGTAGAAGGGCTGAGCAAGGACCCTCCTGTGGGCTTTGGGTCCCCACGTGACCATCCAGAACAGCATCAAGCCTACTTCTAGTACTCTGAGGGCACGGGGCTTTGAGAATCAAGGACACGGGTAATAGCCAAGGTCTCTGCCTCCTTGGCCATGTGGTGTTAGCATCCTGGGCCTGGAAGGGCTGTAGGTCACATGCTGGGACTGGATCCACTTTACACTACTGTATACTCATGCAAAGAAGAACCTCCTCAGTCTTAAGGTGAGGGACAGATGGATGGCTGTGCTGCATCTGGGACTATTTATCTGCCATTGTCCCCAGCATCTCACCAAAGCCTTCCCAGGTGCCCACCCTAGCCAGGAAAAGAGAAAGCAAGAGCTAGACTCCAGGGGTGGTCAGTGTGCCGGGGCCCACGCTCATCTCCACATCCCAGGTTTCATCTTTCCAGCTAGATCTGCCTGTGTCTCTGCCTGTGTCTCTTTGAGGGCTGTCTGGGATGGTCAAGAGCATCCTGCTGTTACTGGTGATTCAGGGTCACAGCCCAGGTTATCGAGGTAAGCTCAGCCATTCATTCATTCTCAACAGGCCAATAGAAGAGACAAAGTAAAAAGCAAGAAATGTGAGGGTGGTATTCAACACTGTCACACTGGAAGCCAGAGAGGTACAGTGACACCCAGGTCCATCTCCAGGATCCTGACACAGGTTCAGGTTTAAATAGAGAGCATGAGGTGTGTATAGCTCAGCAGTCCGGGTCAATATGTGGTCCCCCATCACTGACCTGCCATTATGTCAGCTCCAGTCTCTCCTGGGGGGGTTGTCCCAACTGTGATGTCTCCTACTATGACTGGCATCAGGCGTCAGCCTTTTCTTTCTCTCAGCTTGAGATTCCTAGAGGAATTTCAATTCCTTGGGATCTGGTTTTTTTTTTTTTTTTTTTTTCCTGGAGCCTAATGGCTGAGTGTCATTTCTGACAGGATAGTCACACTGTGGGCACCAGGAGACAGAGGGAGCAGAAGTGGCCACACAGGGCTTCATCTCCCCATCTGAGTGCCTCTTTCCTGTTTCCTATGTGAGCCACATCTGCTTCATTTCCTAGCTGTTCTTCCAAGTGGCCTCAGGACTAGTGCGTCTGTGACACATCTGTGGCTTTGGTTGTATCAGTTGGAGTCACCTAGGGACTCAACCTGGCTGGCCCAGCAGCCTCCTGCCCCCTCCCTGGCTCATTATTGTCCTGTGACCAGTGTGGTTTTAGAGATTTACTTTTTTGATTGACTTTTTTTTTTTCAGTATCTAAATATCTTGACCATTTTTTTAAGTTGAGGGTTTTTTTTTTGGGGGGGGGGAAGGTGAGGTTATGAGGAGCCCACAAGAGATAACCATTCAGATACAGTTATAGCCAACTGAAGGTCTTTATTCCAGCTGGCTGGGACTACACAAAGGCATTTGAAGACCTAAAGGCATTTAGACCAAGGGGCTTTTAAAGGCAAAGCCCATATCCTGGTACCTCATTCAGTAGCTGTAAGCAAGCAGTTTAACAGGAACTAAGATAAATTAGTTGAGGAATCTTGGCTTCCGGTCCTAGAATAGAGTTAGGTGATTGTCCACAGATTCCCCCTCAAGAGATTAAATTCTATCTAAACCTGAAATGTCCTCAGCAAGAAAACAAGATGGAGAAAGCTCTGCACCGCCTTGCCCTGTTAATCTTAGTGATTTGTAAAATTTCTTTATATATTTTGGGCAGACAAATCTTTTGTCAAATACATAGTTTGAATATTCTTCCCACTCTGTCCTTTGCTTTTATCTTTATTTTATTCTAAACTCTCTGTCTGTCTGTCTGTCTGTCTGTTTATCATCCGTGTCTGTGTATGTCTGTGTGTGCATGTGTTAAGACACACGTGTGAAGGCCGGAGGGAAACTTTAAGGAGTCTGTTCTCCTTCCATCAGGTAGATTCCAGACCTCAAACTCAGGCTGTTTGGCGTAGCGGTAAGCACCTTTTCTCACGGATCCATCCCATCACCCCGACTTTGTTTTTCCTAGTGGTGTTTCCAAGACCTGAAGGTTTTACCTTTCCATCTAGTCCAATGCATCCATTTTTTTTGGATTGGATATTTACTTTATTTACATTTAAAATGTTTTCTCTTTTCCAGGTCTCCCCTTCAGAAACCCCCTATCCCACCCCCCCTTCCCCTGCCTCTATGAGGGTGCTCCCCCACCCACCCACCTACTCCCGTCTTCCCTCCCTGGCATTCCCCAACACTGGGGCATCAAACACCCTCAGGCCCAAGGGCCTCTCCTCCCACTATTGGCCAACAAGGCCCTCCTCTGCCACATATGTGGCCAGCACCATGGGTCCCTCCATGTGTGTTCTTTGGTTGGTGGTCCAGCCTCCAGGAGCTCTGGGGGGTCAGGCCAGTTGACACTGTTGCTCCCTTTATGGGGCTGCAAACCCCCTCAGCTCCTTCAGTTCCTTCTCCACCTCCTTCATCCGGGACCCCCATGCTCAGTCCTATGGTTGGCTGCGAGCGTCTGCCTCTGTATTTGTCAGGCTCTGCCTGAGCCTCTCAGGAGACAGCTTATCATGCTTCCATCAGCAAGCACTTCCCAGCATCCACAATAACGTCTGGGTTTGGTGGCTGTATATGGGATGTATCCCCAGGTGGGGCAGTCTCTGGATGGTCTTTCCTTCAGTCTCTGCTCCACACTTTGTCTCCATATTTCCTCCTGTGAGTATTTTGTTCACCCTTCTAAGAAACACTGAAGCATCCACATTTTGGTCTTCCTTCTTCTTAGGCTTCATATGGTCTGTGAATTGAATCTTGGGTATTCTGAACTTTTGGGCTAATATCCACTTATCAGTGAGTACATACTGTGTGTGTTCTTTTGTGACTGAGTTACCTCACTCAGGATGATATTTTCAAGTTCCATCCATTTGCCTGCGAATTTTATGAAGTCATTGTTTTTAATAGCTGAGTAATATTCCATTGTGTAGATGTACCACAATTTCTGTATCCATTCCTCTGATGAGGGACATCTGGGTTGTTTCCAGCTTCTGGCTATTATAAATATGGCTGCTATGAACATAGTGGAGCATGTGTCTTTATTACATGTTGGAGCATCTTCTGGGTATATGCCCAGGAGTGGTATAGCTGAGTCCTCAGGTAGTATCATGTTCAATTTTCTGAAATACTGCAGACTGATTTCCAGAGTGGTTGTACCAGCTTGCAATCCCACCAGCAATGGAGGAGTGTTCCTCTTTCTCCACATCCTCGCCAGCACCTGCTGTCCCCTGAGTTTTTGATCTTAGCCATTCTGACTGGTGTGAGGTGGAATCTCAGGGTTGTTTTGATTTGCATTTCCCTGATGACTAAGGATGTTGAACATTTCTTTAGGTGTTTCTCAGCCCTTCGAGTTTCCTCAGCTGAGAATTCTCTGTTTAGCTCTGTTCCCCATTTTGTAATAGGGTTATTTGGTTCTCTGGAGTCTAACTTCTTGAGTTCTTTGTATATATTGGATATTAGCCCTCTATCGGCCGTAGGATTGGTAAAGATCTTCTCCCAATCTGCTGGCTGCCGTCTTGTCCTGTTGACAGTGCAGTGCATCCATTTGTATGGATGTGCTTTGCATCCAGGATAGGAAGTTGTTGCCCCAGAGGTGGGGCTTTTGTGGTCCCGGCCTTGCATTTTGGTTAGGGTTAGGGTTAGGGTTAGGGTTAGGGTTAGGGTTAGGGTTAGGGTTAGGGTTAGGGTTAGGGTTAGGGTCATGTGACCACGTTGTTATGACCACCTTGTTGCCACCATCTTGTCACCACACTGCTGTTTCAGGAGTTTGCTATGACCATGCTGTTAGGATCACGTTGTTAGGACTAATTTGTCATAACACCTTGCGCTGTGCCTCTGTTTCAGGAGGTGGTTATGACCAATCTCTTATGAGTATGTTCTGCTTATTTGTCTGCCAAGTCCCCATTTGAACCCCCCTACTCTTGTGCTACAAAAGCCTTATCTTCCCCATGTCCAGTGCTGCCATCTTGAACCCTGCCTCAGGGGGAGACAGCCCATGTACATGGGCAAAGCTTGCTTTAATTTGGCCACGATTTGGATTGGTAGCCTTTCTCCTTGAGTCTGGGGGATTAACAGTACCTGCTTCCTCTCACATCCTCTCTCACTGGCTCAGAAACATTTGTCCTAGTAGCCTTCCATCCACTTTGAGCCATGGCCATGCCTCGCATCTGTTTAACCCGCAGGAGTGCCGCTGGTCTCTGTTGGGTATTTTTAGTTTATATGGGTAGCCTTTTGCAAAGGTCTGTCTTTTTTTTAAAAAACAAATTCTTTGCATGTGTACACATTCCCGTGTACACACGAGTGTGCGTCCATACATGACATTGTTCAGGTATAGAGAGCAGAGGACAGCCTTGTGTTGGCCCTTGCTTTCCGCCTTATTGAGGCAGGGTCTCTTGTTTACTGCTGCCCCCAAATTTCCAAGAAGTCTCCTATCTTTACCTCCCATCACACAGTAGGAACATGGGAATCACAGGCCTATGCTACTGCATTCAGGCTTATATGGGGCCTGGAGATTTGAACTCAGGTCCTGGAGCTTGTGTGACAAGAGCTTTATTCACTAAGTCAACTCTCCAGCCTCTTTAGTATTATTATTATTATTGAGACAGGCTATCGCTATGTAGCCTTAGCCAGACTGGAACTTTCTAAGTAGTTCAGACTGTCTCTGAACTCACAGTGATCCTCTTGCCTCAGCCTCCCAGGTGTTGGGATTATGGGGGAATACTGAGAGGTTTGGATGAGGAGGTTCCAGGACACCGAGACAGATCACTGTGGAGAAAGGGGTTTATTAGAAGAGTTCTCAATGCCAGGGTCTAACAGGCACAGGGGCAACAACATGGTGGGGCTCCAAGGACAGTCAAGTCCCAGCACTGGGGGCGCTCCGAGGAATCAGAGGCACAGGGCAGAAGCAGGGTGTCTTCTTCCACCTCTCTGAGGATGGGGAGGTTTCCAGGCTTGCAGCCAGGTTCCCAGATTCCCAGGCAGGAGGGTGACGGGTGGGATGGGTGGCCACCAATAACCCCTTTGATGTAGACTCACTTCCTAGGTAAGAGACCCTGGGGAAGTCTGTGAGCTAGGGACTCCAGAGGCTGTCTCTGTAGAGAGCCTGTGGGCTGCTGCAGATACTGTGGCCGAGCAGCTGGATTCTGACTCCTCCTTACCTGTACCATGTGACCCGATCTCCTGACTAATACTGTATTCTCATGGTGAATCTTGATGCCCAGTGGACTTCAGTTTTGTTTCCTAAAACATGGATTGGATACAGGTCGTTTCCATCTGACCCCTGACTATCAATTCCCCTAGAAGTATTGCTGGGGCTTCACTAACTCATACTGAATCTCCCCTATGGAGAACCAGCCTGACCAGGGCTGGAATCTCATGACATAGATAGGATCTTTGGTTTATTTTCTGGAGTTGTGGTTAGCTTCTCTCAGCAATGCCCATGGGCTTCCTGGAGCAGGAATCACCTGTTTTGTTAAATTTATCCTTCTGTGGTCTTGGGTGGTATTCTCATAGGAAGTTTTAAAACCTCCTTTCTTAATTGTTTGCTACCCGAAGCAGCAGGGCTGGTTTCTGGAGCCCTGTATAGTCATCGCTGGCTTCCCTTGGTTTCTTTTCTGTATGGGCTTCTAAGCAATTTTTATACAAGCAGCGTCTTGCTTATTAATAAAGGAGGGTTGACATCTCTGCAGATCTGTATGTGCTTATTTCTTGGTGTCTTTCTAGTTGATTTTTTGTTTTTTGTTTTTTTGTTTTTTTTTTTTTTTTTCGAGACAGGGTTTCTCTGTGTAGCCCTGGCTGTCCTGGAACTCACTCTGTAGACCAGACTGGCCTCGAACTCAGAAATCCGCCTGCCTCTGCCTCCCAAGTGCTGGGATTAGAGGCGTGCGCCACCACTGCCCTGCTTTTTGGTGTCTTTCTACAATCACTAAATCATCCTATAAAAACCAAGCAGAAGTAGCAAGAACAGGGCCCCTAGGTCTCAGGAGAGGAGCGCAGAGTACTCACTAGCCTCAGTCCCCTGCTCCCCCACCCTTCCTGCCTCCTTTTGACTCTGAGAGTGTTTTATTGGGCTTATTCTATTGTAGTTAATCATGCCAAGTGGCATTTTGTACCTATTGAAATGACTGTATGGTTTCCTTCCTTTCTCCTGTTAATATGAAGAATTAATTGGTCAATTGTCAAGTATCAAGGCCACCTGCATTCTGGTATAAATGTACCTGGCTGAAACAAATGATCACTTTGTCTGTTGTTGTCCATGAGTTGTGGACATTTTGTTGAGAACGTTTTTCAGTGTGTTCGTGATAGAGAGTGGTTACGAAGGTTCGAAGCTTTTAAAGTGAATTTTTCCATTTGGTTTAGAGCTTTTGTCAGTGTCACGAATGAGTAGTGAAGTTTCCTTCTCTATTTTCTGAAAGAGTTTGGATAAATTTGTGTTAATTTTTCCTGGACACTTGAATTTACCAGTGAAACCCCCCTGGGTCTGAGGTATTCTTGTAGGGGCTGTTTGTTTGTTTTTAAACAGGAAAGTCATTTTTAAAAATAGCTATAGAAGGGCTAAAGAGATGGCTCAGCAGTTGAGCCCTTTCTGGTCTTATAGAGAACCTAGGTTTGGTCCCTAGCACCCACCTGCTCCAGGGGATCCAACACCTGCCTCAGAGGGTACTGTGTGAATGTAGCATTCGTGTGTGCACCCCCTCCCACAAAATAATTTAAAAATACCTGTGGAGATCATCATTTTTTTTCTTTTCTGACAGCATGTGGTGGTTTGAATAGGTTTGGTCTGCATAGATTCTTGTGTTTCCACATGTGGCCATATGGAGGTGTGGCCTTATTGGAGTAGGTGTGACCTTGCTGGAGGAAGTGTGTCACTGTGGAGGTGACACATACATAGCTCAAGCTACACCGAGTGTAGGAGACAGTCTCCTCCTGGCTGGCTGCAGAAGAGAGTTTCCTCTGGCTGCTTTTGGACCACTGCCATGCTTCCCACCATGATAATAGACTGAACCTCTGAAACTGTAAGCCAACCCTAATGAAATGCTTGCCTTTGAAAGAGTTGCCTTGATCATGGTGTCGCCTCACAGCAAAACCCTAACAAAGACACAGCATAATTTTTGGTAAGCTATATTTTTAAAAAAGGAATTTGTCTTTTTATTATAGTCGTCAATTTTGATGGCATAAAGTCATTTGTAACATAAAGTCATTTGTAGCATCGTCTTTTTAAGGGGTTGGCATCTGGCCTCTCATGTTCTTGTTGGCTAGCTTGTGTTCTCTCTCTCTCTCTGGTTCAAATTTGGCCATTGCTAGGGAGCAATGTGACCGGGGAGTAAGTTAGAAGCAGGTGATGGATAAACAACTTCAGTGGCCTCCTTTACAGAGCAGGGGAAGCAAGGGATCAGGGAAAGGTGCCACTTTTTCATTCTGGGAGTGCAGATCACTGTGGTTTGTGGAATTATTACTGTTCAAACGAAAATTAGAAGATATTTACAAAAAGCTGTGGCTCTGGCTAATACCAACCTTTTAACTTGTGTTTTAGCCCCATGTGCCTCTAATGTGCCTTGATGTGGCTTTCTGTGGATGGGTTCAGTCTGTGGGACCCTGAACACTGTCTTTCATGAAATTTGGTGACTTTGGCAACAGGACTCTGTTTTTTCCCCCTCAGACCCCCCCCCCCCCAGGCTCAGATGTTTATGTATAAGGGTTTTAACTGTTCACGGGTTTCTGAGGCACTGGGCGCTTCTTCTCGCCTGCACACTGGGTGACTTTGGTGTTTCGGAATGTAAGAATACTGATTCTTTCCTCCACAGCTTCCAACATGTTGCTGAGTCTGCCAGGTGACTGTTTTCACGTTCTTTTATTTTCTCAATTCAATTTCTCCCCCTCTTTTTGGGACTGGCAAAATGGTTTAGCAAGTAAGGTTTTTGCTGCCATGTCTGGCAACCTGAGTTTGATCACCAGGACCCACAGGATGGAAAGAACTGACCTCTGTAGGTTGTCCTCTGACTCCATACTTCTCTCTCTCTCTCTCTCTCTCTCTCTCTCTCTCTCTCTCTCTCTCTCTCTCTCTCGCACACACACACACACACACACACACACATACACACACACACACATACACACAGAGAACATAAATAAATGTAATAATTCTTAAAATTTCCTCTTGCAGTAAGATGTTTTCCTTTTCCCATCCACTATGAGAACATTTTAATTTCCACACACATCACAATTAAAAATAGCAGCCTTTGTCTAGTAATCCCAACATTTGCCTCATCCTAGGGCTGATTCATCCTGGGAGCCTTTTCTTCATAGTGACTCACATGGTCTTGATGCTTTAAATGTCAGATAATTTTGCAGACTGTTTTTGTTATGCTGGGAGGATGTTATATTGCCCCCAACATGGTTGACACCACTGTTTTAATAGCCAATTTACCTGGTTAGATAAAAGTAGGAAAGAAAAGTGAGAGGGGCCACTTCCCATAATTCCGCAGGTTGGGAGTCACAGGGTTAACAACCTGCTCATCATGGAATCAATTGCAGTTCAAAGCCAAAGGCCAGAGAGCCAGGACCCATGGTGTGACTCCCAGTCCAGTAGGAGAGGACTGGTGTCTCTTCTTCCTCTTCCGGTTCCTTCCAGTCTTCTGTAGACTGGGCTTCCCACAGCACCCCGGAGAGTCCTCAGCTTTACTTGGCCCACCACGTCAGGGATGCACCTAGTTAGACTGTTCAGCCGATGGTCTAGGCACCTCACCACTGTGATTGTTAATCTTCTCTGTCAACTTCATGAGATCTAAAGTCATCTAGGAGGTGGACATACACCAGCGGTGTGTCCAAGGACATGTCTACAGATAACTGAGAGCAGAGAAAAGACCTCTGAAGGTGGGTGGCACCATGCTGCCGGCTGGGTGCCCAGACAGAACACAGCTGGGGAAAATGGAAACCAGTTGTAGCATTTATTCTCTCTGCTTCCTGAGGGGACCTGCTTTGTCTGTCCATACCCCACAGTCCCTTCCTGCCACGACAGTCTTACCTCAGAAACTGAGCCAAAATGCATCTTCATTCTTTAGCGTCATGTTCTGTCACTATACCAAAGAAATGAATGCTCAGAATGACACAAACTGACATCACAGTGGGAGCTCAGGTCCCAGCTATGACTTCTTTTCCTTGCTCCACAGGTGAACACAACACAGTTCCAGAAATCGATTCTGAGCAGGAAGGTGGTGAGGTTTCCTCCCACGCTTTCTTCTCCCCTGGGCCCCTCACCTCATCCGCTTGTCCCCACCTACCCCCCACCAACCGGCTGGAGCCTGTAGCCACACAGCTCTCGGAACAAGCCACAGGAAGGTGACATGGTTGGAACATCACATCCACAGCCTCCCCATTGTCACACCAGTGGCTCCCTCCTTACACTTCTCTCAGAGCATGCTGGCCGCTGCTCCTCCATTCACCTGCCAGCATTGACTTTTGTGGGAAAGCTGATTTGTTGGGAATTATTTGTATATACCGGAAGGGGACCAGGAGAGGACCCGTGGGAGTCATTCCCACATTCCAGATGCTCTGTTATACATGCAGGAGGGCAAGCGGAGTGGGTCAATCTACTGGTGCAGCCGGACTCAGCCCCTCGTGTTTAACGGGCCTGCCTTTGAGGTGCCTTTCTCTTGAGTGTTTTATTGTGGGCACCAGATCTGCCTATCTCCAAATCTACCCCCACCCCGTTCTGGTTCTGGGGTCATAGGCACTTTTACCACCACATCTTCACATGGGTGTGGGGAGCTGGACCCAGGTTCTTATGCTTACATGGCACACACTGACAGAGTCATCCCTGGCAGCATCTCTGGCTCACAGTTGAGCCCAAGGTAAGAATGTGACGCCTGCAGGGCAAGGGTCTGTGCAGAAGCAGAGCTGCCACCCATGGGACATTAGCTGAGGACATCAGTGTGGCTCTCTCTAGCTCTGCTGCCAACCAGAATGAGTGAGAGAGGAGGAGCTGGGAGAAAGAGGCCAGGCTTCCTCTGAGTCCCCAGGAAGCCAAGATGCCCTCCAGTTTGGCCTTGTGTATCGTTTCTGACTGGCTCAGGGTGTGCCCAGCGCCTTACCTGCTCCTACATCTGGAACAGGTGGCAGCAGCTGCTGGTGGAACAAATACGAATGAGTAGACAGGAGCCTCGATGACACACAAGCTTTCTTGGGAGCTGCAGGTGGTGACGGGTGATGATGGGGGTTGAGTATATGTTGTCCTTGTCATTCAGTGTAGCCCTGTGACTGTGACGGAAAAAGAGTGCCAGATGCTCTCTCCCGGATTACTGAAGGCAGCCTGGTCCTTCCTGCCCTTCCTTTAACCTGCCATTCCCTCCTCCCCGATGAAGTCTGCCTATCATGCTGCTGGATGCCTCATGCTCTCTTTAAAGGCCCATCTCATCTCCTTGTGTCTAGTGGTCAGGCGGTCTCAGGCTTATAGGCTAACCAGCTTCCTTTCAGGGATGGAGGTCTATCAACTTTGGCTTGAAAACTAATCTTGCTGGATGAAGGCTGCCTTGTGGGCTCTGAGCAAAGGCCCTCAAGGGTACCACACCCTACAATGCTCTTGGTTTCTGGTCTCAGTGGTTTCTCATCCTTGCTGGGGAGCTAGAATAGGAGTGGGCAGTGATGGTGAGCAGCATGGGGTGAGCGATGACTGAGGCAAATCAGCGTCCATGATTACTTTGGTCCAGCCCATCTGCTCTGGAGAGGCTGAGGGAATGAGGTTTTGGGTAGGACGGATTTTATTCCTGGAAATGAGAATGTGAACCGTGTTAGCACCCGCTCCAGGAATCTGCCCAGTTCCCAGCTGAGCCAGCCTCAGTTGCAGATGGCTAACGCTGCCTCTCCTCGTGCTAACGCTGCCCTTCCTCGTCCTGCCCTGGCCAGGCTTGGGTACAGATGCGAATCCCCATAGTTACTTCTCCAAGTCATTGGTGTACCTATCCAGGGGCAGTGATTGACTTCCATTGCATCC
This sequence comes from Uromys caudimaculatus, assembly GCA_028551405.1. Taxonomy (NCBI): domain Eukaryota; kingdom Metazoa; phylum Chordata; class Mammalia; order Rodentia; family Muridae; genus Uromys; species Uromys caudimaculatus. The sequence continues at coordinate 136,284,229 of CM052701.1, forward strand.
TGCATGTTGAGAGAGAGAGAGAGAAAGAGAGAGAGAGAGAGAGAGAGAGAGAGAGAGAGAGAGAGAGAGAGAGAGAGAAAGAAAGAGAATGAATCAGCTCAATGCTCTCAGCAGGGGTAGTTTCTCCTTCCCATTCGTTGCAGGAAAATGTAGTATTCCTCAGTAGACCCCCCTTTCCTCTGGCCTGTACCCAGCCCGGGTGCTTTGGGAAGGTGCAGGCACCTTGTATACTCAGGGGTCAGTAGCTTCATACCTCTCCCTTACCTAAGCACTCCCAACGCCAGCAGCCTGGAGTCTCTAAACGTCAAATGAAAATAATCCTTTAATTACCCATCCAGGCAAATTTGGGAGTGCGAAGAGAGGGGGTGAAATGGAAACACTGTGGACTCAGTTGCTGCTGACATCAATTTCTCAGAGCTTTGCTGGGCGGGAGTCGTGCTGAGAGAGTGTAGGCTGAGTGACATGCAGAGAGAATGAAAGCAACCCTGCCGCCCAAGCTGGCGTGTGGGCGGCCGCATTCACAAGCACACCCCCCCCCCAATGTGGCTACATGGCAGGTGTCTGTGCTGCTCTGATGCATGTGAGCTCCTCTGCTATACGTGCCTCCCAAGTAGCCCTACATAGACACAGGATGCCAGGGCGGAATCGTTTTCTCTGGGCTGACCGTGACTTTCATCTGCTTTCAAGGTTTGCTCACCCTGTTTCCTCTGCCCCTTTGGCCTTGGCTGCAGGCCCAGTCAGCTCAGCCACTCACCACAGAACTCCAGGGATCCACTTCCAGCCTGATGACTACATCAGCCTGGGGACAGAGGATGTAAGAGGATTGAGAGAGAAGTGCTGGTGGTTGGGCAAGAGACTGCATTCTGCATAACAGCCATGACCCATCTCTCTGAGTAGATATCCACCAGGCAGCAAGCCTGCCTGGTAGGGAGCACTTGGTAGGGAGCTCTAAGGAGATCATCTCATTCCCAGCTAAGCTTCTGCAGCTGAAGCAGCATTCTAGGCCCTGTGTGGGGTTGTGTGGGACCCACTCCACCAGTGGGATGGTTTTCTTCTTAGAACTAGTCACCCTTAGAGCTAGCAGGTAGCAATGTGACCAGCATGGGAGCAGTCCATCTCGCTTCCTAACTTGATTTGAGTCTGCCTGTCTTCCAGGAACTGATAAGTTCTGTCTGGAGGGCACACAACTTCAAAACTGACTTGTGTACTCTTTGTGTGTGATGTGTGTGTGAGGGCATGCGTGCATACGGAGGCCACTGGACAACTTTGTGGACTTAGTTCTCATATTCATATGGGTTCTGGAGATGGGACTCAGATTGCCCGGACCCTTACCTGCTGTGCAGTCTCTCACCTCCTTCAGCCTCTCATTTCACTCTCTTCCACCACTGTTCCAGTTCTTAAGACTGGAGGAGGTCATGGATGAATGGATGGATGGATGGCAAATGGATAATGGATGGATGATGGATGGATGGATGGATGCACAGGCAGGGGGATGGGCTGGTTGACGGATGGGTGGATTTATAAATAGGTGGGTGGGTAGGCTAATGGATGGATGCATTGATGAGTAGATGAACAGGTGGCTGGGTAGATGGGTGGGTGAATAATGAATGGATGGATGGATTGGCTGATGAATGGATGCACATGTGGGAAGATGAGCAGGTAATAAATGAATGAATAGATGAATGGATCCATTGAAGAACCAACAGATGGGTGGGTGGATGACTAGGATAGGAGGCAGGAGGGATGGATATGTGAGCACACAGAGGTGAATAGATGGCGTGCTGGTTAATTTTGTGTCAGTGTGACACACGCTAGGCTTCTTTGGGAAGAGAGAACTTCACCTGAGAAAATGCCCCCACCGACTTGGCCTGTGGTACATTTTCCTTCACTGATGGTTGATGTGTGAGGGCCCAGCTTACTGTAGGTGGCTCCACCCCTGGGCTGGTGGTCCTGGGGGGGCTACAAGAAAGTGAGATGAGCAAGCCAGGAGAAGCAAGCCAGCAAGGAGCACTCTCCAAGGCTTCTGCTTCAGTTCCTGCCTCTAGGTTACTGCTCTGAGTTCCTGCCCTGACTTCCCTCATTAATGGAGTGTGACCTGAGGGTTATAAGCTGAAATAAAACCCTTTCTTCCTCAAGTAGTTTTGGTTATAATGTTTTTTCGTAATAATAGAACCCTAACTAAGATGGTTGATCAGATAGGCGTGTATCTTTATACACAAACATATACAGCACATGTGAATAGGTACATGTTCACATGTGTTCACTTATATGTGAGAAAATATACACATTGCATGCATACATGTGCTCATGTGTATATGCACATGTGTGTATGCATGTCCACATACACCGTGCACGTTTGTTCTGCAGACACAGCATGATACACCCCACACACTCTGCTTTCCCCCTTTCTGTCTGCTTCTCTGTCGTTTCGGACGAACTTTTCTCACTCTTAGATCACCACTGCCCTCCCACTGCACAAGCTAGCTGATTTGCTACTGGGGATTCTAGAAGCGGATTCTAGTATCTTACAGTGGGAAGCGTTGCTGGGCATAGCCTGGGTTTTGTGCACAGATGCATGTGAGGGATGGAAACCGCCCAGCCCTGAGTTACAAGCATCTTTCTCCTGGTAGGCATTCCTGAATCAGCTTCCAAAGAGTCAAGTCTACACTTCCTCAACAATCCCACCAGCTGTTTTAACTGCTATAAGGTATTGCAAATTGATACTTCTAATGTAATTAGTGGACTTTCCCTCTGGTGTCTAAAACCCATTTCCTTCTCTCTTAGTTCTTTGTCCAGGTACTTTTTTTCTGTGTAGCTACCAACCCATAAATTAGGCGAGGTAGCTGCGAGTGGGTATAGCATCCTGATCTCAGTGGGGATACTGGATAGCAAAAGTACAAACCTCCCACCACAGGCAGATGATGTTTGATGAGAGCTAACTTCCTTGCCTGGAGCTCAGCTCCAACCCTAAACAGACGCATTGGGTTGCCCTCACCCAGGACATTCCTGGTGGTAGACGTTCAGCACACACTCAGTAAAGATGCAGGCTGCTGACTTTAAGGGGTGACCCATAGCTAGTGCACAGGTTGGGTCAGCAGCCTTGGCAAGTTTCAATCTCTCAGAGGAGGGGATAAATGGGGTCCGGACCCCCAGGCTGCCTGCCCTGAACTCTCTGTTCATAAGATGGGCTTCTTCCCAGAATTCCCTGCTGCAAACATGGAAAGACACACTAGCAAAAAGCTCTGTTAGCCTTTAACCCCTCCTCTTACCATGTACTGCAGGATTCACCCTGCCTCTTGGCCCTCTCTGTACTGTGATCCATTGGCCCACTTACTCCACATCTGAGTGAGAACAACTGAGCTGACCCTTCCACACAGGGTCCAGATCAACCAAACCTGTGTGCTCCCACCAGGGATGATGGAGGTGCTGGGCAGCCTAGCTGTGGGCCACGTGGAGTCCAAGGTTGAGAGAGTACAGGACTCTCAGCTTGTGGTGATGCCTCCAAGTGACAAACGACAGATGGCGAATCGAGTCTACACCCAGGACAACTGCACTGCCTGGCAAGTATCAGGCAGTAGTAACCATCCTTGGTCATCAGCTAGCCTCTGCCTCCAGTCCTTCTGCTCCGCATATGTGCTCTGCTAGGCTGTTTCCTCTGCCTGCTGGCCCCCAGTCGGAACAAAGCCCTCACTCCATGACATCACTGACCGTTTGGGAGAAGTAAGCTCAATTCTCCCTTCTCTGAATCAACAATAAAAAGCCCAAACTGCCGGTTCCCCATCCTTCCAGACCCCACTATTCTGTGTTCTTTTATCCCAAAACAAATCCAAAGAGCTATCTGATATGTTGTCGTCACACCATAGCTGTAACCTGTCATGGCAGACTCGCCTTGCCCTGACTCCTGTGAACCTGTAGGCAGTAGACCTGGAAGTTGCCCGCTGGCCTCACTGTGACTTCTGCTAGACAGCATTGGAGTACCACGTAGTCCTACTGAGTGACGTCTTACACAACTTACAATCAGCAGAGGCAAGGCCATTTTACAGAGTCTTTGAATGTTACGTTGCTGTGTTGTGTGGCTGCTGGTGTTGTTAGTCTCAAAATGTGTGAGAGCTGCAGACAGTGGGACAAAGTAATTCTATATAAAGATGATGACGTTTAAAAAGAAAGAACAGATTTAAATACATTTAAACCCAGTATCCTTCCGTTTCGCTCTGGTGCTAACACTAGGGTGTAACGTATTTCCTTATGGTGTGTGTGTGTGTGTGTGTGTGTCCTTACACACTATGAAAAGGCGTGGGGGTGGGTGAGGATCAGTGGACACCGCTAGCAAGCAACCTCATGGTCTTTACTATTTCCTTTCTCAGCAGAGGACCCCGGGTTCTTTGGAGACATGGCCGTCCTAATTTGGGGCTGCTCTGGAGCATCCCACCAGACTTCTGCACTGCTCTGTTTCCTTACACAGTGCTCAGCTCACGCAAGCCATTCAAAAGGAAAGAACAAAGAAATCTAGCTCTGGGTGTGATGCAGGCTGCCCCTCCCAGGTTTCTACCAGGTTCTGTGGACCCTCCCTCTGGGTCTGATCTGAGAACGGTACAAAGCCTTTGGCTGGGGTGCCCTGGAGACAGCCGATGACATCAGGAGCCGTGGCAGCCTCTGGGGTCCAGGAGGTGGTCATGAGACTGTGGACTAAGGAAAGAGTCACAGGATTCAGCTGTAGCCCCTCCCCTTCTGGTCTCAGAGAATAAGATCTTACAAATGGGTTAGGAAGAAGACACTCGCACGCTGGCTCTGTGGCTATAGGATGCAGCTGGGCTTTTAGGGAAGGGATTTATATAAATAATTAATGTTTATTTCTTCTGTTTTATATTGGAATTTTTTTTTGGTTCTTCCTCTTTTCCTGACTTTGTTGGTACATGCCACTGGATTCTGAATGCTCACTAGCTCACACTTCCCCTGTGGTGGGCTTTTATTAGATTTATTGTGCAGCTTATCACTGTAAGTGAATGAGAATAACCTCTACTTTGCCTTGCTTCTTTCTCCTTTTGTTATTTTATTTTGCTTGTGGCACTGAGGATGGAGCCCAGAGCCTTGCCCAGGCGAGGTAAGCACTGTGGCCCTGAGCTCCATCCCTTAGCTCCGAGGTTTCTGAGGCAGATAGGCCTTGAACCCGTGACCCTCTACCACCCAGGTGTCTACCTCCTGGGATTGCAGGTATGGCTGACTTTTCCTCGTGGAAAGAATTCTAAGGCACTGGGTCTTTCTTGCTTTGTGCGCCACACCAGACAGGAGCCAGGTAAAATGTGGAGCAATATCAGGATAGACGTGGACCCCAAGAAAATGCCCAGCAGAAATCCCAGAGTTCTGAGTGCGGATGCTCCCTCTCCACCTCATTTTGTTTGGACTCTCAGTGGAGGGAGAAAAGTGACCCGTGGATGGCCACAGGGACAGGCAGTCTAGGGCTAAGGACTCAGAAACTTGGGAAATGATGACAGGCCCTTGGGCCAAAATCTTCTAAAAAAGACAAGTCACTAGTTTAAGAGGTGCCTGATCCTGGCACAGCCATGCTGAGGATAGAAGACAGTCTCTGTCCCAGGACGAGGTTTCTGGCTAGTTCCTCTCTGTTCCTCCTATAGTCCCACATCACAGGAGCGGCCTCTGATGTAGGGCTGGCTGATTTCTCCTCAGGCTCTGCCCTCAGAAATGCACTAAAGGCAGGGTCTCCTCAGAGGGCAGGTGAGATAGGACCAAGGTCGGGAACATTTGGGGATGGTATTCCTAGGCTTGGAAAGGAATGTGGTTTAGAGGGAGGGGACCACAGGCTCGTGACCCAGGGGCCTTGGGTAAACTGACAGCCGAATGGTAAGGGACTAATAAGGATTTTAAATGTTTTACATTTATTTATTTATTTATTTATTTATTTATTTATTTATTTATTTATTTATGCATTTGTGTATTTATGTGTGTGTGCGTGTGCGTGTGTGTGTGTCCATGCCACAGTGCCTATAAGGAAGTCAGAAGTCGGTTGTCTCCTTTACTCTCGGGGTTCTGGAGATTGATCTCAGGTTGTCAAACTTGGAGGCAGGTGCCTCTATACACTGGTCCATGTGGTTGGCTCATTGTTGTTGTTGTTGTTGTTGTGGTGGTGGTGGAGGTGGTGGTGGTGGTGGAGGTGGAGGTGGTGGTGGTGGTGGTGGTGGTGATGATGTTTGTCTGTTTTTCAGAGACAGGGTTTCTCTGTGTATCCCTAGCTGTCCTGGAACTCACTTTATAGATCAGGCTAGCCTCAAAGTCACAGAGATCCACCTGCCTCTGTCTCCCAAGTGCTGGGATTAAAGTCACATGCCACCAATGTCTGGTTCAATTTTTTTCCTTTTTTAAGGTTTATTTTTGTGGTCCCTAAAAGCTAGTTTGCTCTTTTAATCCCAGCACTGGGGACACAGTGGCAAGTGGATCTCTGAGTTCCCTGATCTACAAAACAAGTTCCAGAACAGCCAGGGGTACACAGAAAAACCCTGTCTCAAAGAGCTAAGAGAAAGAAAGACTTATTTTTATTTTTTTCTTGGTATTTTTCTTGATTCTTTTGGAATTTCACCCTGAACAGTGATCACACTCGCTTCCCAGTCCTTGCAGGTCTCCTCCCCAACCCTTGTGATCTCACCCTAAAAAAGAAAGAGGAAGAAGAGGAGGAGGAAGAGGAGGAGGAGGAAGAAGAGGAGCCAAGTACAATTTATATCCTCCATTGTCTTCGTTTTTTTTTTTGAGCAGACACCATGACCAAGGCAACTCTGAAAGAGGACAATATTTAACTGGGGCTGGCTTATAGGTTCAGAGGTTCAGTTCAGTATCAAGATGACAGGATCCAAGCATGGCAGCATCCAGGCAGGCACGGTGCTGGAGGAGCTGAGAGCTCTACATCTTGTTCAGAAGGCAAACAGGAGAAGTTTGGCTCTTCGGGCAGCTAGGAGGAGGGTCTCAAACCCCGCCCCCACAGTGACACACTTCCTCTAACAAGGCCACACCCACTCCAACAAGGCCACACCTCCTAATAGTGCCCCTCTCTGGGCCAAGCATATTTAAACCACCACATCTATATACTCGCTGCAGCATGGTCAAACCCTCAGTGGGCAGCCCCTTAAAGAAAACTGAAAACTGAGTCCTTCCCACCTGCGCACCCCAGCGGAAACCATCAATTGTGGAGAGCTACACTTCGGCCTCCTTGTCACAACTCTAAGAATTTTCTGTCTAGGCCATTACTTTTTTGGGTGGGAGGGATCAATATTGTTTGTTTGTTTATAGGTTTTTCAAGACAGGGCTTCTCTGTGTAGCTCTGCCTGCCTCTGCCTCCCGAGTGCAGAGATTAAAGTTGAGTGACTGCACTGCCTGGCAATATTATGTTTTAAATGAAACATTTAGAAAAAAAAATGTAGCTTACAGGTGCCCCTGATAGTAAACAAAGAGATGGTGTGGGTGTAAACATTACCAGGGCAATAGTTGCGTCTGCATAGTGCACTCAGACACACGAGCTCATAGCCAGCTGAAGAAAGTCACGTCAGTCACTGGGGTCAGGTGTTGGGGCGTCCAAGCTTCCCACGGTTGCCTATCCCTTGGGAGGAAGGTGACGGAGTTTTTAATGAACAAATCAGCTTGACACTATCTCAACCCCATTCAGACTGACAGGCGATGATGTGGCCACAGGAAGCGCCTGCTCTGTGCATGAACGTTCTTGATAAAAAAACATGCGTGTTTATCACGACCACTAGAGTCTACGGATATCTAGGAACACAGAAGACAGGCATGCTACATGACAACACAGATGCTGTCTGTCAGTCCGTGCCACGTGATTCTGTATGTCCATGGTCTATCCCTCCAATCACAAAACAGCCAGGAACGAAACCGGCCTTGAGACAGATTGACCTAGCTGCTCAGGACCACTGTAGCCGGTGACAGAGTGAGAGCAGACGTAACAGGAAGAATCCGTTTCTAGGATTTTCCCAATTGCTCCTCTGCCTATCCCTGTGGGCAGAGTTCCAATGTGCAAGATGGGGGGACACTGACGGTCCATACCACTGCACACTGACAGAACCCCTCAAACCTGCAGCAGAGATGCAGCAACTCAATTCAAACTCTCGTACATCCCTGTTGCAGAAACACAGGGAGGGCAAACACCCCACCAATGACATTGGGAGAGTGATGTCTATTCTGTTGATGCTGAATTTATTATGAGATGGATTCTAAGTTCTGCCACAGTATCATCTCAGCAGCCAAAGAGGGCCTGCTCTCCCATGGTCCTGAGTGTGGGAGGAACCGGGATGCTCCAAGTTCAGTGGCTGAGGGTGGGCAGAGGCATCCTCTGGGACCCAGGTGACGTCATCAAACCTGTGACCTGCCGTTTGTTTGGAAACTTCACACCGGAGACTTTTCCTGCTGAGTTTAAAAGTGATAAACAATGACCTTGGACTAAGGTATGGGTCAGATTTTGCATTTTCTGCCTGCCTAGCACTGTCCTGGACTCTTCCGTCTCTGTGCCTGGGACTTGGGCTTGGCCTTGCTTGGGGCCTCTAGGAACTTTCCCTTCCTGGAGAAGGTGGCCCATCTCACATCAGTACCACCTAAAGGATCCTCTTTGTCCTTGTCACCAGCAGCACTGACCCAGGTGGGGTCAGCTCAGATCCCAGTGGCTGACCTTCATGACCTTCAATGATGACATCATCCTTGGGTTTGCTTCCTTATCAGCTCAATCATGGTGGCTGGGAAGCTCCAAATGCTGCACTGGGTCAAAGCTGGTAAAGTGGGACAGACACATGAAGAATCAGCCACACGTCTAGTAGGGACTACATGGAAGGTCTATGTGCAAAAGCACACGTGTGGCTCTTCACACCCTCATCTCAGTTCCCTCCTGGGGGATGTAGAGTATGGTATGAGGCTGCAGCCAATAGTCAGGACTGCTGGTGACCCCAGGCTCGCTGGGGAGGAGCCTGGTAACCTGATCATGAGGTGTGCAGGAAGACTGTGCACATCATAGGAAAGCAACAGGACTTCAGGAATCCTCTGTAAACACGGATAGGCATGTACATGTGAGCACATACTTACACCACCTGTGTGTGTACGCATGAGCAAAGGCTGCATACGTCATTGTGCAAGTGTGTGTGTGTGTGCATGAGCAGATACCAGCATTCGGCACTGTGTGTGTGCGCATATGTGCTTGCATGAGCATGAGACTGCACATCTGGATGCAGGAAGTTCTTCCCACCCTGCAGTCTTGACCTCTGGATGGAGCTGGCAGTGCAGCATTTGCCTCCATTCTGAGAGTCAGCTTTGGACTCTTCTGGTCCTTCCTGAGCCATCCTTTCCTGAGGAGGTCAGGTTGGTCAGGAGTAATGTGGTGTGCAGTGAGTGCAGAGGAGGTTCTCTGGAACCCCTTCCTCAGAAACTCATAGGGAGTGGGCAAAGGCTGAGCACTGTGCTTTTTGGCAGTCACTCAACATACCCCTACCCCATACAGGGATGGAAACAGGTTTGTGTGTAGCTTTGGCTACAGCCTACTCTAGGGACAGGAAGCAGTCCACCTTCCACCTGCCCCAAGCCTCGAAAATAAAGTTGTCTGAGCAGGGCCCAGAGGGAGGGCGACGCTGACTAATTCCAGGCAGCCTGTATATCTGGTTAATGCCAAGCCATCGAAGGCGCATGCAAATCAAAATGGGCTGATGTTATCAGCCAGATCTGCCTTCCGCATTCCTTCCTGTCCGTCTCTTGTCTGTCCTTTTTGGTGAGAAGCCAGACCCTCGGGGGACCAGTGAGGCCCACCTACCTCTGCCCATAGCTTCTGGCCTTGGGCTCCCTGTACAACCTTGCTTGGTTGCTCAGGATCAGAGGGAGCATGCCAGCCTTTCCCGCCTGCCAGATGGAGCCTCTGTCCCCTTGCACCTCTCACAGGGCTTTTCTTCTGCTCCCAGTTCTGAACTTCCACCCCAGCCATAGGCTGTCCCTTCCCTTTGTCCTGAGTATAACTCACAGGTAGCTGTTAGATCACTTCAGGATAGCCTCTAGACAGCTTTGCACACACAGTATTCACTCTTTCCTTCTTTCTTTCCTTCTTTCTTTCCTTCCTTCCTTCTTTCTTTTTTTCTTTCTTTTTTCTTTCTTTCTTTCTTTCTTTCTTTCTTTCTTTCTTTCTTTCTTTCTTTCTTTCTTTCTCAGATGCAAATCAAGATGAGACATGAAATGTTCCTTTTGGTCAGAAGTTGAATCTTGGTGAGCTTTTGAGAGCTGGTCCGGGGCACACCAGACACTCACTAGCTGTGTGATGCCTACTCATCCCTTCTTCCTTGCATGGGACTAGCCATAAAATGAGAAGTTATTATTTTCTGTTTTTAGAAAGAAAAGGCAAGGAAAGAGTGTGTGAAGTGCTAGCATTGGCATTAGGCTTGCTATTACCAATCAAAACCCGAAAGCTGGCGTCCCACGCACGGCTGGTGGGATGTAAAATGGCACAGCTACTTCGGAAAGCAGTGTGGTTGGGCCTCACTATCTGAATGGAGGGAGGAGCTATGATCTGGCAGTCTCTTGTTTGGGCATGTGCCCAAAAGAATTGAAAGCAAGAGCACGAAGAGATTTGCCCACCCGTAGCTAGGGCATTATTCACAGTAGCTAGACCATGGAAACAATCCCGTGATGGGAAAAGTAAAAATCTGTCGTCCACGTGGTGGAGTAGCCTTAGAAGGCAAGGGCACCGATACCGGTTGGACCTTGGGTAAAAGCTGTCAGACATTATGCAAATGAAGTAGTTGTCACTGAATAGGCGTTGTGTAGCTGCACTTACAGGAGGCACCAGGAGGCACCAGATGTAGAGATTGGGAGCCGAGCCCTGGGTGTCAGGGGATTAGGGGGGTCAGTGTTTCAGGGTACAGAGCTTTAGGAAGCTGAGAAGCCCAGAGATAGAGCAAGGACAGATGTATAGCTGTGAATATACTTAACACTATGGAATTGTGCAGTTGGACATATTAGGGTGGGAAATTGGATGTTAAAAATTGCTAACATGGGGCTGGAGAGATGGCTCAGCCATTAAGAGCACTAGCTGCTCTTCCAGAGGTCCTGAGTTCAATTCCCAGCAAGCACATGGTGGCTCATAACCATCTGTAATGGGATCTGATGTCCTCTTCGGGCATACAGGTGTGTACATGTAGATAGAGCACTCATATACATAAAATAAATAAATCTTTAAATAATACTGCCAACATAGAGTCCCAAGAGGCAACTACTTGGGAAGCGGTTGTCCTTTGAGATCCTGAGTGACGATTTCCAGAAGAGAGGAAGGAGAGAGACCTTTGAGGTGCCTGTGAGTATGGGTGAGCCCAGGTGCTCATGGGAGCAGTTTCAGGGTGCAGGGCCAGGAGGAAAAGTCTACTTCTATGATGTTGGGTTATTGCTTCTAGACTTCTGTCCACTCTGTGTAAACGAGGATGACCTCCAACAACACACCACTGAGAGTTAGCGCGTGCTAACATGAGAGAGGAGGTTATCAGGCCAGAGAACTGGGGGACCTGTGTTACTTGTCATAGGAAAATCACTTTCTATTGTTCCCCAAAGCCATGTGGAGAAGAAAATTCCTGTATGATGTCGTCAAGTAAAGATGCTGATGTGCTCGTCGCCCAGTTCTCAGATGGCCTTTCTTTTCTGATGCTCAGCTGGTGGCATGTGCTGCGCTTAACCATTAGTTCATTCAGCATCCCCTTGCCCCCGCTCACAGACTCCCGGGGAGGAGGGTTGAGGTGGAGCAGTGTAAACAGTAGGTTGGCCCACGTGGACTCTATTCACAAGGCCAAGCCTGGCACAGGGCTGCTCCAGGCTGGGAGGAAGGGACATCTGGTTCCCATCGCTCCCCACCAATCCCACCAGGGCAGCCCAGTGATCCTGGTCTCTGTTGTTTGCACAAGGGTTGTCACTTACCTTGCTGATCCCTGATCAACAGGGTGAGAGTCGTCTGTAGGAGGGACAGGCTCTTCCCCACCCAGTCACTGGCAGACCCGACTGCTGATTTGCAGTGTTTTACAGGCAGGGCAGTTTATTCTACACCTCCAGTCTCCATCCCTGAGTTACTCTGGCTTCAGCAAGCGCCTTCAGCTAGTGACCGAGGCCTGAGGCCTGCCCCCAACACTGAGAGGTTTAGTATGGTTTGGTTTGGCTTTTGAGCATGGCTTATGCTGTTTAGCTCCAAGATACAGCCCCAGGTGAATTTGGAGCTTGCAGCGATGGCTGCCTCTCAGCATCTTGTCCACAGTGAATGCTAAGTGACATCTGTGAGTGCCCAGGAACACTTCCTCATGTGGTCTCTGGGTCTGTGTTAAGGTGCTGCCTGCACACACGCCTGTCTCCAAGGTTGTGTTGAAACTCTGTGGTTGTGTGCAGGTTCCAAGCTCGGGGAACCCATATGAAACCCCCTGGGGTCCCTACACTGGGGGTGCAGGGGAATCTGCCCCCTTCTTCTATGCTTCCCAGAGAAACAACGACAGGAGGGTATGTGTGTGTGCGGGTGCATGTGTATGTACATGTGTGTGTACATATGTGCAGTCTATACAGAAAGTTTCCATCTTATAATGGTTCAACTTACTATGTTCAATTTTACTGATAACGCGGAAACCAGCACATTAATGCAGGCCGCACTTTGAATTCTGACTCTGGGTCTTTTCCAAGTCCAGTGATATGTGGGTGACCCTCCCAGGACACTGACAATGGCATAGCACAGCTTGCCCTCAGCCCCACAGCCATGAGGGAAGCATCTCCAACTCCTTAGCGCATGCACAGCTGAGCAAGGATTCTGGGGAAGGACAATGAATGCATTTTTGACTGGCATCACCGTTCAGCACACTCCGGATGTCAAGGAAATCCCCAGAAATGCTGTCAGCAAGCTGCAGAGCCAGTGCTATTCAGGCTCCAGGTACAGTCTGCAGACTGGAGTAAGTGACACGGGTTCTGACCTAACAGCCCAAACATGTAATGCAGGGTTGCCTGTGTCTGAAAGACAAAGATGGCGCTGGCTTAAGAGAGACTAGCTCTTCTTAGCCATTTTTTCTCCCGGAGCTTGTGGTAGATCAAAAGAGACTTAGCCTTAGACTGAACTGCATGATGCTTCATCCCCGAAACATCTCCAGGACATCATGTCATCCCTCCCCTCTGTTGACTGACACATGAAGTTGACCAGTGCAAGCAGCTTTGGTCTGTGTCTCCTCTGGGTTGTCCAGTAAGAACTGTTTGAAGGAAATCTGCGGGTGCCCACATACCCTCTTCCTTGTCTGAAGCTATCCTGGGCTCTTGAGGACCCAAGAGAGATAGCCCAGGGGTTGCATCAGCAATGCTGGAGAAGAGTGTTCCTTGCCGTCATTTAAACTAAAAGGCAAAGCTGGTGACTGGAAGGGGAGGCTGGCCAGTAGGTCCATCGTTTGTCAAGAAGCATGCATTTCGATTTCAGGAAGGTAGCCATCTTGAAGGGAAGTTAGCTGAAGCAGGAGAGAGGGAGATAACTGGGCTCTCTGTGCTTAAGAGGCCATCCCACAGACCCCAGTGGGGACAGGCCCTGGGTGGGACAGGCTTCAGGTGGGATAGGCCCCAGGGGGCAAGTCCTGGTCCTCAGAGGAGGATAAGCAACGTCAGAGAGCTCACCTGATGAAGAAAGTAAGATATAATCATGATGAAAAGTTAGGAATCAGACACGACATAACAAAATAAGAGATGCTGAGGAGACGGCTCAGTGGTTAACAGAATTTGCTGCTCAGGCATGAAGACCTGTGGGTAAATCTCCAGCATCCATGTAAAAAGCCTGCTGTGCTTGTGCATGCCTGGAACCCCAGGGCTGCAGGGGTGAAAGTAGGAGGGTCGCTGGGCTTTTCTGCTAGCCTAGCTCCAACTTCAGTGAGACTGCCTCATGAGAATAAGGCAGAGAGTGATAGAGCAGGACCTGCTCCCCAAACATACACACACACAGACACACACACTCACACACATACACAAATACACACACACTCACACACATACACAAATATACACACATTCACACCCATACACACCCACTCATACACATACACAAATATACACACATATACACAAACACACACACTCACTCACACACACATACACAAATACACACTCACTCACTCACTCACACACTCACATACATGTACAAATACACACACATCACACCACACCACACACTCACTCACACACACACACACATACACAAACACACACACACCACACACACTCACACATTCACACACACATACACACACACTCACATACTCACACACACATTCACACACACACATTCACACACACACTCACACACACACATTCACACACACACATTCACACACACACTCACACACACACATTCACACATGCAGTCTCACACACACACACACACACTCACAGACTCACACACATTCACACACACACATTCACACACACACACTCACACACACACTCATACTCACACACACACACACACATTCACACATGCACTCTCACACACATACACACACATACTCACACACACTCACACACACTCAC
>CM052701.1:136299290-136314574 GCA_028551405.1 Uromys caudimaculatus
AGGGGAAGGGAGAAGGGGGAAGGGAGAAGGCCCAGAGAGGCCAAAGGAGGCTGGATGTGGGTCCCATGAATGGCAGAAATCAGATCTGCATCCCTGATTAGATGGAGATCAGGATGGCTCAAAACCAGGGTCAGGGAGTGGGTTGGCCGGCTTAGATGGTAAGTACTTACCTCACAAGCACAAGGACCTTAGTTTAATCCCAAGAAACCACTAAAAAGGAAGTGGGGAGGGATAGAGCTTTGTAATCCCAGGACAGGGAAGGCAGAGACAGGAGGATTCCTGGGACTTCCTGGTTAGCCTGAGTAGCTTATTTGGTGAGAGACTTTGCCTTAAAACAACAAGGTGGGCAGTGTCCAAGGAAGGGCATTGAGAGGCCATCCTCTGGCCTCTGTGTGCACACACAGGGTCGCAACCCCTCTGAGTTTGTACACGTCTCCCTTGCAGTATGAGCTCAGACACTGCCTGTCTGGGATGAGACGAGAGGCAAGACGGAGGGCTGCTGTAAGCCATAAAGCCCCACACAAAAGCGCATTAATGTTATCGTTGCTATAATTATTGTTATTCTGAGTGCACAAAGATGACGGATGGCCGGCCGAGGGAGTCCAGCCCGCCAAGGAAATCTCTATATTTCAGCGAGAAAAGGCTTTGAAATCCAAGGAGTTAAGAAGCTCATCACCCAAGGCGCTGGGTTATCACCGTGAGCTAGTGAACTGGGTCGAGGCCTGACCTGCAGAAGGTGTTGTCTGCGTTCCTCTATCTCCTTTTTCCAGAACTCGGGGCTTAAGAGATGGACATGCAGAAGCTGACAGAAAAGAGGCTTTGTGCCAGTTCTGGCCCAGCAGGCAGCTGTAAGTCACATTCCTTGCTCAGACCCAGCTTAGGAGGGGGTTGTGAATTAGAACTTACTGCCCTTCTCAGCCCAACACCCGGAACTGCTCACCGATCTTTTAGCCTAGGCCAGCTCGAAGGTCAGACTGTCCTGCTCCTATGGCTAATGGTGCCTTGAGCAAGTTCTGAAGGGCCTGCAGAGCTAGAACAAGAGCCTGGCCGGTGTGCATGGCTGAGCGAGGTTTCATCTGGGACGTTAGGCAGCCAAAGGGAGGCTGTAGCTCTGCTCTCCTGGCTGTGCACACAGCCCACGCCCACTGCCTGGTGTGTAGTAGCCACTCAGTTAACATACACTGAGAGAAGGGCACCAAGTGTCACATGAGGAACAGGCAGTGTAGCTGGAGCCATATGAAATTCCTTTGTCCCACAGTAGCTATTAAGAAATGCCAATCTTCTTCAAGGATCCAAGGCTGGAGAGCCTGTGCCTCCTGTGTGTTCAGTCACTCACAGCCCTCATCCTGAAAGGCGTGGGCCTGGCTATGCCTGTCCCTCTGTTTGTGTTCACAGGCAGTTGCCTATCTGCTCCAGCCTCCAAGGGATGTTGGAAGCATCAATGGAACCCACTGTAAAAGAAAAAGTCCAGTCGTACTGGCCCTGAAGATGCAAAAGCAGACAGACAGACACCTGCCCAGCCTCTGTGATTCATCAGAAACCAACATTCCCTCTGTTCCTTAGTCCCCACTGAGTCATCCAGCCCAGGATCTGTTGGAAAACAGAATGTTCAGATACACAGCATGGGGTGGGCACACTCTTGGTATGGGCCTAGCCAGAGCCAATCAGAGGGCAGCTCCCTCAGACCACTGCTACCAGGCTATTTTAGCCTTGTTTCCAGAGCCAGTCTCTAACTTGGGACTGGTGACAGCATCTTCTTTATGTACCAGATATCATCAGAAGGCAGGTTTAGTTGAGGTTCCTGTTTCCAAGAAGGGGCAGAGCCTACATGGGAGGAGGCAGGACTAACAGGAGCTTAAGACTTGATAGCCAAGCACAGCGCATAAGGGACCATTGGGTCCCTGTAGAATTAGCCACTCAGTCTTTTTAGCCTGCTAGTAGGGTTTGCTGAGGGACTGTCAAACCAAACTGCCCAGATTGGGATTTCATACAGCCCAGGTGTCATCTTGGACATCACTGGAGGACTGGAGGAAGAAGGGCAGAACTGCACTCCTCCTGGGGCTCATGGGAGTCTCATTCTGCCCTCTCTCAGTTCTGTGGCCTCAAATACTTCATGCTGTGCTACTCTGGCTGCGGGTGCTAACCCTCTAGTCAGGTGAACCCCTCTTTTCATTATGTCTGGCTTTCCCCAGTCTCCCTCTTCCAGGTCTTGTGATGACATCGGCTCTGCCAAGTGATCCAGGGTCAAGTCCATAAACATATGGAGCTCACGTACATTGAGACCCTTCCTTCATATGTGGCTTCCCGTATGTCTCCAACATCGCTGTTCTCACGCCCATGGTCTGAAGAGCAGGCGCAGTGAAGGGCCTAGTGATAGCAGACTTGGGAAGACCCAGATAACGATATCACAGGTGCCAAGGGTATGCTTCTCTACAGCCGTTTTTCTATTTAATTAATTTGAAATGGACTTGGCGGGAAGGAACATCCCAGGTAATAAATGGATTTAATAACACCTCCCATGGGTGGGAGTTTTCCAGGCCTGCATGTATCTGTTATCTTATTAGTTTTTCACACAGGGGTAGCTCCAGCCATTGTCCCTGTGATGGATGAGGACCCTGACACGTGGGTGGCCACACAGAGGGGGATGAGAATATGTTTTCTAACCTGCCAATGGAACTCTCTGCCAGGACCCAGTAAGCTGTCTGGCAGGCTGCTTTCTTCCCTGGGCACTGCTTCCCTCAACCTATGCTATATCCTCTTGGTTAATCAACTGTGTCCTGCAGCTTTAGTGAGGCTACGCATGCATTACCCCTGGCCACCTGTAGAGGGCGAAGCACTGGATCTCTAGTTAACTGGGCCAGCACTTTTATCTTTAGTCCTGCCACCCCTCCCCCAGTGTGTGTGGGGCTCAAGGCCTGTACAGCAATTCTCCTGGGGACATCTTTCCAACATCCTTGGTGAATCAGGCAAGGGCAGTGGTTAGTGGCGTCATCCTTCTTGGCTGAAAGTGGCTGCCTCCCTCCCACCTCCCCCATCTCCCCAAGTCCACCTTCTCCCACCTGCCTTCTCAAGCAGGCATCACGCACTTGAACCAGACAATGCCACAGAGGTTCACGTCTGTTGATCTCCAGTCAGCTTGCTCCTGGGTAGGCAGGCTACCTGAGCACATCTCCTCTCTGGTCTATTTATGGAGAGATGTGTCCTTTGCTTGTTTACTGTAGCAGAGAGACACTAATGGACTTTTGACAGGCCAGGGCTGATGGGGTCATCCACTGAGAGGCTTTAAGTGACCCTCAGTCAAGGGCTAGAAAGCACAACTCAGCAAGGGGGTCACTTAAAAATGTCATTTGTAATGCCCCCTTCCTCCCGGACAGTTTAGAAAGATGGAGAAAATTAAGGTAACATAAGGAGGGATGACGAAACATCCCACCCTAGAGTCTGACTGAAGCCTTTTGCCAGCAGACTGCCAGCAGAGCGCCAAGCCCTCCAGCCCAGTTGACATCTGCGTGACATTGCCTGTGAAGATAGCTCTTGTTTTTCAGAAAGAGAATATAGATGAGCCTAAGTCCCAAGTGCACATGACCTTCCAGCCTGGCCTCACGCCATTCTCAGATGTAAATCTGAAAATCTGGGAATCTTACGAGCAAGACTGTGAACACCCGTTCACAATAAGTGCCGAGTTCTAACCACCCTTTCCCAACCGTTGTATCCTACTGGACTGTAATCTTAGCCAAGGCACTCAAGGGACCAATCTTCCCATCTCATTTACCAAAACAGAGCAAGAGAGTCAGTATCTTAGCAACCCGTTGAACAAAGGATCACAAAATCATACCTGTGGCTCCTGAGACACTTCAGTGTACTATTCTCTCAAGCCGTCCACGCCCACACTTGTGTGTAGAGCACCCCTTGTTCAAGGGCCTCTTTTTCTGTTAACCCCCGTGCTTAAACCTGTGTTGAAATCTCTTTCTATGAAACTTTAGTGCTACTTCACACATCAGTCCTGAATTTCTTTTCTGGAGTGCAGCCAACTACGCTGGCTTTATCCGAGTAGAGGTCTGAGAAACCTCAGGCTGCTTTGGGATATGACATTGACACATTACACACGGGGCAGGTAGCTTGACCCCATGCAAGGAGCTCCCCTTCAGTCTTAGCATGGAGACTGTGTTGAGTTTGATGTTTTTCCCCCTAAACTTGGTGAGCATATATACATATATGAACTCAGGTCAGGACATCAGGTTTGGTGTCTTTACCTACTGAGCTATCTCTCACCAACTCCACAGATGTCTTTAGCAGCTCATTTTCATCTTCTCTTTCCTCTGGAGGTGTGTGGTGCTCTCTAAAGCCCCAACCTCCCTCAGACAATAAGAACACAGTATGCTGGTGTGGGAGGGGGGGCATGAATCCTCTTGGTCCTCTAGACCCTAGACCAGAGCAGGCTCACCAGCTCCTGCAGGCAGCACAGCCTCCCAGAGTCCCATCTGAAGCTGCCTTTGCCTGCCCCCTGGGTTACTGAGATTTGGGAGCATCAGGATAGGCACTCTGCCAGCCTCTAGATTCCACAGCGGTATCGTGGCTGGGAGGCTGAGAACACTGTCTGGTGCTGGTAAGGTGGCAGGTGTGTCCTCTCCAGGACCTGAAGGCCAACTTAGTATCTTAGCTTCTTTTGCTCCTAATCTCTTCCAGGAAAAATTATCCCTAGCATCCTATTCTCAAGCTGCACCCCTAGCAGGTGTGCAGTACATGATTGCTGAACTGAGCCAAGGCAAGCAGCCTTACCTTCTCCATGTTCACCGTGACACCTATCATGACCTGGACTGTAGAGCTATGTTGTACACACGTTGCATGTGAGCCCATTCTCCTAACTGCCTAAATGGCTCCAGACAGAGGGCCAGTTGGATAGTGACCCGTTCCTGAGGAGATGCAGACACAGGCGAGGTTTGCATTTTTTCTGAGCCCTAATGTTTGCACTGCTCCACAGGGTAAGATCAATTCAGTAGGGTCTGGTACCTGCCACTCACTGGGGCAGAGCAACGCATTCGGATATGGTGGCCACTGCTTGCTGTGTGATTGCATGTGCACCGTGCTGTCCTGTCTTCTGGCTGCCGTGTCCTTGCTAGTGGCTCATCATATGAGCACAGGTGCCAGCTTCTGGTGCTGGGAGAGCGGGAAGAACATATATCAGCAACAGTAGAGCCTGTACTTGGCATTCTATAGAATAGTCTTTTGAAAACTTCCAGAGGGTTGGGGAGATGGCTCAGTGGGCAAGCATTTGCTACACAAGCATGAGGACCTGAGTTTGAATCCCCAGCATCCATGTAAAAAGCTATGTGTGGCTGTGAGCATCATAACCCAGCAATAGGCAGGGATGGGATGAGGGCGGAGCGCTGTTGCTAGGTCTTGCTGGTCAGCTAATCTAGTCAAACCTGGAGATCTCTGGGGCCTGTGAAAGACCCTGACTCTAGAGGATAAGATGGAGAGTGATGGACCAGGACACCTGACACCTTCCTCTGGACTCTGCACACACACACACACACACACACACACACACACACACACACACACACACACACTCACACACAGACACTCACACTCACACACACAGATACACTTACATACACACACACACACTCACACAGACAATATGCTGATCTGAATCACAAATGCACACATACGCTGATCTGAATTGCAGTGTTTTTTATATTTAGGTGCTAATGGTCTGAGTCTCTTATTTCTCTGTGCATTCACACACAGGTGGCCTTGTTGTGTGTCTGGCTATCTCTTCCACCTGCCTGAAAAAGCAGATTTATCAAGATCTGCTCACATGCCATCCGATTGCCCATAAAACACGCACTTCAACAGCTTTCAGTTCATTAATAGGTAAGTGCAGCTGTCTCCACAGTCAATCTTTGAGCACCTTCCCCACCTTGCAGGAAATCAGTAGGTACTACCGTTCCCACCCTGCCTCTCTCCGCAGACCTCCCCACTGCGGCACAGAATGACTCATGACCTCTGCGTCTGCTGGGGCACATGTCAGCACTTTCCTTCCTAGAGCAGAATAATGTTTCACCCTGTCTGCTACATGCTTGTCCAGTTACGTATCCATGGGGGAATGGGGGATTTCGCATGCGCGCGCATGTGTGTGTGTGTGTGTGTGTGTGTGTGTGTGTGTGAGAGAGAGAGAGAGAGAGAGAGAGAGAGAGAGAGAGAGAGAGAGAGAGCCAGAGAACAGCCTCGGGTGTCTTCCTCTTGAAGGGCACTCCTCCTTTAATACAGTCTCTCTTTGAACTTGAAGCTTGCTAGACTGGCTCACCAGCAAGTCCCAAAGAACCGCCTGCACTCTGCCTCTCCATTGCTGGGACTGCAAACACTTGAACCATATTCTGCTTGTTACAGAGGACCTGGGAATCAAACCAAGCACAGCCAGTGCCTTACTAACTGCATTGTTACCCAGCCCCCTCCATCCATTTAGTTACTTAGTTACTTACTTACTTAACTTACTTACTTTCTTACTTACTTACTTACTTACTTACTTACTTACTTACTTACTTACTTACTTACTTACTTACTTATCTATAGAAACGTTCTGGCAGTGTTTCCCAGGGTTCATCTCGATCTCATCATCCTCCTGTCTCAGCCTTTCCAGTGCTGGGACCTCAAGTGTGCATCACCATGTGTAGGCTTAGATTGTTTTCAAAAACTACTTTATTTAGGGTTCTTAAACACTTCAGCCTCCCTTCTTTTATCGACCAGAGGAAGGGGGAAAGGAGGGCTGGTAGGTAAAGGTTGTTGTGGACCTGTTTAGAAGTAGTTCCTTGGGGCCACTCACTCTTTGTTGTCAGGATGCCAGCAGTCCAAACACGAATCGGTAGCAGCTGCAGGATCCAGCAGAAACAGCAAGGCTCCACTGAATTGGCACAAGTCAGCGGAAGCGACAGAATCAACCCGAACGCCACAAGCGGTTCTTTGGTGCATTTCTCTCTACTCTACCAAGTGAAGACCAACGAAGACCAGCGAAGAACATCGTCTCACTGTGGGGTTCCATTTATGTTCTTTCTAAACATCACGCACCCTTTCACCTGTCAAGCACCCTTTCAGCAAAATATCACATGCCCTCTCCCAAGACAGCTTCCAGAAAAGCATCATAACTGAGTTGTTAAAGAAATCAGAAATTTCCACTTCTAAGGAGTTTGGCCCAAGAACATCAGATTCCATCCTGGTCCCTCTGAACGCCCTTCTCCATTATGCCTTGACCTTGCCTGGTTCTCTGCCCTTAAACCATCAAGGGAAAAATCCCTTCTAGCCTGTTTCCTGAAGAAACACTCACTTTCTCACCCCATCCCCATCTTGGAGTTCGATAGCATTCTGGACATCAAACCATATTCATAGCAATCTCTCACCTCTGTGCCCCTCACTGCTCAGTTGGTGAAGCCCCAGCTCTCTCCGTTACATTCAGGTTGGGGTCAGCTCTGTACTCAAGTCTCCTGTCTACCACAATGGTTCCAGAAAAATCTGTCTTGCTGAGCTAGGGAGATGCTCAGTCAATGAAGCACCCACCTCGCCAGCATCAGGGCCTGAGTTTGATCCCCAGAACACTCAAAGCCAGGCACAGTAATGCATACATATAATCTGATTTGATGGCAGTAACCTGGGAGGCAGAGAAAGGCAGAAACTCATTGGCCACCCAGCCTTGCCTATGTGGAGAAGTTGCAGGGTTTTGAGAGACACTTTCTCAAACAATAGAGACACCCGAGGGGTGACACCTTAGTCTGTCTTGTTCTTTGCACACGCTTCTCCTGAGCACCTGCTCATCCCACACATACACAATCTGTCCTGCTTGGGTCACTTGCAACGGCACTCTGGGGCTTCCTCCCTCTGGCTCATAGGAGCCCTGCTGCTGTGAGCACAAGGGGTTTCTACTCGATTTTGTTTCTCTGGGACCAAGTACTAGGGATGGAGTAGCTAAGGCTCATTTAATTAGTGTCCTGCGTGGAGGTTGACAGCCTTGGCTTCAGCCCACGAAGTTCCTGCACGCTGACACCCTCAGGGCTGGAGGAAATCTGTGGAGGAGTAGCCACAGGCACCTTGGCTTCCAGTATACAAATCCTATGCCATCTGTGCAGCCACCAAGTCCCCAGTCACACCCACAGGTGGGAGAGGAAGTGGCACTCAGAATGTCCCCAGGGCTTCACACACAAGTCTGGCAAGCTGGCGTGATGTGCACTGTGCTGACAAAGTGTCACTTGCTGCCTGAGTTCACAGAGAAGCCGGCTTTAGAAGTGGGGCTGCCCCATCCCCAATTCTGTGACAGAGAGGAGAAACAACAAATAGGCCAAGATTAAAAGCCCTGCATTACTGAGAACAGCTGGACAGTGAACCATTTCCAATAGAGGTCACTACACGTATCCTACCATAGCAAAATGTCTCTTCTGGGGAGGAGACGCTGCAAGGGTGGGCACACGAGCTCAGCTACAGAGAGAAAGGCCAATGGGAAACTCCTATCGATGCCTAAACTTCCCAAGTCAGTTCTGCCTGATTTAGTAATATATCTTCTCTGTGGTTATTTTATGTTGGAAGCTCCACCGGAAGGGACACTTGGCCTTGCCCAGGACTCTCTATTGGGAACTCCAATTGGCTGCCTCAGTGGGATTTTCTCACCTTGGTTTTGCTGGATATTTTGAGCATCCAATACAAAGTTTTCTCATCTTCTGTCTGTCTGTCTGTCTGTCTGTTTGAAGGGGACACTTCAGCACCCAGCTGAACAATAACTGGGAGTCAAGGTGGGGTTTTCATTTGAAAATGGACAATTCTTTACCAGAAGGAAGAATGTTCTAGAACCCACCTGAACACAGAAAGCAGAAGACAAGAAGAGACTGGGGAGGGAGGAAAGGCAGATGGGGCTCAGTATCCTGAAGTTGGCAATGTCTCAGTGTTGGGTTCCCTGGAGTGGAAGTAAAGGGAACCTCATTCTCCAACATCAAACTTGACCTGGGACCTTGAGTGGGGACACTGTAGGCAGGAACATCTGGGTAATGGCAGCAGCTGTTCTGTCTGGCCTTTTCTTATTAAGACTGTAAGAAGCAGCCCTTCCCCATAATTCAGTCACCACACACCCTTCAGTGTCACTTTAATTAAAGTCAAGGCCAGCCACAGTTGAGATGGTCCCCATCAATGGCACTAAATCAATTCCTCATTTTGAGTCAGAGGCCCCTTGAAAGTGAAGAATGGTAAGGCTGAGAAATGAATGCTTGCAAGAGGCAGCCGAGGCCTGGAGATTGGCCTCTGCCCCAGGGGGATGCATTTCTCCCCTGCCCTTCTGCAGCCTGCCCTCACCTCAGAACAGGTCCAAGGGCAGAACCAAGCTGTAGGGAGGAGCTCATGCTGAGGCCCTGTGAAGGAAGGGTCAAGAGCTCAGGGACTAATGCCTAAGTCTGTTACCCATTTCTTTCTACAATGCACACTGTCGGGGAGAGGAAGGCCAAGAAACATCCAAGAACTCAAAACTGTCTCTGGGAGCCCAAGGAGACAGGATGCTGGAGCCCAAGGAGACAGGATGCTGGAGCCCAAGGAGACAGGATGCTGGAGCCCAAGGAGACAGGATGCTGGAGCCCATGTGGTGTCTTGGATGAGACCTGGGAAGACACCAGACACTGGTGGAACCATGATGATGTGGAGACAGTGGAAACCAGTCTTGTCCAGGTCACAGTTCCACCCTGGCGACGTCTACTAACCACTGGCCCTTCGATGGATGAACGAGCTAGCGAGCTCTTCAAATTACTCTTCAAATGCAGAGTAGCCTAAGTCACAAAGTGTACTGAAAGCATTCCTGTAAATCCACACCCTCCTCTTGGATAAGGGAGGCCAGAGGAACTTGATTTCCCTTACCTTCCCCAGGGTGAGGAGGCTACGGACAGGTTAGAGAGGTGGGTAGGTCACCTGCTTCCAAAGTCATGGGCACCAGCTCTGCCACTGGGACTCATGGCTACTGTCAAAGGTTCTTCAGGCTCTGCGATCATTTGTGCTTCTCACAGCATGCGTGTCAAGAGTGGGCTCTGCGCTGCCTCAGTGGTCACTTCTGGCCTTGGTGTATCCTTAGCAGTGCCAGGAGACAGTGATTCCAGTCATTAACCTCCCATGACGCTGAAAGGAAGGGCCCCTGTGGAGAGGTGTTTTCTGGCTCGCCCACAGAGTGGGTACTGGGTGGAACTCCTCTGCTGTCATGGGTGGCATCAGGGGGCCAGCCTGAATGTCTACTGTCATAACTTACTGGACTTCTTGGTCCCATCCTGACTGAGCATGCTCCTTGGGCAGCTGCCCAGTGTGCCCTTCAGGACTCATTATAACGCTCCTTTTAGACTTCACCCACCATCTTTATCTCTAAGAATAAAGGGAACTGGGTCTCAGTTCTTCCACTGGGGATAGATGCCAGCCCTGGTCCAATCAGCAAAGCCTGAGAAGCCTGAGATGTGACTGTCCCCTCCAGGTCCAGGCCTGGGGGGGACAGACTCTGCCAGGGGGTGAAGGGCAGGGTTATTCATGGCATTCTTGCTCACCCCCATCCAACGTCTTCTTGTATGTGCGTGTACATGTGTGTATGTGCACATGTGTGTGTGCACGCGGTACACGTGCACTTAGGCATGTGCATACGTGTGTATTTCTATGCGCAAGTGGTATATTTGCGTTCACGGGTCAACATCAGGTGTCTTACTCAATCCTACTCCACCTTATTTTTATTTTTTATTTTTTATTCATTTATTTGTTTTTGGAGGTAGGGTCTCTCACTGGACCTGGAGTTCACTGGTTTGGTTAGGCAGGCTGGCCACAGCCCCAGGGAGCACTGGAATTACGTACAGGTGTACGCAGTACTCACGGCCACACCCTGCTTTAACTGCTGCTGGCAATCTAAACTCAGGTCTCCCTGCTTGGTTTTGGAGCCATCTCTGCCCCCATCCCCCATCCCAGTGGGGGCTCTTAACTGCCCTTTTCTGCTTTGGAGAAGACGGCCTCAGAAAGACTAAAACATTAAAAGTTCCTCAGGAGATCACGTGCTCTGTCGGCTGTGTGTTTAGGGTCATTATCGGGATGGATAATGGGGCCACTGGGCCAGCATCATGAAAGTCTAAAGCTTCTGAGGAGTTATCAGGGGATAGGCAATCAGGGAAGAGGTTAGAGGGACTGTGCACACACAGCAGCTGGATTGTAAAGAGGCAGCCCCCTGCCTCACAGTGGGGTGCCTTCTTACTTGCCTTGTTATCTCCCCCAGCCAAGGAGAGGAGATAATGAAGGGGGAGGGGGAGAAGGCCCAGGGAACCTATAAAAGAGCAGCCCAGAGACCACTAGCTGTCTACCAGCCCTGGAGATGCCGTCTTCCCCAACAGGGTGCTGCTCTTTAGTTTTGGCTTCAATAAAAGCCTGTTCTCACCTCTTCTGGGTCTTCATCGTCTTTGTCTCTGGGCGGTCTATCCTCTATTTGCCTCTGGGAAGAACCTAGACTCCTTAGGGGCAGTCCTGAGGCTCTAACTGTAACCATTAATTTGGATTGTACATACAAAGTCCAGAGGGTCATGGTCACTGTGTGCCCCTCAGTGGGCCACTGCTGACCTTATCGAAGCAGACGGGAGCTTCAGTCTTGGCTCCTGGACCTGCCCCAAGTGGGAGATCTTCTGGGTGCCTGACATAAAATCCGAGATGATTAATGAGCCACACTAGGCAAATATTTAATGCATATCGAATAATGACCAGAACAGGGGCTGATTTTTTTTTTCTCAGTGTCACAATTAGAAGCAATAGTGGCAAAACTTGAACCCAAGTCCAACTGACTCCCAGGCAGGAACTTCACCATCATCAAATCTCCTAAACCCACTTCCTTCCCTGCCATAGTGACAGTGAGGAGGGGGTTAGATGGGAGACAGGAGAACATGGTTTCTCTGGGCCTTGGCCCTGGGGGTGGCTGGGCTTCCTTTTTTTGTGGGTCTTTGGCCAGGCAGGAAGGGATTCACAAGCCACTGACTGCTCAGCTTTGCTGCTCTGGTCAGGCCCAGGAAGGCATTGCACCAGCTTTTTAAAATGTTGTTCACTCCTGCCTGCCAACTGTCAAGACTTTTGGGGTCTGCTCTTCCAGCGACTGCTCTAGTGTTCAGCCTGCTGCACATAGCTCTAAGACAGTCTTGGCGAACTGAAGAGCTGTCACCTTCCTTACATCCCTGCTGGTCTTCAAGTTACACTCACTTTAGCAAGCATATATGTCACAGGCCTCCAAAAATCAAAATACAAAAGAAAACACTGAGGGGGAGCCTAATTACTTCCAGGGGAGCAGCCAGAGTCCAGGAACGTTCCCTGGCATTGACCTACAGAGTCTCCGCAGCATCTGAGTCTGGGCAGCCATCACAGCAGAGCCACATCTCGACCCACGATTTTGGAGGCAAAGGACTGTCATTTAGTTTTATCAGGTTTGGGTCCTTCAGCTGTGACCCACACTGCACTCTTCTCTTGTAAACATCTTGCAGGGACGTTACTCCACTCTCTGCCTCCAAGATCCCTTTTCCCTGTTTCTGTGCCTCTTTCTCTTCCCCTCGGCATACCAGTCAACTGGGCTGGGGACCACCGTGCCCCAGTTCAACCCCATCCTAACTGTTGACCCCTGTAAAAATTTCATTTCTAAATAAGGTCTTGTTCACAGGTGCTTGGGGTTAGAACTTCCACACTCTCTGGGGAGAGTGGGGTCAATACCTAACCCTCAAAGCAGGAGTCACTCTTGACCCCGTGCTTGCTGAGTGCTTCCTGGCTCATTGTCCAACTCAATTCACATCTTTTCTTTGCCTCTTTTGTTAGCTGCTCCGGGGTTGGCCTCTCTCTGCCACCTTTTGCTTTTCTTTTTCTTTTTTCTTTTTTGGTTCATGCCTGGGCTGCAGACAAGAGAGAGGCCAGAGTGTGCCCTGCCCCTGGGTCATGCATCTTGTGGCTTCAGACTCCAGCATACATCTACCCCTCCACCCACCCTGGTCTCACACACCATCTAGGCGTGGCCAGCCACCCCTGTGGGCTGTCTCTACTGTAACTCCAGGAGTCTTTGTTTGAAGGAGAATATTTTCAGCAAAGCAAAAAATATCTGGGTGGGAAGGAAATTTTAGCATCCCAAAGAAAACTAATAATTGCCCACGGCATCTGTTACTGAGACTATTTCTGGAAAGGTTTCCTGGTTGTGGGCCCTACCTTGACTGTGGGTGATGGGAAGAGATGTGTGCCTGTGCATGCAGAGCTGAGGCCCTGGCAAGGCTCCAGGTCTATTTCCTTTATTCAGGGCAAGCTGATCTCCAATGTCAAGTTCACTTTCCGTTTCCTATGACTCAGCCGAGAAAGACCATTAAGTCCTGGAAACGATGCAGGGAGTGGAGCTGGACACTTGCTGGGAGCGGCCGCTGCCTTCTACTTAAGTGCTTGGGACAGCTGAGCAGACAACACTGACAGCCAGAGGGAGGGGACCCAAACCATTCCTGCTTGAAATGAGGGTCACCTCTGCTCTTGGCTTGTGTGGTTTACAGCCAAGGGGAGGAGGGGGCTTTCCTGGGAAGGAAGGTGGAGCATGTACCATCTGCACTTCATTCCGGGAAGAGGTTCAGGCTGGGCAGAGTGCCACACGAGGGTCTCTCAGTGCCTCCTGGGTCTCTGAGGTCCATAGTCTGGCTTTGCTGTGGAATCCCTGGGGCACACTGCAGCTCAAAGTGTGGCTGGAGCCCAGCTTTCTGCAGCTCCCCAGGAGATCCTCAGACAGGTGGAGCAAGGGCAAGATTTTCTATTTGTGGGTGTGTCCCTGGAGGTCTGTGACTCCAGGATTGCATGGCTCCTACCCACTGTGCTTGGCAGGACAGAAGTAGCATGTCCTCTCTATTCCCACCTCTCGAGTCCCACCAGGGCCACCGACATATTTGCTCATCCCCTGGTCTAGCGCCCCCTGGTGCTCTGTGCAGTGCTTCCGACTCCTTGGTTTTCAGGATGTATTTTGTTGCCTCTTCAGGAGGATCCCCAACTCCCTAGAGCTGTGTGAAGATTTCCTAAATTGTCCCAGGGTCCTGAGTGGATCGAGTTTTCTAAGCACAGCTGGTGCAGCACAGTTAGGGACATTTACCAAATGGGGAATGTCAGGCTTGTAAGTCCAGTGACTGTGAGCACCATGTTCTTCAGCGCTAGCTCTGACTTGGTGTGCCCAGTTGGGAAAGCGGGGGGGGGGGGTGTTGGAGGGGAGAAGGCTTATTATCTTTGTTCTTGCAGGGGATTTTGGAGGGCCCTCAAACCATTACTGTATTCCTGACCAGTCTCCCCCTCCTCACTCACACAGCCATTTGGAGTCTGCTAGCTGGCTGTCTCCCAAACCAAATGGTGGGGCTAGTGATTTACCCAAAATGTTGGGTACTTTGCAGAATAGGCAAAAAAACAAAAAACAAAAAATAAAAAACAAACATGAACACATGAAGGTGCATAAATGTTCGCACAGACTCTGTCTTCCTAGGCTTTGTGGTTGGTTTCTTAGCCCTTTAAGAGCAAAGCCAGGACTGTCACCAAGTATCCAGGAGCTATCACGAGAGGCCCTTGACAAATATCCCCTTCTAAGGTGGAGGCCTGGCAATTTCTAAGGGTTTGTGGGGCTTAATGAGACAAGAAAAGGGGCCTTGAATTATGGTTGGTTGGGTGGTGGCTCCAGAGTCCCGAAAATACTTGTATTGAGCCCTGTTGTCTAGGCCACAGCTTTCAAGACCCAGAAGCAGCACACAGACCACCCAGTGAAAGCCATCCTGCACAGTCTTCAGATTGCCTCAGAGCTTCCCATGGTGTCTGAGGAGAAAGAGGAGGCCTTTTCCTCTTCTTCCTGAAGCTCAAGGAGGAGGTCCCCAGAATCAGCAAGCAAGAAGTGCAGGAAACCTAATTAAATCTGAATTTCAGATAAACAACATTTTTTAGCATGAACAAATCTTATACATTATTTAATGCACATTTACACTAAAATAACATTATTCTCTGAGCTAAAACTAGGAATGCTGAATTTTACTCAGTGCCATTTTTCCTCAGGTATCCCACATACATACATCCACCCACCCACCCACCCACCTACCCATCCATCCATCCATCCATCCATCCATCCATCCATCCATCCATCTATTCACCTGCCCATCCAACTGTCTATCCATCCATCCATCCACCTGCCCATCCATCCATCCCTCCCTCCCTCTATACAGGTATCCACCATCCGTCCATCCATCCATCCATCCATCCATCCATCCATCCATCCATCC
>CM052701.1:136314674-136451921 GCA_028551405.1 Uromys caudimaculatus
CTTGTGGCAAGACAGGAATAAGCAAGCTAAGGTGGTGGTGGAGGAGGAAGCCTTCAGGGCAGCAGAATCCATTCCAACAGCGGGCCAACAACATGTATCCTGAACAAGCGCTGTACCCTCAATGAGTATGTAGCCTTGGGCGGAGGGTTCAAGCTAATAGGGCGGAACTGTCTCTAAAAGGATAGCAAGTATCTTAGTCAGGGTTTCTATGGCTGTGATAAAACAAGTTGAGGAGGAACGGGTTTATTTAGCTTACACTTCCATTGGAGGAAGTCAGGACAAGAATTGAAGCAGAGCAGGAACCTGGAGGCAGGAGCTGGTACAAGGGCCATGGAGGGCGCTGCTTACTGGCTAGCCTTCCATGGCTTGCTGAGCCTGATTTCTTTTAGAACCCAGGACCACCAGATCATGTATGGCACCACCTACAATGGGCTGGATCCTCCCCCATCAATCATTCACTAAGGCTTGTTGTACACCCGATCTTATGGAGACATTTTTAAAACTGAGGTTCCCTCCTCTCAGATGACTTTAACGTGTTTCAAGTTGGCATAAAGTGATCTAGCGCGCCAAGGCTGTGTACTGAAAATAGAGAGATGCTAAGGTGAAAGGGAAGATGGGAAAACGTCCTAGTAGTGAGAGAGGGGGATGCATGAAAAGTGAAAAGCCCTGCTTTGACATCAAGTTCTATCCTCCATGCAGATCAAGGCTGCGTTCGCACCAGGGACAGGCCAGGCTCTCCTGTTGACATTTTGGGGCTGGATGATTCTTTGTTCAGAGTCCACCTGGCTTCTGCCTAATAGATACAAGCAGAAGCTGTGATAACCGAAATCACTAGATGTTGCCCCATGCCTGGTATCTGGTTTGGGGAGGTCTCCTTCAGCCAAGAGCCCTCATGTTGGAGACTTCAAGGTTACCGATTAAAATAAATGCAGCCCTTTCTTCTGAGAGGTTCTGAGAGGCTTTTAGGAACTCGGAGATGCTGGAGTGGGGACAATTTTAAAAACCATGTTCCAACATACTCCCTATTTTAACAAGGTTACAAAA
This sequence comes from Uromys caudimaculatus, assembly GCA_028551405.1. Lineage (NCBI taxonomy): Eukaryota > Metazoa > Chordata > Mammalia > Rodentia > Muridae > Uromys > Uromys caudimaculatus. Next base: position 136,315,719 of record CM052701.1, read on the forward strand.
CTGAAATCTCACCAAGCCACAAGCCAGTGTTTTCAAAATATATAACTATTCCACAAAGCGTTAACAATGTGAATAGATTACTACTCTTAAATATATATCAATAATATATATATACACGTATGTGTGTTCAGTCAATAGCATATTGAATTTTTTCCACACTGTTTATCCAGCGTAATTTGCAGTTGGTCCATATTTGATTAAATACCATCATCTTTTATGTAGAAGTTACATAAGTAAATAGAAAAATCATTTACAGCCTGATGCTCCATGAAAAATTAATCTCAGGTCTGTCTCATGCTTCACACTGGGACTTGGTAGGGACGTGTGGTTAATTGGATATGGGGAGCATGGGGTAGCTAGGGCGAGCCAAGAGCTCCATTTCTTTGTCATTTGGAAGATTCAGACATTTTCTACAAATGTGTGGATTAAGAGCTAGAGGCGGTGATTATCCCATCATATATGTCTTCCAGAAGTTTCCAGGTAGCAAATTATTTGCCACCCTGCTGGTTAGGACCCTTCCCATGGGAAATTAACATCTTTGGCTTGACATGGCTGGTGTTTGGTAACAGGTACCTAGGTACTGGTCATGGACCAACTCAGGGGCTCCTGTCCACCTAGTCCCAATCCTGGGCAAACGACAAGGGACAAGCTCTCAGACTCCCAGGACCTTCCACTGTGGTGGCCCAGCTGTGCACCCATAATCTGTGAGACCTTCTCCTCTGGGCTGGTGCACCCAAATCCTACCCACAGTACCCACAGAGTTGGTGCCCAGAGCTTTGTGATAAAGGGACCAACCCAAGGGTGGAGGGTATGGTGGGACCTAAAAGAATGGGTTGCCTGTCAGAGAGAAATCAGAGTAGGTCTGCCTCCAGACCTGTGATCTGAGCTCTTGGGAGTTTGGAGCAGTTGTCACACACCCTTCTCCTCCAGGAGATCCCTTGAACTGTTGTGAGGATTCCACCCACTGGGTAACCCCTTCTCCAGCATGGATAATTTGTTCTTTGCCAGTTTTAGAAGCCAGAAGTGTGAACAACAGGGCTGACTCCCTCCTCAGGCCCCAAGGGGCAGCAGATGCTGACGTGTATTTGCAGAGGCCATGGTCATGATGTCTCTTCACAGCAATAAAGTACTAAGGCACTAACCCAAATTCCTCATTCTCCCTAGAGGGAGAATTCCCTCTCCCTCCCTGATATGAGCTCAGATGAACAAGAAGCACCTAGGCGCACAGGCATCCCTGTTAGGGAAGGCAGGGCCCAGGGCCTCCTGCTTATTTGTGATCTGGTAAATGTGAGTCTATCTGACAAGCAGCTGTAATCCTTGTGTTCAGGAGGTAGAAGCGGGAAGTTGGGAAGTTCAAGGTCATTCTCCACAAGCCCAGGCTATGTGAGACTGCCTCAAAACAAACAAAACAATTTGCTCCCAATGAGAAGCCATCACAAATGATTTGCTAATAACATGGGGGGGGGGGTGATCTCCGTAAAAGCTCAGTGAGCTTAGGAACATGTCCAATCTTAAGTATTGGTGAGAGAATTCTGTGAGGACCAAGCAAGGGTGTGGGAAAAGGGTGTTTGCATTACCCGTTGTAACACGTCACCACAAATGCCACAATGTTAAATGATGCAAGTAGAGACCTAGAATAGGTAATCACTGGGTTGCTCCTGCAAGAGCCTCTGTCCCTGTCTCTGCCTCAACGTCCAGATGCTTTTGTCTGCTCACCACTCAAACTGGGCGGCCATTGGTGGACTGCCCAACATTCTGACCTCTGCCTCCCTCATATAAAAACCTTCGTGGTGAGACTGAGTATACAGGGGAATTGCCAACCTTAGACCCTTAATTACATATCTGTTCTGCCCCTTCCCATTTCAGGGTACTTCACAGGTCTTGGGGGCCATAGTCATTTATAAGTGAGCCCAACATGGTATGTTTTCCTCCAATTTCCACTAAAACAAATCCATGCTATTTTATATATCAGAAAGCTTGCACTGAAGAACAGAATACATGGGCTTGTGCCTTCTGCTTAGTCTTAAGCTCCTCAGCCAGGTCTCCAGAGTCCTTTGTCATCTGACCCAGGGGTTTCTCCCACCTCTTCTCCTTTTAAGCTGAGGATCTGTGCCCCTTGCTTCTCAGCCTTCCTCACTGGGGTGGTCTCCCAGCCTCAGACACTCTCTCACTCTCTGACCTAGCATACTACAGACCCTCCCTCCCCAGATCTCTCTCGTTCTACTCCAGTGGCCAGTTCATCTCCTGTTGGCCAGTCAGCCCACTTCCTTACTCTTCTGCCTCCCTGACCTGTACAACATGGATGGCGTTGTACTCTGGTTTCCACACCCTGTGAGCTCGCCCTGACCCTGCATAGGCAGTTGGGGCATTTTGAAGCAGATTTCATCCCCAATGTCTTCCAATGGCTACAACTGCACCCAGGAGGGCCACATCCCCAAATAGCCCACTCACACTTGCACTGGCTGTCCATCTGCTGTCTCTTTAAATTGTCCCAGCCTGGCTTTCGGGACTAGTCCTCGCTTTCTGCTGAGATGTAAAGCACTCTCTCTGGTCTCTTCTCATCCCTCTGGTCATTTTACCCCATCCTGACTCTTCTACTGCCTTGGGAGCCATCTACTAGTCACTGTACTAACACGCCACCACACACACACACACGCACACGCACACGCACACGCACACGCACACGCACACTTCCACCACACCCAAATGTGTCTCATTCACAGGGCCTGGCCCTTAACATGTCACAACTCTTGGGGTCAACAAGAACAGAGACACAAGAATATGAACTACGGAGTCCTGATGGGGAGGGGTCCTAGGAGATGATTCTGTCGAGATGTGACCCTCAGAACCAGATCTTTTTGTGAAGGTGACCAAGTCCAACTGATGCTAGGACCTTGGTAGGGAGAAGCCCTGGGCAGCTTATTTGCTCCAGAGTGAGGAATAGCCAGAATAGGCTAAACCCAACAGAACGCCTCCGAGCCAGCAGTGAATCATCTTAATTAGCACTCTGAGTAGGTTCAAGTGGATTCTGCAAGTGTTAGTAGCTCCAATTACTCTGTCTCCAAAGTTATTGCTATGAGGTGTTACATGGCAAAGCCCCATGGGAACTTCTAAGGTGAATGAGGGAGGGTGTCCATAGCACTGTGCCCACACTGGCAAAACAAGTGTGGAATCAGTGAGGTTTGAGGAAGAGGTGCCACACTGAGGAGTGAGTGAGCCTTGTTCCAATAAAATCTGGTCCTCAGTTCAGGACCACACTTTTCTAGCCTCTGAGAAAATTACTGTGCTGAGAACAGCCTGGGACACGCAGCCTTGCCAACAGAGACCTACTCAGGGTCTGTGAAGAGGTCGCTTCCTAGCAACCATGGGCCAGAACATTTGGTTATCACACCTGTGAATTTGGGCAGGTCTTGCTTAGGTCAAGCGTCCACCCTTTCTCCCAGGCGCTGAAGACAATACAGCCTGTTGTGACATCCCGGCTGTGGACAGTGTCAGGCCTAGGTCTTGGTGTGTGACTTGGCTAAGGTCAGCCTGGAGCAGGCTCTGTATCTCCTGTTGCTGGATGGCTGGGCCACTTCAGAAATGCAGGATGCAGAACGAAGATGGGATTTCTGTCTGCTGCAGTCAGAACCAAGACACACCAGGGCTGCCCCTGAGGACCAACGCTCTATCTCTGTTTGTGTGATGGTTACCCACGTTCAGGACTGGTCTAACCCAGGGATCACATTTTGTCAACACTTACATTCTGCTCTGTCTAGTCCTGGCTCCAACACCCAATCCTGCTTTGCAATCGTAGTCTTGGGGTTTGGTTCTAGTTATCCTCCCCGTCAGCCTTTCTTGGGATCCTGTTCCCATGGGGCTAGGGAAACACCGGTAAACAAGCTAGTCCACACAGCCTCTTGAGGGTTGAGACTGTGCACATCATTCTCCCGAGGTCAGTGAGCACTTATAAACAGAGGGAAGGAGGAGGGCAGGAGAGATGGAAAGAGGTGGGTACTTCTTTCAGACCCCATGGTCCTCATAGCAGGTGGCATTCTGACCTCAGGCTGAGGCACTTGTGCCTCAAAGCTTTAAACCTCCTTTGGTTCCAAGGGCCTGCTAAGACTCTGGAAACACCTTTGTTCCCAAGCCATATTCCTAGCCTCTTGACAAGTATCTGTTAAGAACTGAGTTCTGAAGTTGACTAGTCTAGCCTCTAATGGTGTTCCTACCTTCCAATAGGCAAACGGCCTTGGTAAAGTGGGTGTGTCTTGGGACCACTTTTCTAGAATGTCAAGTATATGGTGCTTCACAGAATGATCATGGGGGCGAATGAGGTCAGCCACACCTTCAGGATTTTGTCCAGGGACATTCAGGAAGCTCATGGTAATGGAGATGGGACCTCTTCCTTCTCTCTGTTTCCATTTGCCAGCTGTCAGATCCTGCTTAGAGTAAAGGGCCCAGTTTCATAGGGGCTACAAGCAAAGCACAGACTTCCCTGGCTAGACCCCATATACCATGGTGGCTATGTGAAGCCTCCTTCCAGGCCCAGATCACCATCATAGACCTTCAGCCTCCATGAGCTGCCTCAGCTTGGGGTGTTCTGGGAATATGAATCCAAGAAATTAGAAAGGTTCATTGGGGTAGGTCTGAGCCAAGAAGATGACAACCTACCTTTGGGAGGGGAGAGGTGAGGTATAAGAAGATGATTCTGGCTTATGTACTTAAAAGACTTTCCCCAAGCCAGACTACGAGGACCATTAATGGAGATGAGAGCTTAATTCAAGGTGGGGCAGAAAGTTGTCCCATGTTGGGGCTGACATAGGAGCCTCTTTCACAGCTAGACAATGAGAGGTCTTGGGGCCAACTGTGACATGTGTAGGCAAGGCCTGGGAGGCAGGAACTTTTGGGACAGCACTTGGTAGGTTGTTGGTGGGCAAATACAGTGTCTAGACTGCCTTCTCGTCCTGTCTTTCACTATTTATATAACTAAATGTCTAGGTTGACAGTGCTCCCTCTAAAAGTCAAAGAAATCAAAGGCATGAGAAGTCCTCTTTTGCATTGTTGGTAAGGGCTGTTCAAGAGACTGATCAAACATCCAGCTGATTGCCACTGGGTTAGTAAAGTCATGAATCTTGGAGAAAAACCTAAAACCACAACTTGACTTAACCAAAATAATCCATAACTACACTCTAAATACTTATCGTTATACCCACAGATAAGTGTAGTCCTCACTCCTCATCAAGGAAATGGCTCTTTACAACAGACTGTGGGAGCAAGCCTGGCGCGGTGTGAAGAAGCCCCACATGTCTGTCCCAGGCTTTGCAGCTCTGGGTGGGACAGGAGACACGCAGGAAGTGGCCGCCCATCTTCCCACACAGTCCGACGGGCAGGTGAGGGCTGTGAGAAGCCTTTTTGGGCCCTGCCCGTGGGTAGGGGAAGAGGCCATTCTCGGGGAACATGCGGCAGCCGTCTCCGTGGGTTCTCTAGCCTTGGGCACTGCAGTCGCTGTAGGGTGCCGTAGATGGGCTAGCCGGAGCCCAGTTGGGGCTTGGGTGAATGGATGCTGTCTGGGAGCACTGGGGTTGGCTCCTTAATCGAGGGCCGGATCCCTTGCTTCCCATGGTGGGTCCAGATGAAGAGACAGTCCATAATTCTAAGATGTTTATTTTCATCGTGGAGTGGCCTGGATGGAATTGTAACCTCGCCTTTCTGGGAGAGGCGAGGTAGATAGAGTAACTGGGAAGGGGCGTGGCTAAGCCTCTAGGTGTCTCATTAACATGGGGATGGCTTGGGGTTGTGTGGCCATGCCTCTACCTGAGGAGGGGTGGTATGTGACCGTGATTGGAACCAAAAGCCTCCCAGGAGCTTTGGCATAAAGTTTTTCGGTCCCTTGTGGATTGTTCCACTGGGTCACCCAGATTTTACTACTGTGCTCAACCAGGTGCCAGATTGCCTATCACAGATCACTGCCCCCCAAGAAACCATTACCAGAAAACCACAGCCCAGGTGTGAAGCCCAGTCTCAAGAGATACATCTAGAACCCAATTCCCACACTTAAGACTCAGGAAATATTGTAGAAGATGAGGTGGAAAGATTACAAGAGTCAAGGAAACAGAGAGTTTGCTGTGAGGTGATGTGTCCTAGTAATGTCAGAAGTGACACCTGTAAAGTCTTACCAACACGACTGTCTCAGCAGGAACTGAACAAGGATAATTACAATAGTCATGACAAAGCAGACAGGGAGAGCTCATAGGGCCTCAACGCTGCACAAAGAACTATGGGCAATCAAGGAATGCTAAGAGTGGGAGAAATGATCTTCCCCAGGGAGGAGCACACCAACTGTTTATCCAGCACCAAACAGTCAGCCCTGAAAACAGACATATACGTAACAATATACAGACTGAGTGGATTGTCCGTGTGTATTTATGAATATACACACCTACTACTACACACACACACACACGCACACACACACACTAAGAAAAAAGAGGCCATGAATTTGAAAAAAAGCAAGGAGTGGGTATAGGAGGAAGGAAAGAGAAAGAAGGGGAGATGATATAATTATATTATAATTTCAGAAAAATGAAATAATTTTTAAATTTGAAAAAATTTTTAAGGATTAAATGCAAAGCATCACAGTTTATTAGGGAAAGAAATGAAGCTGGTGTCCCCTGAGTGTTTGGCCAGTGACAACCTGAGCAGTGGCATTGGTATTAGGTTGATGAGGAGGTATATATGAGGGAAACTATACTTATGTCTTAGAATCTGGAGGTCTGGGTCTTGCAGCCAGAGGCTCCAGTGGCCCTGGGGTCCTGTGTCCTCCGTGCTGATGCAGGCTGGTGACTGAACTCCATGACTGAGTTCCTCTATCCATCCCATGGAAGCATCCTCTGTGTCTGCTTATGGGTTCCCGGGAGACTTGGCTACAGTCACAGTCTTGTCTGGCACATAGTGTGTTCTGCCACATTGATTGGTCTGGTCTGGTCTTGCAGACTTGGATAGGAGTCTGCATAAGTCTGGTAGAAATCTTTTTAGGATACTCACTTGTAGTCCACCATATTCAGAACATGAAGCCCCCTTCAAGAGACCCTTCCCAGCTCTTCACCACCACCTTCTACCTTAGATGGAGGGCCTTCGTCCTTGGCTGAGCCCACTGAGCTAAGTCTGCTACTTCTCTCTGTTCGTCTGCAGAACAGACTTTTGGGACTCTCCCAGGGAGGGCTTTCTTCCCAGGGAGCGCTTTCTTTTGACTCTGTCTGGACACAGGACTCTGGCTGTGGGCACTTGAAGGATCAGGAAGGACATGAGTGGCATGTCTCTCACTGTCCAAGAAACCCAGCCATCGCCTTCTTTAACTTCGTTTGGAAAGGATTTGCAGCTTCCATGGCAAATTAATTTTAAGATTTAATGCTTAGTTAAATAGACTCGGGAGCCCTTGTAGAGAGTTTTTATGTTCAGCAAAGAAACCAACACTGGATGTCAGCAGGGGTGTTCACTCCTGGAGTTCCACAACTCCATCCATACACCCACTACCCAGCTAGAGGCTTGCAGAACCCACCAGACCAGGACATCCCTGGTGGTTCTGAGGCTTCTAATTGCTAGCATGGCTAGAGTGGACAGAGCTGGAGTTACATGCTGTAAAGGAACTTTCTCAGTGAGGAATCAAAGACATTTCTTCTTCTTGGCCTTGAGTGGCAGGAGGGGCTCAAAGCCCCTGAGAGCCAGGATTATAATACTGGGCAGTGGAACTTCTGGCAGGTGGGAGCTCTATAGGAGGTCCTTGGGGCATTGGGGTATCACTTCCACAGAGATTGTGGGATAACACCTGTCTCCTCTCCTCCTCTGGGCATGCACTTTGCTCTGATACCCACTCCTGGCCACTGTCCTCTATCCCTGAGATGGCCCTCTTCACTCACCCACAAAACTGGGGGCTAAATAAACCTTCTCTCCACCTACAAAGCTAATTAATTGTCCCAGGCTTTCCACTATAGTGACCAAAAGCTGACATATGCACAAGGTAATCAGGATGACCTTTAACTTTCTGGAGGCCATAACTTGATGACCTCCTTTTGACATAGTTTCAGATTGTAGGGACTAGAGCAAGGTCTCCTTGGGGGCTGTTTCCAACCCACCAGTGTAGGCTTAGATTTTCCAAAATCTACTTTAATTAGGGTTCTTAAACACCTTCACTTTCCCCTAGCCCACTGACCAGAGGTAGCGGAAGAAGATGGTTTATAAGACAGGGGGGATGTGGACCTGTTTAGAAGTAGTCCTTTGGTGTGATTTCAATTTTGTAGTCAGGATATCAGAAGTCCAATCCAAAGCATCAAGCACAAATCAGTAGTGGCAGTCCAACCCAATTCGAAAACACCAAACATGACTCAGTAGCAGTGGTTTGATCCAGAAGAAACCATGAGGCTCAGTCATATCACCACGAATCCCCAGAAGTGGCACAAAGCAGTTGGAATACCACAAAAAGTTCTTTGGTACTTTTATCTTTATGAAGTCACAACCAGCAAAGATCAGCCAAGACCAGCGAAGCTTTGCAAAGTGAACCAATGCGAGAACGTCCCCTCGTTGTCTGTGGGGTTATATTTACATTCGTTTTAAACATCATGTGCCCTCTCATGTGTCTGTTTCAGCAAAACATCACATGCCCTCTCACAAGACAGCTTCCAGAAAAACGCCACGTATCTGTTCTCAGCAAAACATCCTCTCATGCGTCTGCTTCAGTGAAATATCCTGTCATCAAACAGTTTCCAGAAAAATATCACATGGCATAACTGAGTTGTTGGAGAAATCAGAAATTTCCACTTCACACCAGGAAATCATTATTCCCAGGTTTAGCCAACAGTACTGTGGAGAAAGAAGGGGGTGATAGGAGACTGTTGGACCCATTCATAGGGCTTAGAGTAAATCATGCAATTACAGCAAATGATGCAGCAGGCCAGACCACAGAAGCCAAGCATATTTCCAGCAGTGTTCCCAGCCCAGGGCAGGTGCTGTCTCCTAAGCCTAGAGGGATGCTCTACTCCCACTCTCAGCCATTCAGGCCTCTGGGCCAGCACAAGGCTCTTATAATGGAAGACCCATGATGTTACCTGGAGCCCAGCCCCTTGCCTCTTGATGGTTGACCAGAGACACTTACCATGCTAGAGAGCCCTCACCCAGGGAGAAGGAGGATGGCCCAGGGATAGGACGCCAGTCATACATGTACAAGTGTGGTGGAGTTGAATTGAACCCACAAAGTATACACTGAAGTCCTAACCTAGTGGCTGTAAGAGACAAATGTGACATTAGGAGCCAAAAGCCCTCTCTGGCGCCACGGGTTATGGTAAGGGCTGATAAGGAGAGAGAGATATGGAGATACAAGGACATATGTAGGGAGTCATCCAGGTGAGGTGGAGCTGAGACTGGGGCATGAAACTGAACCAAGGCCAGTGTGTGTGTGGATGGCAGTGTTGACAATTTGATCAGGCCTGGGTGACCCCAGTGCCACTCTGTCTTGGGGTTTCTGGCTACCTACACCATGATACAAATTGTCTACTGTGTTGAGTCCCACCTCTGATCTGTAGTTATTTGTATGGCAGCCCCAGAAAGTGAAAAGTCTCTGGGGAGGCAGCTGTCCTGACTCCTCCTAGTCCAGCCTCCTCAGCCTCCACCTCTAATCCTAACCACCCAGCCTCACCAACCTCCAACCTCCAGTCTCTAACCCTACGCTTTCGGTCTTCAACCTTCTCTCCCCAACCTCTATCAGCTTCCTTGAACTTTAACTTCAACCTTTAACCTCCAGTCTCCAACTTCTCCAGTCATGGGCCTCCAACCCTAACATTTAATCTTGCATTTCCAGGGAGTCTTAAAGCTACTTCTTTTATTTAAAATATTTTAGTAAAGTATTTTTCAAGTGGGAAGAAACCGAGGCTGGAGAGATGGCTCAGTAGTTTGGAATACTGGAGGATACAGGTTGGAGTTCCAGCATCTACGTGGTGGCTCACAAATATATGTAACCCTAGTTCCAGGGGGATCTAACCCCATCTTCTGACCTTTGAGCACCAGGCATACATGGGGTGATCATACATGCATACAGGCAAAACACCCATACATGTAAAATCTTTAAAAAATTAAAAATGAGAAGAAAATTTAGAATTGATGTCATTAAAAGAGAACACATCACTAAGGGTGTTTCCAGAAAATGTTAGCTGAGCCGGTAAATAACGTCAATGGGGGCGGGGGGTTCTAGCCCGCCTTTGATCACTCCACTCCCAGTGAAAGATTCAGTTCCCTGTAAAAGATACAAAACTTTTATGTTTATAATAAGCTGTAATCAGCACTAGAGCTGGGCAGATACTTCCTTCTAAGGAAGTATCTACTTCCCTATCAATAACCCTGAGTTATAACTTGCCATGTTCCACCTGGGCCGCTCTTAACTCCAATTGGCCAGCCCTCACCGCCATGTTTCTATGATTCACCTACCCCATGGTGTCCTCTCCTCTCCCCACATTCTTCTCTTCCCCTGCCTCAGACTACAGGCCCGAAAATTGAAACTCCTCCTACCTCTCTTCTGCCCAGTTACAGGCTGTAGGCATCTTTATTCAACCAACGGTTTTAAATTAAGGAGCAAGGTTACACAGCATCACTTGGTGTGCATGAGGATTTCCTCGTCCCCGGGGGCAACCAGACCTTGGAGGCCAGTATTTAGTATTACACCTGAACAAACCTCACACCTCCACTGTCTCGGATGGCCCTCACACCATGAGCCAAAATGAACCGTTTCTTTCTTAAGTTGCTCTTGTTGGGTGACTCATCATAGCAGTGAGAAAAGTAACTAAGACAGAAAGTAAGGTACCCAAGCTCACCCAGGACTCAGGTGCAAGGCCAGGATCCTGACAAAGCCTGCTCGCTCCCTCCATCAGCTCCCCCCTCCCCCACCCCCCACTCCCTCAGTCTGTAGTTGCTGCATAGGACAGGATCCCCGAGCCAGGCCATGGTGGAAAGGCTTAACCCAGTCAGGCTCCTCTGAGCCTCTTCCTCAGATAGACCTGCACCTCAGCCATTCAGAATCATGCCCTGCTGTGACTCCTCCACCCTTGGTTTCTAGTCCTAGCCAGTCCGTGACATCTATCCCCTGTCATCCCAAACAGTGGCTCACCATTAGCAGGAGCAGGCTAGTGGGAATTGCCTCTGTCTAGGTAGCTTCCCCTCCCCCACTCTGCTCTCACTCCAGGCACCCGTTATGTTCCTGCAATTGAGTGGCTCTCAGTCCCACCCCACACTCTTCACTCTGCTGCAGGAGCCTGAACAAAATTACTCTTGCTATTTTTACCAAAAATACAATGCAATTTTGTTCCCTTACACAGCCGAGGTTTTATATCTTGGACAGTGTCTTGCAGGTCAGAGGACGAGTGTTTTTAAGCACTTTGCAGAATTGCTGTAGCCTGTGTTCTTGCTGCCCATTCTTCCTGTGGCCTTCTGGTAGCCTGGCTCCTGGGCACTCTGGAGTCGGGAGATTCTGAGGCCAGGCCTCCCCTCCTCTGCATCATCACCCCCACACACCAGCCCTGCTCCCCCTGGCCCTCCCGCAGGCTTCAGAAGGAACCGCCTCCACGTCTATAATTATAGCCCGCATCATGCCCTGGATTGCTGTGGTCTGCTATTTTTACTTTTGCACCAAGAGGTTTTTGTCTTGTCCCTACCTCAGGTGCAAGGACACGTGCTGGGCAGATGTCACCCCTCAGATCTGAGGTCATCCTAAGAGGCTGCCCCACTTCTCCAGGCAGACATGTCAGGATGAGGCTGTCAGGAGTTGGTAGCCTGGTACCCCAAAGGAGGATGTTTGCTGGGAAGCTATGTGTTTAGATGGAAAAGCCAGCACCTTTGTTTTTGTCTGTTTATGAGCATAATTTCAGTTGGGTATCAATGACCCCGAACCCATGGCAGTACAGGGATGTCACAGATGACCTGGTCTATTTACACGTGGCAGATATCTTCCTATATGTGTTCCTGGAAGCTGTTCTGTATTCTATACCAGGTACCACGCCTTCAAGACTACAGCCTCCCACAGCTGCAGAGCAGGTAAAAGTGTCTCAGGTTCATTGATGTCACTATTGAAGACAAAATTTAATCACAGTGGCTTAGTACAAGTGGCTTATGTTAGAATACAAGACCAGAGGCTGCTCAAGTTATCCACATGTGCAGCCCCCTCTGTCTCCATCCTTACTACGGGGGGGGGGGGAGAGAGAGAGAGAGAGAGAGAGAGAGAGAGAGAGAGAGAGAGAGAGAGACCCGACCTAGTCTGAATGTCAGAGAATGACAGACTATTCCCCCTCCCCAAGAAAGTCCACAGACCAGGCGTCCAGACTCTGGTTATCAAAGGACAGCACATCCCCCACTCACACTGACTACATCTCAGCCAGAGATCCCTTCCACCTTAGTCTCTGGGTTTTATTCCTTCCCTGGAACTCCCTCCCTCCTCCCTGCTGCCCAGGAATCAGGGACAGCTAGCTATAGGCTTGTGTCTTGGAACCTGCTTTCCTCTGAGACTTATAAGGGACCCCCCCCCCACACACACACACACAACTGCTTCCTGGGCCTGAACTTTTATGCCATTGTCTGCTTTTCTATATGACCATGGCACTAATAACTTCCTACCCCCAAACTTCCTACAAAGTGTGTCCCTTGAATCCTAAACCTAAATATTTCATGTTAAAAAAATTTAAACTGGAGGAACTGGAGAGGACTCCCCACAGATTTCAGATGCCATGAAGACTTCCTGCACATGTGAGGCCCAGGGGAATGTACAGGAGTGACCCAAGGCCGCTGGAAGACTGTAGCATCCCCCAAAGTCCTAGAAAACAAAGGAAGGTACAAGTCAGTGGTACAAACTCATCGTGGACAGAGAGAAAGGATTGGCTGGAAGCTTGGGCATTCCTGTCACCAAAACAAGTCTCCATAGTATGCCCATGCTGTGTGTCCTCTACAATGACCCTGACACGGTGATGACCCTGACACCGTGGTCTGCTGCTCACAGCCTTGCGAGTCTTGTAGACATTTCCTCATGGATTGGTGCCTCTGCCACAAGGACAAATGTCCCTTTCCCTCCCCTGAGACTCCTGTGCCCCACCATGCCCCATCTCTCCTTCCCTCCTGCCTGCCCTTCCATGCTTCCTGCATTGACTGCTGACCTCTTGCATTTTCAGTAGTTGGAGCCTGTGGCTCCCTTGGGTCAGCAGGGGTCAGTGCTATGTGGCCCGTCAGGAGTTGGTCCTGCTTCAGGCTGAGCAGGGGACTGTGGGTTGGTGGACCAGTTAGAGTCACTGGGGCGGGCCTCATGTTTTGACTAGCATGAGAAAGCTACCATGAGTTGGATTGTGAGGCTTTCCATGGACACAGATTCCATAGTTCTGCGTGAATGTGTCTGAGAGGAAGAGTACAGGCTTCTGGAAGTTTCCCAGCTGTTATCTGTAGGTGTATTTGGGGGGTTATTTTATGGAGTTCTTTTCTACCACCCTTCCAACCCGTATTCCATCCCAACCCTTTCCAACCCCCCAACAGGAAGTAGGAGAGAAAGAAGGTTAGGGGAAAGGGGGCATAGACCTCTTTAGACCACTTCCTGCTGATTAGGGGTGTTGGGTTTCTTGGGGGCAAGTCCAGTCTTTGTCATCGGGATATCCTCAACAATCCAGTGATGGCAAAAGCAGCAGCAGGGGGAGCAGCAGCAGCAGCAGGGGGGAGCAGCAGCAGCAGCAGCAGGGGGAGCAGCAGCAGCAGCAGAGGGGAGCAGCAGCAGCAGGGGGAGCAGCAGCAGCAGGGGGGAGCAGCAGCAGCAGGGGGAGCAGCAGCAGGGGGGAGCAGCAGCAGCAGGGGGAGCAGCAGCAGCAGAGGGGAGCAGCAGGGGGAGCAGCAGCTGCCACAGGTCCTCACGGAGCTCTCCCATTTATACCCTCTCCAGAGTCCCCAGAATTAAACTACACAGCCTGCCCCTGCTAGAGCGCGAGGCAATCATAGTTAGCAGCTGTGGACAATCTGAAGCAGCTCCGTATCCCACACCTGGGATTAAAACAATAACAGTCACTAACGTAACTGGGTTTTTAAAGAAACCAAAATTCTCACTACAGTTTTCAATCTGCTGCAGTATGTGCCTCTTGAGAGCCGAATCGGATGCCTCCAGGGTTTTCACATGTGCATGGATGCTTGGTCTGCTTGAGCCATCTAACAGACCCTTAGAAAAGCCTATTAATGGGGCCGCCACCATCATCAGCATCACCAGCATCAGCATCATCACCTTCGTGTGTGGATAGGTGGGCATGTGCATGTGTCACAGAACCCATGCAGAAGTCAGAAGACAACCTTAGGTGTTGGTCCTTGCCTTCCACATTGCCTGAGGCAAGGTCTGTTTGGTTGTTTGCTGCTGGGTACACCAGGCTAGCTGGCCCATGAGCTTTCAGGGAGTCTCCTGTCTCTTCCTCCCATCTCACAATAGAACACCAGGATTACAGATGCTTATGACCATGTCCAGTATACACGGTTCTGGGATGCAAACTTAGGTCCTTGTGCTTATCACGCCAGCTAGTATACCTCTGTTTGCTGAGTGTCCATTGATGTCTGCTGTGTTATTGACGAGCTTGCTTGGGAAATTGTCTGTTCAAATCTTTTGCCCATTCACTTGACTGGCTGTTTGCCGACTTGCATCGGGTCTCAGAGATTTCTATATTCAAATGTGAGTACCTATTAGACGTGAGTTTAAAATGTTGTCTTCCGGAGGTTTGTTGGTGGTCATTCCCTACTCCCACATCTCTCTCTCCCTTTCCCTTCCGCGGGTGTGAGGGCATGAACATGCGTGCATGCGGTGTGTGTTTGTGTGTGTACCTGTGGAGACCAGAAGAGGGCGTCATCAGAGGGCATCATCTCCCTTGGAGCACAGTCCACGAACACTGCTCTCTCCCTGGTGTACATTCTATGGTCCTGGCATCAGGCATCACCAATATCTTGTGATTTCCATCTCGACTTAGACTTCACCTTCACAGCTTTGCACAGATACTCGGGGCGTGTCTGCAGGACATTGACCTTGCTACACATTGCTTAGCTTAGTCTCCAGGACTCTCTCAGTCTTGCATCGTCCATGTCTTCAAAACCAATATCACATGGATGTCATTGCCAAGTTCTGCGGCCAGCTCAAGATGCAGCTCTGCCCGCTGACCCTGGCAAGCAACTGAGCAAGGGACACAGAAACTTCGGGTTAGGCTTTCTCATGATCCTTCACAGATGAAGCCTCCGAGGAGTGTGGCTCGGCCCTCTCTACTGCTCCAGTGCAGTGTGTGAGGCACTCTTCAGTGGTGTTGAGACCAGCCTGAATACTCTCCTGTTTCCCATTCCCCGTTAAACAAAATGGTTCATCATGTCTCAGTTTAGCTTCACAGAGGTTCTTAAGACACCAGCAGAATGAAGCCACATTCTTGGTCAAAATTTCACGCTAATGGTTCTAGTCGAGTTCCCGACAGTCATTGTTCCCTCCAAACCCTCATGAGCTGAGTCTCCACTGTACATGTTTTTCTCGTTTCTCAGATGAACCTAGGGCAATGTGCAGTACAGAGGCAATGTTTCTGACCCTGGAGACATCCTCCCATGACTGCCTCGGGTGCCCTGTGGCCTATGGGCTCACTCTCTGGCTAAGGGAGACCAGCTGTGTTTCTTCCTTTTGCTTGAGCTCCCAGTAACTGGTTTCTCCTTGGCCTCAGTAACCTAAGTACACATTCCTGCTGATTTATAGGAAACTTGTAGGGTCTCTTCTGATCGCATGGGTTTACATGTGGAGCCTAGAACAGGACTCCTATTGTCTTCCTCTATTGAGACAGGATCAACCCAAATTCAACCTAGAACTTGAGACTTTTCCCCCTAAGCTGGAGACTAACATGCCCCGACAATCCTTCTATCTTTGTGTCCCCTCCAGTCCTTCGGTCCTGAGCTTACAGACTTGCATGGCCATGCCTGACATTTCACATGGGCGCTGAGGGTTCTCAGGCCTGTGCATGAGTGCTTACTTGCTGAGCCATCACCCCAACCCCCACTGCCCCCTGGGTAACTGTCGCAGGGACTCCAGCTTCTTAGTCCTCCCTGGACCCTCAGCTGCTCCCTGCACTTCGAAGGGGAGATACAGGACTCCCCTTGCTGTAGTGCAACATGAGGCCTTTCTCCAGGCAGGAAGCCAAGCTTTGGTCAGGTCTTCTGTGTGAGTTACTTCTTACCCAATGTGCAGGCCATTGCTAGATCTGCTTTGTCTAGTTTTGTTCTCTCTTATTTTCTGTGTTCTTTAATGTTGTCTCCGGAGAAAGAGGCTCTGGCCACGGCTGCTCTGTCTTGGCTGAAGCTGCTTTAATATTTTTTTTCTGCTTTAACCAATAAAGGTTTTACTAGAAATATTTATTCAACAAATATTTATTTCCACAATGTCAACATGCCTAGTACTGGCTTGGGCATGAGGAGGTGGGGCTGTGAAGACAGACAGAACCCCAGCCCTCCGAGGTGAGCCAGGCGGAAGCGAGCCTCACAATTAGCTATTTAATTACCATGGTGATAAGTAAGGCTTATAAAAGCTGACAGCATCCGAGTAAACGTGGCGAAGTTGACCTGATTATTTATGAAAGGTTTGTTTTGGAAAATAGACTATAATGAGTTCATTTGCAGGATGAGGCAGAGAGATTCTCTTGGAATCCCCAGGAGAGAAGCGAGGGAGCCTTGGATGAAGGGAGTGGGGAGTGGATCCCCTTAGGGTGCCGTCCTACCAACTGGTAACTAGCTCTGCCTGGCAGCCTGCCAGATGTCCATCCAGCACCTGTGTGCTTTCAGGTGGCGCAAGGAAGCTGGGGAGACCCCTGGGTGGAGGCCCCCAGGCGTCTGCCGCGGCTGCCCTTCCTCCTGCTCACCCTTATTTTCTAGTAACCCACATGCTGAATGAACATACAAACATAAAATAGCCCCTGGGGACCCAACCTGCCCGGCTTCTTCCCTTCAGGAGGGGAAAGTGGGGGTCAGCGATGGGGGAGGGTATCAACCAAGACCACACGGGGAGATGAGGCTGGAGTTAGATTTCCTGACTGTTGAGTCCAATCCAGAATAAGAGGCTCTCACTTGCCCTTGCCTCCGTTAGCCACAGTGCCTACCTGAAAGTGGATCTGGTCTGTGTCTGGTGATGCTGCGGAGTGTGGTGCTGGAGCAGACTCTGTGCTGTGCATATTAGCAGCCCCTCCTCTCCAGGACCACGGATCTCCTCTGAACTATCTTGCAAGGATCAGCCCACCAGCACCCGCCGGCAGAGCCCATTACATTTATTATCCACACCGAGGAGGGTTTCGGGGCAGCTGGCACACACTAACTGGGAAGCACATTATTGTTTCATTAAAGATTGATCACACATGCAGCTGGTCATTTAAATAATGGCTCTGCTGACGCCGTTAATTGAATGATAAACGATTCCACCCTTGCCCCTCTAAGTCAATATCAGCGCCACTCCAGAAGAGCACAGCCTGTTCTCTGGCAGTGGGGCTAAGGAGAGGCCAGGGGCGGGGCAGGTCATTCTGGTTGCACACAAGGTGGATTTGGGGGTCACAGAGGCCAGGAAGGAGCATTTCGTGCTGCCCAAGTGTTCAAGAACCCATGCACAGCTGCCGAGAGCTCAGCCGAGTTCAACTTCTCCACAAGGAACTTGATTTAATTTAATAAGACAGATTCTGTGTGTGGTTTAATACCACTTCATTACAGAAGCAGACTGATGGAGGCGCAGGGTGTTAGACAGCACCCTAGGCATCCCGGCCAGTGCAGCCCTTCTGGAGCGGATGCGCGCCACAAGCTGCTGGGTAGAGGGAGACATCAGGGGGCGGGACCATGTGTCACTCACTTGACCAGAAGCTCATTCATTCATTCATTCACTCACTCATTCCATCCATCCATCCATTCATTCATTCATTCATCCATTCATTCATTTACTCATTCATTCACTCATTCCATTCATTCATTCTCTCATTCATTCATTCATTCATTCACTCACTCATTCACCACTCACTCATTCATTCACTCATTCCATTCATTCATTCATTCATTCACTCATTCGATTCATTCACTCATTCCATTCATTCATTCACCCATCCACTCATTCACCCTCCCCATTCACTCATTCATTCCCACTTGTCTATTCATTCACCCCTTCATGAGCTCATCCATGCTCACTCATTCATTCACTGTTTAGGGTTTCTAGAGCTGTGAGTACACACCGTGCTCAGAGGACTTCACTTCAGCTTCCAGTTCCACAGCGCAGTCCACTATGGAAGGAGGGCAGGGCAGGCGCTCCAGCAGGGCAGGAACCTGGAGCAGGAGCTGATGTAGAGGCCGTGGACGGTGCCGCTCACTGCTTGCTCTCCATGGCTTGCTCAGCCTGCTGTCATAGCGCCCAGGGCCACCAACCCAGGGGTGACACTGCCCACAGTGAGCTTAGCCATTCTTGATCAATCATCTCTCAAGAAAAAAATGAACCACAGGCTTGCCCACCGACCAGTCTAGTGAGAGCTTTTTTTTTTTTTTTTTTTTTTTTTTAGTTTTGATGTTGTTTTTTGTTTTTTCGAGACAGGGTTTCTCTGTGTGGCCCTGGCTGTCCTGGAACTCACTCTGTAGACCAGGCTGGCCTGGAACTCAGAAATCTGTCTGCCTCTGCCTCCCAAGTGCTGGGATTAAAGGCGGGTGCCACTACTGCCCAGCTGAGCTTTTTTTTTTTTTTTTTTTAAAGTTGAGGTTTCTTAATCCCAAATAACTGTAGCTTGTGTGGAGTTGACACAAAGTCAGCAGTCCATTCATCCTCTCATTCATTCATTGGCTCTTCCACCCACTCACTACCCATTCATTCATGCACTGGCTCACTCACTCATTGATTCATTGGTTCACTCACCCATTCAGAGCTCCCTAGGTCTCATGCTGCGAATGTGTCAGTCTCTCAAAACTACTGGTTAAGAGGGAAAGGAGAACAATTGGACAACTGAGCAAGGGCTCCAAGGGGACACCTCAGGTACCTGGATATGAACGCTGGAAAGAGAAAGCCCCAGCAGAATATTGCAGGACAAGCGTTTCTGTAAGGAGAGTAGTCAGCACCATCGTCCAGGTGCACAGAGCCCATCTTGGCTGCCTGTCCTTTCCTTCCTTGGAGGGCACGAGCAGGGCTGTGGAGTGGCCTGAGCAAAGTAGGGTGGAGAGTTGGGCTGGAGCCCTGGCAATTACAGTCTCAAGTGTGTCCCAGCGAGGCTTCAGATGGGTGACATGAAGCTGGACCTGACAAGCAGTCTCCAGAACCCAGGGCTCAGATGCTGACCACTGTGCGTTCTAGCGGAACCGTGATTGTGGGTCTGGGCCACCTGGGCATTTGAAAGAAGAGGGTCATGACTGTCATTCCTGTTGTTTGCTCCTCTACAGGCTTCTTCGAGGAAGTGGCCTTAATGCGGGTTACACAGTGGCCTGTTCCAAGGACAGAAGCAAGCGTGCCCGAGGCTCTCCTCCCTCCCCACACTAAAGGTGTGTTCTGCTGGGAATTTCCACTGAAGTTAGGTCTCATATCAGACTATCTGCCCTCACCCTGCACATCCTGGGCCAGGTTTTCTTCCCATTTACACCTCTTCCTGGCCAGCTGAGCAGCCTGGATGAGGCTGCAGTCCCCTGACACTGGCAGTCCTTCCTACCCAGTTTGACCTGGACCTGTCTGGCCCAGGCTGGTGCCACCAAGGAGGTGGTACATGGCCATCCCTCCCTATCCTCACAGAGACTGGGGCAGCAATGGGCTGAGTTGCACCCAGAGGGCTCTGGAAGTGACTTTTATACCCTTTCCTTAGGGAGAACCCACCTGCTCATTATGATCAAGGCATAGAAGGCAGTTTGTGGGTGGGGTAATTCCTGTTATGGACACTGTGTGTGGGATTCTATTTGGCTTGAGGTAACTCTGTCAAACACAGTGGTGGATGCCAGGGTCTCAAGGTCAAGGTGGTGACGACAGTGTGCTCTGTCCCTGGAGTAAGGATGAGACTGGCCATTGGGCATGGGAAGAGGTTGGGTGATTGAAATTCAAGCCCTCATTTTGCCTTTAATCGTGGTGTTCTGAACCATTAAATAGCCAACAATTGCTTTTTGGGAGCATACCTTAAGTTTGACTAAGAGGCCGTGTATATAACAGAGAATTGTCCCAATTATGTCTGCTTCTTTGTGAGTGTCGGGAGAAGGGGATCAGAATTTAGCGCTGTGGAAAATTAAAATATCGAGAAGGCAGCTATGGAAAAGATGAGTTCTCCTCCTCAGCCGCCCTTCCCCCCATGATTAATCAGATGATGGGCTAATCCAAGCGGCAGGTTTTGCTGAGGCTGCGTTTTGGGGCTTCACTGAGAGAGAACAGGGGTGAAGTGTGGCTGAGCTGCAGGCACTGGGGCCTGTCAGCTGCAGTCTCGATTCTGGGCTGACTGGGGGACTCCTGGCTGCTACCACCCTCTCTAATTCTTTCCCTCAGGATATGGAACCCTCAGGGGAGAATTGCAGGGCGGGGAGGGGAAGGGACGGGCCTGGGAGGTGTCAACACCCGCAATAGCACAGAGGGCTCACTGCCCCTGAAACCCAGTGTTTACTCCAGGCAGATTCCACTCAGGGGTCAAGACCATTTCTTCAAGGTTGAGCTGCAAAGTGAGCTCTGCTGGACAGCATTTTAATTTGTCTCAGACATTGATCAGGAATGTGCTTGGGGCAGGGGATGGAAGCGCAGTATGTTGTTAGAACCCCCATATCCTGTGGTATGGGGGCTCCTGTGGACACTCTGATGTTATTCTCCGCCTCCCTGTATCCTTGGGTACCCCTGGGGTTGGCACTTGCCTTCTGCCTATGTTGCCATTGGAACCCTGAGCATCAGAGTCTGGGTCTTTGGAAGGCTGGGCCACTGGGCCACTGTGGCTGCAGTCTGTTGGTTGCTACTCTCTGCCTGGGCTTACATACCTGGGCAGCTTCTGGCTGGGAAGCACGTAGACCATTTAAAACCACTTTTAAGACCCTTCTGAAGGCCATCCATGGACCAGAACCATCCAGGGTCTGCAGGACTCAGGGAGGCTATCCTTAGTTTCACCACACAGGGAAGAAAAAGACCCTCCTATGTATGAAAGGAGGGCTCAGGACCATGGGGAGAAATAGCTTGCATTTCTCATGTAAATGATCATGGGTTGTGGCCAGTGAGTGCAGGCTAAGCCTTCATGGCCTCCACACTGCTGGGTTCCTCCTACTTTAGACAGGAGCTGGACGGACGTATGCCAGCCATAGCTGCCTCCTACCAGCTCTCCTTCTGGGAGAAGCAGACTTTGGGAAGTAGTTCTAAACAGGCTTAGCCACTGGCTGCTAGGTACCAGCCCAACCATTGCATACCCGGGGAGCAGTATCAGTGACCCAGGAAGGCCCATCAGTGGGCAGAAGGTCCGGCGGAAGTTGGAGGCCCCTTCCTGGTTCATGAGTCCTGTTCCATCTTTCAGGGTCATTTGTACTAGCTCTTCTTACCAAGCACCCACTTGTGTTCTACAGCCTTGGGATGGGGTCTCAGTCAGGGTGCTATTCCTGCACAAACAGCATGACCAAGATGCAAGTTGGGGAGGAAAGGGGTTAGTCAACTTACACTTCCACATTGCTGGTCATCACCAAAGGAAGTCAGGACTGGAACTCAAGCAGGTCAGGAAGCAGGAGCTGATGCAGAGGCCATGGAGGGATGTTTCTTACTGGCTTGCTTCCCCTGGCTTGCTCAGCCTGCTTTCTTATAGAACCCAAGACTACCAGCCCACAGATGGTACCACCCACAAGGGGCCCTCCCCCCCTTGATCACTAAATGAGAAAATGCCTTACCGCTGGATCTCATGGAGGCATTTTCTCAACTGAAGCTCCTTTCTCTGTGATAACTCCAGTTTGTGTCAAGTTGACACAGAAAACCAGCCAGTACAGATGGATTCTGCATCCAGTGAGGAAGGAGAAGCTGGAGGGTGGGGAGGGGTGGCCAGCGTGGTCCAGTAGTGGAGCTGCCTGCCTGAGCCAGGCCTTTGTGTCACTCTAGCTTTTGAGGACTTTCTGGTCTAAAACAGAACAGTTGGAAGCAGAAAGATGGCTCAGAAGGTCACGTGTCTTGATGCCAACTATCTGACCACCGAGTTGGACACATGGGGAAGAGAACCAACTCTGCAAGTTGTACTGACTTTCACACTTGTGTTGTGGCACAAGCCCCACCCCCAACACACACACAGACACACACACACAGACACACACACACACACACACAGAGAGACACACACACACACTCTAAATATGAAAATAATTTAAAACAGAATAGCCATAGAGCCGCTATGTGCCAGCTCCCACCTGTTGTAGATGTCTGGGGCTATGTTGCCGAATACCGAAGATGCTGTGTCAACAGTCAGTCTTGATATGGTCCCAGTCCTCTTCTCTGGACACCAACTCCTGGAGGGGGGCCTTCATCCAATCACTTCAGACCTAGCAGGTGTAGACTGGCATATGAGCTAGTGAGCTGGGCCCAGGGAAAGAAGCATTAAGTAAGACCGCAGCCTCTGAATTCACATACCGGACACTGACCCAGTACCTTAGAAGTGACTTTTAGAGACAGGGTGGGGTTTCGGCTAGCATGACATTCCAGTGTCCTTTCAGAAAGGGACAGATGAAGCAGACAGGTGCATGGAGAAGAGGCAGCATCTGTACACCTAGGAGAAAAGCCGAGACAATAAATGCCAACGATTCAGGGTGCCTGCCAGCCTGATTGCTTCATTGTGGTGGCTGGGCAGCCATGCAGACAGTTCAGTAGGTGGGACCTGTGGAACATCCCTGTGGAGCCAGGAGCCTCGGAGGGTCCTGCTGAAGTCCGGTACCCTTTGGTAGCAGCTGCCTCCCCTGGGTGATCCCAGCCTGTGCATTTTGCTGCCCTTCCAGCCCCCTTGGGAGATTCCTTGGTCCTTGCTGAACCCCCACCGCGCTGCCCTCATTAGCTGCTCTGGATCCCATTTTTAGGTGTTCTGTTCGCTCTTGCTGACACAGCAGCATGCCTGGTGTTATTGTATCTGTCAAGCCCTGGCAACCCATCATTCCCCATAGGAACTCATCCCCTAGTGGGAAGAGCAGTACTCATTTTACCCTAGGCAACTTAAGGAGAATCATGCCCCATGACAAACCATAGGAAACCAAGGTTCGGGCAAGACAGCGAGTGACTGCACACATTGGGCACATGCGAGTGGAGCAAGAGCAGGGATTTCATTTGCCAGTGCCATCCAGCTTTGGGGCCTTAGGTTGGACCCAACAGTACTGTCACACTTGGGAGTTACTACAGAGACTGGACTGGGAATAGCCACTCTCTGAATGACTTAACCCCATTGGTCCTCAGTTTCCCCATCTGAGAATAAATGCATCTCAGACACCGAAAGGCCAGCAAGTCTGTGACACAGAAGAAGGTGAGGGTCGGAGATGTGAAGGGCTGTGTGACGCTCCAGCCCCAGGGCACTCTTCCTAGCTCAGCCCATCCCACAGTGCCAGCCTTAGTCTCATGCCTGGTAACAGTAGCCCCATGCCTAGATGTGGCAACCATGGCAGCTTCCCAGAGGCGGGTCACACCAGGCATGGGTACGCATGTGCGCAGGGAGACGCCGATTCCCTGGCATGTACCGTCAACTTATGCTGACAGTCACCTCTGCGTTTTGAGCATGCCCAAATGGTTTCTTTATGAGAAAGTATTTGTTTTTGTGACCTTTAAAAAGCCCAATTAAAGTTTATATGGTGCTGGAAGGGAGAGCTCACTTCTGAGTTACTGCAAAGTCTGCAGACTCCATTATTCTGGTGAAGGGGGGCTCCTCCCTCCTACTGTCACCCAGGGCCTAGCCTGATGGGTCTCAGGGAAGGGCTCTGTGCCGTGGATGTGCAGTAAGGATGAGATACGGGAAGTGCCCGGTGTCATTCTCTGTGTTGTCTATGCTATTACGACCTGCATCCAGCCAGGTGTGTAACTGCCTAAGCTGGTGCTGACCAATGACCCACCATGGGCAATGCTTCAGAGTCACCTGCCCCGCTGGCTTCATGAGTAGGACACATACACACACAGGGTCCCCAAACGACCTTAATGTGACCATGATGTTGAATCCAAACGGGTCCGTCCTCTCTCTGAAAGGTGTAAACAAACATCTGGAAACATCATAAATGTCCATGTCCTGTGACATGATGGTCATAGCTGTAGGACCCCACGAGGTGGACGAGAGCTAATGAGGCCCTTCGCTGAGTGGCATAGGTTAGATCCAAGTGGTGTTCCAGGACATGTGCTTTCCTGAGATGGTGTGAAGGCATCCGTGCCCATGTGGGCCAATACACCCTAGGTGCAAGTGTGTCCCCTATGATGCTGGCTGGGGAATGTCAGCTACAGGAGGGTTCAGAGACCTGTCGTAGGGCAGGGTAGTTGGGAGCTGTAGCCCTGGGTCCTGGTCACAGCTTGGCCATCAGACCCCATGTGATTCATGGAACAGGTTGGGAGGCAGGCGTAACAGAAAAAAGCTGGTGATTTTTTGTACACGGTAAGAGATAGCCAAGAAGGGGCAGAAGGATCATGAGAGTCTAGGTGCCCAGCTGAAGGGCTGATGTTCCTCTAGGCCCTGCTCACTCCCCTGCTGGACACAGACCCATCCTGGTTCCCATCTGCAGGGACTCGGGGTCACTCCTAAGGGAAATGGGGTGACCATGGGCTCATACTGGAGAAGCCACCAGACCTGCCATGTCCAGGGCCCAGATAGATTAGGGGGTGCTGGCTTTGAGCGCTGGGAAGCCAGGTAGGGAGTAGGAATTAGCAGAAGCCCCTTGCTGGCGGCCCCACCATGAAGAGTAAGGCTTCTCCCACCCCTCCCTGTGCCTCTCATCCAAGGCTCTCTGAAAAAGCCCCTAGGTGTATCAGCCTGTCAGCCAGGCTGTCACAGTGCATTCAGGAGAAAGGTCACCAAACCTTTGCATGTTTGCAGGCTCTGCAGAAAAGGCCTAATTGCTAATTAAAACCCAAGCTTTCCAGGTTGGAATACTAATCCTTCGCAGCTGTGTGGCCTTAATTACACTTCCCCTCTGACATCCTGAAGAGCAGGGCTGGGACTGGGAGGGATATGCCAGCTTTCCACAACTCTGTGGCCCCAGCCAGGGTGCCAACCTCCCTCCTGTCCCCAGACTCTTGCAGACAGAGATATCTTTATCTCTTTTCTCCTGCCCTTCTCTAGAACACACAGCAATGGAGCTCCCAGGAGGCCAGGGGCTCTTCTTTCCTTGTGTTTCAGTTGTGGCCTAAAGAAGCCACTTGGGCTAATGGCTCCTGGCTCAGGCAGGCCCTGAAGCCATGTCCCAGCTGTGCCTCCCAGTAATTATGATTCTGACTGCCTCAGGTTTGTGTCTCTGTGGTTGCCTGACTGGTGCCTAGACTCCATCTTTCCTAGAATCAGGGGCCGAGCATTTCTGGAAGCCTAGAAAGTCAAGGTTCATATGATAAGGGGGGGGGGGGCATGAATTTTGAGAGCCTCACTCTCAAATTATCTGAAAGGACAATTAGCCCGACAGCCAGCCCTGGGTCCCCACAGCCCTTCCTTATCTGGCTTGCTTCATCCATCCCCATGTCCAGGCAGAGCAGACCCCTCCACTGCTGGCCCAATGCATTTTCCTACCTGCTCTAGTCCCTGTTCATATGAGCTCACCCTCATATATCAGGAGCCATTCCTGACCCCACAGCAACACCTGGCTGCCCTCCTGGGATCCCACTCTCTGGAGCCTCACCACAGTTTCATCCAGAACCTTTGCTGCCATGGACGCAGCCTCTGTGTTTGAGGGCAGTCATTCTTGTCCCCTTGAAACACAGCTTCTCCCAGCAGGGCCTGAGCCATGGCCAGCACTCTTACGGTCAGCACTGGATCTACATTTGCCCAGCAAAAGGCTGAATGGACACGGTGATGGATGACCGCTGCTACTCTAGAAGCCAAAGAGAGGATTAATGGTTTGCTCGGGCTCAGGATGGGGTAGGGCCTTCCATCTGCACCACTGCGGTGGTGAACCCTCAGAGACAATCAGGCAGGGAAGGAGGTGATGCAGCTCAGACACCTGTGGATCCAGCCCCAGACACCCGGGCAGCCAGCGGCTGGCGCCGTGCTCCACCTAGAAGTCCCATCTATCCATACACTGGGTCCCATAGCACTGCCATTTTCTCCACACTCTCACTGAGGTGGAAAACTCTATTTCCTGAGTTGCGATACTCAACAGCTCAAGCACTTCTGGGGCAAGGAACTGGGTCACCAGAAGGAGCCATGATAGGACATTGTATGATTTCCTCGAGTCTGTTTCTATTTACCTCCGGTGCAGAGAGAAGTGCAGAGCAAAGACTCTTCCCAAGTCTTGCATTCACAAGTTACATGAATGCAAGTGAGGAGTTCTCACAGGATCGTGCAGGACACCAGCAGGTGTAGCAGGCGTAGCGCCAAAGGTTGCACTGCAGCCCAAGTTCCACGCCCACCCCAGTCAACCTCCCAAGCACTCTATCACCTGCTAAAACCATGTGCAGTGGGGCAGAATTAGAGGCCGCAGAAGGGAGGTTGGATGAGTGGCCAGAGTCTCCTCTGGTGACGATCTATTGACACAGGTCCCTTCCTGGGATCTCATGTGGGTCATCACAGACACTCTGATCTCAAGATGATAGTCATAAAGCCGTGCATGGGAGACAGACTTCAACACACATGGTTGGCTTCTAGACTTGCCAGCTCCATAGAGAATACTCTCCACAGCCTGGGACGTGTCACAGGAGTGGGCTTTACTCTCATCCAGATCGGAAGGTGTCTGTGAATGTTCCAGCCAGCATTTCCCTCCTCCCTTCTGTTTCCCTGCTGTTTAAGTGAAGTCAGCTGACAGCTGACAGAAGGTGGGTACCTTCCCTCACCCACACTCTGTGGGACTCTCAAGTGCATGCGTGTATTTGCAGATTCACACACCCATAGATATGTACACCTGCCTTAATCTGTTTTCTATTACTTCAATAAACACCATGACCAAAAGCAACTTGGGGGAGAAAAGGATTTATTTGGTCACAAGGATAGTCCATCAACAGGGAAAATTGGTTGTGCAACCTAGGGGCAGGAACTGAAGCAGAGACCAGGAAGGGGTACTGCTAACTAGCTTGCTCCTCATGGCTTGCTCAGCTTGCTTTCTTATGGCACCCAGAACCACCTGCCCAAAGGGATAGTACCGCCCTTAGTGGGCAAGGCTCTCTCACATTAATCAATCATTAATCAAAATGCCTCACAGGCTTGCCTATAGTTCAATCTGATGGAGGCATTTTATCAATTGAGGCACCTCTTCCTAGATAACTAGTCAGTAGTTTTTGTCAGTCTGACAAAAGGCAAACCAGGACAACACACACACACACACACACACACACACACACACACACACACACACACACCACTCGATTTTAGAGAGGCTGACTACACACTTGATCTAAATGTGTAGTTCTGTGATTCTGTGTTGAAACCAAAGGCATCTATAAAAAACCCTACAGACTCCTGCTGGCTAGTTTTATATCAGATTGACGCAAGCTAAAGTCATCTGAGAGGAGGGAACCTCAATTGAAAAAAATGTTCCCATAAGATTGGGCTGCAGGCAAGCCTGTAGGGCAATTTCTTAATTAGTGGTTGATGGAAGAGGGCCCGGCCCATTGTGCAGGGTACCACTCCTGGGCTGGTGGTCTTGGGTACTATAAGAAAAGCAGTCTGATCAAGCCACTAGTAGCAAGCCAGTAAACAGCTCCCCTTTATGGCCTCTGCATCAGTTCCTGGTCCTTGCCGGGTTTGAGTTCCTGACCAGTTTCACCACAGCAATAGTAATCCTAAGAGAAGACTTTTTAATCTTCTTTTTTTTCTGATTCTTTGAAACTGTAAGAAGAGAACATTCTAGAAAATATCATTCTACCATTTGCAAGGGACAGGAGAGACCCAGTGTTGCTGCATCCTGAGGTACGTGGCTTGTATCTCCCTTAGATGTAGGTCTTTCCTCACAGCTGCAGAGGAGTATGCAGCAACTGTCTTGACCAATCTGAGCCGCTCTTTGAAGCCTCCCCACTTCTTGCCCAGATAACAGCAGCAGCAGAGAAGAGCAGCTGCTGTAGCCCAGGAAGCACAGACCCACAAGGCTGGCCACCTATAGACTGGACCCTGGACAGCAAAGCCAAGTGCTTTCTTCACTCCACTGTCTGTAGAACTCACAGCTGGGCCTTCTGTAGCCCCCAAGTGAGTGGAGGACAACCACTCCACAGGATTCATCAGTTAGGCACTGGAACCCCCAGTGGGCCTCGTTCATCATGGGTCAGCATCAATTTCATTCATACTTGGTCAGTGTGTGCATCTCCATTCTGACGTTTCATGAAGCCCCAGTGCTGGGAGTCTAGGGGTGCTAGTCATCTTCTTCCACACAGCCCCTCAGGTGATCGATTCCATGGTTATCCAGGCTCTGGCATCTGCCAGAATTGGTATAATGAAGATCTTGTGTCAGCCCCAGACTAGGGCTGCCCTGAGGACGGATGGGGTGCACAGATTCTCCTTTCTTCTGCCTTGCCAGCTACTTTCTCTCTTACCTAAACAGGACTCCTAGGCTCCATCTCCAGGACCCCCAAGCCATGGTACAGAGTCCTCGTAAAACAAGTTTTATGCCCACTCTCTCATCCAGAGACAATCCTAGTCCCAACAGCTGATTCAGAAAGCTGCTTCCTGGATGCAGCCACTGGCCACAGCTTTGTCCTCTGAGGGACGAGGGGGCAAGGCTTCTGCCTGTGTTCTCCTCCTCTCCCCCTAGTCCCAGGCACATAACTGGAGCTCGATAAATAGTCATCGAAGTAATGAAACTTGCAAGACATTTAATAGAAACACTGCTAGAGTCTGTGTTGCCCCCAGACTTCATTTCTCCCCCTGACACTTGACGGATGTTAAACCAGAGAGCATACCATCATTATCCCTCCATCACCTGTCTGACACTGTGCTCCCAAGGTCCCGACAGCTCCAAATCCTCGAGG
Organism: Uromys caudimaculatus; assembly: GCA_028551405.1. Taxonomy (NCBI): domain Eukaryota; kingdom Metazoa; phylum Chordata; class Mammalia; order Rodentia; family Muridae; genus Uromys; species Uromys caudimaculatus. The sequence goes on from CM052701.1 coordinate 136,344,808, forward strand.
GTCTGCATCTGCATGCTCTTCCTGGCATTTGCATACTGTGATTCTGGCAGCCTTTGGTCTCACACACTTCTGGCTGGGGGATTAGTTTGCCCTGGAAACTGGGGCACAGATAGACCTGAATTTGGTCTGTTAGCTGGTGGATTCACAGTTGGGTGGGAGACAGCTAGTGGGCTTCGTTTGACATCTTGAAAAGGTCAGAGGACCAGGCCAGATCTTGTAGTAACTAGACAGGATCTAGAATCACCTAGGAGACAAGCTGCAGAACACACCTGTGAGGAAACATCCAAATTAGGTTAACTGAGGTGGGAAGACCCACTCTAGAAATGGGTGACACCATTCCCTAGGCTTGGGTCTCTGACTGCATCAAAAAGGGAAGAAGTGAGCTGAGCAGGCATTTATCCATCTGCTCCCTGACTGAGGATTCTGTGATAACTGCCTCAAGCTCCTCCTGCTGTGACTTCCCCAACAAGGAAGACTGTCATGGGGACCTGCGAGCTGAAACAAACCCTTTCTTTCTTCAGTGACTTTTGTCAGAGCATTTTATCATAGCATCAAGAAAAATAATGTAGGCCTGAAAGAGGCAGAAATGAGTAGAGGGTCCCAGGGACTCTTTCTTGGCAATTCTGAGGTTTGCAGAGAGTGGAGGATGGCTCTGCAGCCGTGTGACAATGGGCACAGTGCCCACAGCTACTCCCACCCACTGCAGAAAGGTAGACTGCTTTCCAGGTGAGACCAGGAGCTACACAAGGAAGGTCCATCTGTCTCCCTCTGAGCCCAGACAGAGCAATAGAGAAGAGAAGAAACCAGGGATCCAGACAGCAAACTCCAAAACCAGCTCAGGTTACAAATGACATAGTCTCCCTAAAATATTACTTAATAAATAACAAACAGGAGTTAGAACAACAGGATACAAGGTCACTATTTAAACATCCCTCATGTGGCTCCCCACTGGCATGGCGGCACACACCTTTGATCCCAGCACAAGGCGAGCTGGGACAGGAGGAGCTCTGTGAGTACAAGGCCAGCTCACTCTCCAGTCTACACAGTAAGTTTCAGGCCAGCCAGGGCTATGCAATGAAAGCCTGTCTCAGAAAGACCCAAGCCAGAACCCAAACAATAAAGATCTTAGAGTTTTTTTCTCTACGTGTCTGTAATAATCCAAAAGCAAAACTGAAAAAAGAAATTCATTATGTTAACATTACAAAGAACAAAATAATTAAGGTGCCAGCCTTGTAGAACAAAATTTCTAAAATACTGTTCAAAGAAACAAAGGAACGCTTAGTCACACAAAGACACCCCACATCCGCAAACCCTAAAACTCAGGGTTTTAAAACTGGCACTGTCCTCTCAATGTAGCCAGGGAGTCGCTGTAACACCTTTCAGAACCCTAACTGGGCTCCCTTTTGATCTTTGTTGACCTGAATAACTCACACTGGTGAGACAGCTCAGCAGGGAAAGGCTCTTGCCTACAAGCTGCAGGGCTTGAGTTTCATCAGGGGACCCATGTGGTGAGAGGAGGGAACGAGTTCCTGACAACTGTCCTCTGACTCAGCATGCAAGTCCTGGCGTGCATGTGCACACGTGTATGTGTATGTGTGTAGAACAGGGTCCCTGTCAGGATGCTGGCCATTCTATCTCTAGCTGTTAATGCTATTTTGGAAGGTTCTAGAAACTTTAGGAGGTGGGGACTAACTGAAGAAAGCAGGTCAGTGTCCCTGTCCCTTTCTGCCTGTCCGCTCTCTGGCCACCATGAGGTGAGCTCCTTTTCTCCTCTACATCAGAGTAGGGTAGAGACAGGAGGATCATGAGAACTTGCTAGCTCCCAGCGTAACTTAAAAACATTAAGCTCCAGGCTTAATGAGTGACCCTGTCTCAAAGGAATGAGGTGGGAAGTACAGGGCAGGACATCCAGTGCCCTCAGGTCTCTGTGCACACGCAGCCACATGCACCCTGTCCCCAGAAGTCTAAGAGCTAAAGCTGCAAAGTCTTAGACAAAACACAGGGTTCCATCTCCATGGCCTTGGATTAGGCAACAGTTTCTTTGATGAGACATCAAGGATACAAGAAGCAAATAAGAAGAAAAAAGATAAAAACAGAAAAACCCAGGATAAATTAGACTCTATGAAAATGCGAGCCTTTTGTGTTTTAAGCAATAAGAAAGTGAGAAGACCCCAGACAGAAGGAAGACAGCAGCTGCAAACCCGCTAGCTGACAAGGGGTTTGTATCCAGAAGACATGGAGAACTCTTTCTACTCAATAATTAACAAACAGGTAACCCAACATTTTAATGAAAAGAAAATTGAAGAGACACTTCTCCCAAGCAGACCCGCAGACAGCCAATAAGCACATGAGAAGGTGTGCGATCACATTTACCATTGGGGAATGCAGATTTGAATTACTGCACGGAGCCATCTCACGTCTACCAGGGTGGCTGTAAGCACAAAGACAACCAAGACACAGTGTTGGAGAGGAGACAGGGAGGGTGGGACCCCTGAGGACGTGCAGTGATGCTATGAAATGGTACCGCTAACTGGAGACATCTTGGCTGCTGTCAGGTGTGGAGATGGAATCGCCATTCAACCCAGCAGGCGCATTCCTTCACACATTCCGGAGAACTGATCAAAAAACCCAGCCTGAGTTTCCGTAGCAGTGTTTCTAATCATAGCCAGAAAAGTACATCAGCAGAGTCATCAGGAAAGCTTTCTACATAGCCAGTGGACTATCATTGACCACACACACTCGCTCGTGCGCACGCGCGCGCGCACACACACACACACACATATGCATATTGTTACATGTTGCACCATGGCTCTGTGTTGAAGAATTTTGTTAAGCAGAGTCGCTGATCTATGCAAATGCTAGGAAGAGGTAGTCAGGACTCTGGGGTGGGGCAGCACAGGGAGTGCACTTTCTCAGTGGAGGAGGATGAGGCATCCTCAGATTAGACTGTGCTGATGGCTGCCCAGATCCAGAATATACTAAAATGCACCGACTTGTGTATTTTAAATTAGTAAAATCTATGAGATGTGAATTTTGGCTTAATAAAGCTACCCAAACAGCATCAAATCCAAGAAAACTCTACACCTACCCATGGCCCACATCCCAAAGGCTCGGGGGTGGGGCCTGAGCCTAGCTGTGCTGGGCAAAGCAGTCTCAGGTGCAGAGCACTGGAGGCAAGCAGAAGCCAGGCATGCCGCAGGCAGGAAGTAAGACTTGCTCTGCCCCTACCTCTTCTTATGTTAATATAATGTCAGATCTGCATAAACACAGCCACTGGAGGCACTCACATGACCCACTGATTGTAGAGTATTCCTGTCACTCTAGAAAGAGCCTTGAAACACTTTCCAAGGGCCTCTCCCCAAGCAGGACACTCATCCTCTGATGTGCACCCCATAACTGAACCTCTACTCTTCGAATTCATGGAAATGGCTTCTCAGAGTTTTTGTGGTATCTCTCTCTCTCTCTCTCTCTCTCTCTCTCTCTCTCTCTCTCTCTCTCTCTCACACACACACACACACACACACACACACACACAGATGCAGCCCCACAGTAACGTGATGGTCTTTCATGGCTGTATATTGTTTGGCATGACCTGACCATATCATGGTGCGCTGATCTGCTTTTCTGTGGGTTGGTATGTCAATTTGGTGGTAACAGACAAATGCTTGATGCTATGTAGTTTCACATATGGACATAGTTTAGCATTTGTCTTGGGTAGAGACATAGGGAAGAAGTGGCTAGGTGTTCAGTATACCTCCCCAGTCATGAATGGCTATGGGCAGGGACCGTCTCTTACCACCTCTCCAGTTCCAGTGCCCCAGTCCACAGCCAGCATAGGAAGGGTCCACTTTCTTCAGTCAATCATCCTGTGAGTTTCTATGAGGTGCCCATGAACAGCAAGAGCTGATGGACAAAACAAAACCTGGCTGTGCCCCCAATGTTCTCCTGGGAAAAGGATGACAGCAGATAGCTGTGAAGCCAGCATACAATTAACCCAAGGCACAAAAGGCCCTGGTGTGTGCAGGGCTACAGACAGTGGCTGCAGAGGTGTGCGAATCCAACCTCCACTGCTACTCTCTGGGGAGTGAAGAATCTTTGTGGTCTCTTTTCGAGCCCCAGTCCAGGACCCTGGGATTTGTAAAATTCCATCCTTGCCTTGGAGATCTGCTCCCTCGGCTGGCTCAGGCATGAAGAAACACTTAGAGGATGGTTTGTGCAATCTGATGTCAGGAGACATTGGGGGATCTGATGGTGTATGAGAAGAAGGAAGGCCACCTCTTCTCCCAGCCCACAGCATGGCTCTGCAGAAAGGAACATGGATCCTCCAGAATCTATTTCCCTCTAGGACAGCTGAGGGCAGAGGCAGGAGACAATGAGTCACAGTAGCGCCCTCTTCAGGGAGTTCCCGCAAAGCCCACCCACAGCAGCAGGGAGCAGGCAGGAAGATGGGGCTGAGCCCATGACAAGACTGACTCAGGAGTTCTCCTGCCTCCTAGTTCTCATTCTCGGGGGAACATGTCAACTGCTTTTCAGCCCTGATATCTGCAAGAAGGCAAAATGGAGGGCACCTGGAACTTTTTGGTGTCTGCCAGCCTGCGTAGTTGGGCATATCATCTGTGAGAAGGGACTAGAGACAGGTTGGAGCCACCCAGACTCATGGTTCTCATGGGTATTCTTCATTGTCAACTTAACTACGTCTGAAATAACCCAAGTGCCTGGGCACACTTTTTTTTTTTTTTTTTTTTTTTTTTTTTTTTATTATTAAATCGTTCAAAGTGGGAAAACCCACTTTTCTTCTGGATGTTTTGAGGTGGGAGGATATACCTTTAATTCAGATATTTTGAGGCAGAAAATCCACCTTTAATCTGGGCCACATCTTCTGTAGGCAGCATTCTATAAAGGACATGAAAGAAGAAATCTTTTGCTCTTTGCCTGCTTGCTTTCCCTAGCAAGTCCATTCCTTCACTGGCATCCCTACTTCTTTAGGATTCCAGCATACACTGAAGAACAGCTGAGACATCCAACCTCATGGACTGAGCAACTACTGGATTGTTGGTCCTTCTGTTGGTAGACAGCCATTGTTGAACTAGCTGGATCACAGCCTGTAAGCCATTCTAACACACTCACTGAACCTCACCTCTGGCCTCGACATGCCCATGAATACTTGTGTGTGTGCATGTGCGTACACACACACACACACACACACACACACATACACACACACACACACAGTTCTGTTTCTCTAGAGAACCCTGACTAATACAGTAGGCAACCTCTGCCTCTCCATAGTTGGGACCCCCTAGTGAGATATAGTCTGGGCTTGTGGCAACCCCAGGCTGAAGCCATTTGGGTAAAGGCCAGCCACAACACTCTGAACAGGTAAGCTTCTGGGGAAGCCTCTCATTGCAACTCCTGTGGCAGGGAAGGGACAGGCAGGCATGGCCTCCGACCATTTACCCCTGCTGCTCAACAGTGTAGGATGCTCCAGATAGTCTGTTCTCAATCAGAAGCAAGACCCACAATAGCTTGGTGTGACCCAGTCACAGGAGTGGGACAGGGCGGCCATAGGGTCCCGAGAATCCTCACTCAAGCTGGAGATGCTTCTTTCATCTCTGAGCAGTAGGTTTGAGCTTACCCAAGATTCCCTTGTGCTACTCAAAGGTTGTCTGCCCCTTGGATCTAGATGCTAGGAAGTCCTAGGGATGGAGCCCAGTCTTCAGAAGCAGGTGGGTTTGGCCCAGATCTTCATAGGTCATGACCCAGTGAAATTCTCCATGGAAGTTCATTTCTTACCAATGTAACCATCAGGATGACTGGCCCAGGATCAGGAGGACCTGTGTCCTTTCGTAGAAGAGGTTCAACAGACGCAGCGGGGGTTTATACAAAACCCATTCGCTGTGACGAGAAAGTGGGTATGATCTGCCTAGCATCCATTAAAGAAGAGATACGAGTCACAGGAAAGCACCTACTGTTGGTGTGAGGTCCCATCCAGAGGCTGACTCAGTGGCTTCCAGATGTTCACAGACAGATGGGGGGGGGGGGAGCTCTGAAGTGTCTGTGGTTGCTGTGTATTGGAGGCTCTTGATTTCTCTTTTCTCTCTGTTGTTTTTCCAGTCTTACCACAACAAGCTACATGATATTTGTAATTACAGTGCTAAGCTCATCATAGCGCTCAAAGCCGCTGAGCTCATCTGAGTCCACTCTCTCTGAAGTTCCTGTCCCTGGCTCTTTGCACATGTTCAAGATTTGCCTCATCATCCCACTTATAGGTGAGGGATGGGTAAGAAATTAGCTCCAATCAGATGTCTCATAACTAAAACTGTGCTTCTTGGGTGCACATTGTCTCCGTGTGATGGTGGCTAATGGTGCCCAGTGGTTCTGTCAAAGGTCTGAGCGCTCTCTCTCTCTCTCTCTCTCTCTCTCTCTCGCTCTCTCTCTCTCTCTCTCTGTGTGTGTGTGTGTGTGTGTGTGTGTGTGTGTGTGTGTGTGCTGTAAGCCCAAGTGCATTTTGATGGTGAACAGACTCCTGGTGGGTGCTGTGCCAGACACTCCAAGAAGCTTGTCTGTGGATTTCAATGGGTCTCTCTGGACCCCAAGGGTTGAGCTGCCTGGGAACACACTGCCCCATGGTATTGCCTGCCAAGATGAAGTCCCATGGTATTGCCGGCCTAGATGAAGCCTGGGGATACCTGGAGCAGGTGGTGGGTGTGGGGATCTGTCTGAGTATTACAAGGTGAGATGGATTGCCTGCTGTTTTTTCTAGGAAGTCCACAGGGGGCACTACACAGATGGGCAGCCAATGAGCTGACACCTGTCCAGCTTCTTGTGGAAGTGAAGTTTGCCAGGCGATCCTGGCTGCCAGTATTATAGAAGGAGGGTTTTACTTCAAGGGAAACAAACAAAACCACAGGGATAGGAGCTGGCTAATCAGGGCTTCAGTGTGCTGCCGTTGGGAACAGGGTGGGGTGGACTAATAGCTTGTGCTGAGTATTCAAGGCCATCAGCCAACTGACCCTAGTGTCATAATACCCCGTTGAGGCCACAGTGCCACTTGAAGAACCAGGGTCTCTTGCAGATAGTGGTGTAGGCAGCCCTGGCAAGCAAGTTTGGAATAGCCAGAAGGGCTCCTCATGATACTAAGAACTTTCTAGAATTTCCAAGGGATCCTCCACCCTGTTGGTACTGCCTGAAAGATCACAGGTTAAAGAGTTTGTGGTGGTTGTGTCATTTGGAAACAAGAGCACTGCTGCGTCTGGCGCAGCAGCAGGGGCTATACGTGGAGGCCTAGCTCCCTTCCTCCTCAGCTGGCCCTCAGCCTGATTGGCATGGCAAAGTGTACTGAAGTACAGCAGGTTGTCATTGTGGTCTGTACTGGAGGAGCAACCTAGGGCAGCTCATCCTGTTCCTGTCTGTCCATAGAGTCCTCTAAGACAGATGGCAGGCGTGTTCCCAGAGCTGGGTAGGGACCCGGATGTCCTGGTGTCTAGAGGTAAGCTGGTGCTGACCATGCTCCCCGTAGCTCTGTCTGCCTTCTGTGGCTGCTACTGGGCATGTGTGGCATTGCTTCAGGCAGTGCATCAGCTTGCTCTGGCCTGAGGGGAAGCTTCTGGTGGGACGGAGTGGGGGTGGTGCAGGAAGTATGTTGGAGAACATGTACAAGACCGTAACTGTGCACACACGTGAGCTTGAGAGACTCCGTGCTGTGAACTCATGAGCATTTACTCATGTGAGCCTGCGGGCGAACCTGTGTGCCGTGAGCCAGTGATGAGTCTGTGGATGTGTGTGCTGTGAGTCTCATGAGTCTGTACACCCATCCTTTTGTGAAAGCGCCAGTGGTCTCCATCAGAAGAGAGCAGAGGCTTGACCACACACCCCTTCTCCTCTAGCCTGAGGTCCGAATGCAGTCCAATTATGCCAGGATGAAGCCTCTTGCATCCACAACACGGGTCTTATCTAGACCTGTCTGTTGGATGTAGCTTCCTGACGGACCCGCCCAAGGGGCTTATAGAGTAAGAAATGACACCTATGGATTTCGTGTCTGGCTGGACCTCCTAGCATCCTGCATGTGTCTTCCATAGCTTAGGGAGTGGTAATATTCCTGGGCCTGGGGTCCTTGGTCACAGCTGCTCCCCCATAAGCATACCACAGACCTTACTTGCTTCTCCTCAAGGACTACTTCATTTCACAGCAAGGGAACTGAGACTGGAGATTCCCCATGAAGTTTTGCAGTAAGGGCCTGCCTGCTGCTGCCAGTAGGATCGGCCTGCCCCCAGTGCCAGGCAGCCCGTTTCCTTCAGCTGGGCTCAAAGACTGCAGCCTTTCCCATCTCCACCATCCAGCACACCCAGAGAAAAGGCACTGCAGGCCAGGGGAGGGTGAGCCCAGGGGGCACAGTGTAGTCATAATGGGCGGGGACATGCTTGCAGTAGACAGCTCTCAGCCTCAGTTTCCCCTGTGTGAAAGAGATACTTGGGTGTGATGCCTTCTTGTTACCAGAAGGTTATTCAGAGAAAAACAACATCATGGGGAAAGGGGAAGGCTGAGTTCATAACAGCTCCTTCCATCCCTGTTCCCTCCCCTCCCCCACTCAGAACAGCCCCCACCCCTTGCTCACCTACGGGTCACCTTTACGCTTGATGTCAGGTGTGAAGCAATCAGCCCTGTATTTTGTATTGCATGGTGGGAGTGCAAAAGAAGTGTTTAATTTATCACTGGCTCCAGGAACTGGGAGGAAAAAAAATAATAAAAATTCTGTCTCGAGCACCTAGAGCATATTATTTACAGCCCCAAACTTTCACAACAATTTGAATGCAAAGCAGGATGCTCTGTATTTATAGCACGATGTCCCAATTGCAAAGGAAGGCGGCTATGAGAAAAACAGCACTTTCCTTTAAACTGCTCACTGAGAAAACCAGGCGATGCTTTGCTTTCCCAGAGAGGCGCGCAGCAAATGTGCAGGTACCAAGGCAGAGGGAACAAAAGCCGATGAGAACCGAGGAGGGCGTTGGCAGCCCCCACCGGCGGAGCTGGACTGCTTCCTTTCCGTTTAAAATAACATTTTTATTGATTCTCATGCAGGTCCCTGTGAGAGTGCGAAACAGGCTGACGCCTCCAGGATGAAGCAACTGGGGAGAAAGCCCTTGGTGGCCTGGGTAGCATTTGGCCTCATATTTGTCTCCGCCCAGGGGTGGGAGGAGTCAGAGAACCCCAGCTGACTCAGTTTCCCCTCTCTTCGGAGCTGAAGCAGCTTCTCTTTCCTTGGGGCTAAGATGATTAATGAGGAGCTGAGGAGAGCTTTGAAGATGAAAAATCTCCCCACTGTCCCGGGGATTAATCATCGTATAATTTAATGCATGTTCCATAGCGCTGTGGCGACTTAATTACCTACAGTCACCGAAATGATTTTCCTCCCGCGCCTCCCAGGAGAAATGGTCCCCCCTGTTTTGGAGCCACAGCCCAGATTCTCAGCAGCGAATCAAAGCTTCCCACAGTCACAGAGAAGCTGAAGACTTTCCGGGCTTAAGAAACAAAAGCATTTAAGTAGAGATGCCTCAGATAGATCAGAGAAGGCATGGGGGGAGGGGGAGGGGCAGAAGTGGCTCTTTGTTACTCGAAGAACTTGCCTGTTCCTTTCAAGTCACTGAAAGTGTCCTTGGTCCCTCACAGAGGTGCACTGGTGGGCAGGGAGGTACAGGACTCCAGGGCTATTCACAGGGCTAAGCCCTCCCACTTCAGCTGGTCAGTCTCTGTCCCCAGCCATGGCCAGTAAGACAAGGGACTGTCTCTACTGACCCTTTCTGAGGTGGTGACCACTGGGTGTCCATTCTTGATTATTTGAGGGCTTGTCGTGGAGACGTGTAGGTCACAGCCTGTACTGTTTAGTTTATATTGTCAACTTGACAAACCGAGTCTTCCAGGAAGAGGGAACCTCAAGGGAGGGATTTCCTCTGTCAGATTCGCCCATGTACCTGTGTGAAACACTTTTATTTTTTGCTAATCCCAGACCACTGTCTATAAGAAAGCTGACTGGTCATGAGCAACAATGAACAAGCCAGGAAGCCAGCTGTGTTTCTCCATGGTTTGTACTTCCTGCTCCTGCCTGGAGTTCCTGCCACAGCCCATCAGTCCTCAGTGATGGGCCGCAAACTCTAAGCTGAAGTCAAGCCCTTCCTCTCCACATCGCTTCTGGTCATGGTGTTTATCACAGCAACAGAAATCAAAGCAGGACAAAGACCTTTATCATCTGTGAGTGGCACCCTTGAGCCGGGGTGCTTGGATGAGGGAGCTCAGTGGGTCAGAGACAGGTTGGGAGTTCACTTTGTGGCCGCCTGTAATGCTTACTTTGACCTCACTGTGACCCTAATTCCTGACCAAAGGATGGCAGGTTCTGTTTTTTTTTTTTTTGTTTTTTAATTTTATGTATATGAGTACACTGCAGCTGTCTTCAGACACACCAGAAGAGAGCATTGGATCCCATTACAGATGATTGTGAGCCACTATGTGGTTGCAGGGAATTGAACTCAGGACCTTTGGAAGATCAGCCAGTGCTCTTGACCACTGAGCCATCCCTCCAGCCCAACACAACGGATTGTTTTTGACTCAGTGTTTCAGTGGGTTTCCACCCATCGTGGCAGTAGTGACTCAATTCCTGGCAGCGAGAACTTGTGAGAGAAGTGTTCACATCACAGATGACCAGACAGGAACAGAAATCAACACACTTCCAAGAACCTGCTTTTGATGACCCACTTCCACCTACCCGGCCTCCCCTCCTAATGGTCCCGCCCCCTCCTGGAACAGGGCCACCAACTGGGGACTTAGAGTTCAAACCATGAGCCTATGGGGACTTTTCATCTTCAATTCATGGCACCATCCATTAATTCAAATTGACACTCAGCATCCTGGCCACCAGATTAGGTGGCATTTGGATGCCTTTCAAAAACTAGGTCAAGCATTTTTTTATTTATTATATTTGGCCTTTGAAAGAACAGACCCCACTGCAGGGAGTTTGGAAAGCAAACTCTTTCTTGTCTTAACACAGACAAGAGAGGAGAGTCACACTGGCTTGTGCACACCCCAAAATATTTCTTTCTTATCTTTCTTGTAGGCATCTGTTTACCTCACATGGCCAAGACCCACCTGGTTGACCTTCCCTTAGCATGGAAACAGAAAGCCTCTGAGAGAGGAGAAATGGACTCAATGCCTGCCTATTTGCTGTGTGCCTTCTGGCTACCCACACACCCTCTCTGAGCTTTGCTATTCTATCTGTCTGTAGGACAGGACTGAGACTGCTAGGAAAACAGGTAGGCTTCTGGGATAGGAACTTAGACTAGTGCTTGGCTTGTGGCTCAGCTGTCACTGTCAATGTTTGTCTGTCAATGGCTTTCTACCTCAGTGGAGCGCTCTGTCCCTTCTGTTTTCTTGTCCCATCTTATCTTTCTGCAAGCACTAATCTCCACCCAACATAGTATATGTTTGCCCCTACGCACACCCCCGATACAGGGGGAGGTCAGGAACTTTCTGAAGGGGACCTGCTGACTGTGTACAGGCCCAGGGTCCAGCAAAGAGGGCAGGAGCATGGAAAGGCTTCTTGGGAGGGGTGCTTAGTTATAGTAGAGAAACGCATGAACAGGAAGTGGCAGAGAGTCCTGGTGGTATGGCTGGAGGAAGCTGTCTATTCTGTGGCTGACTGCTCAGCTGCCCGTCCCCATAGGTACGTGCATGGCAGCAGCAGGAAAGCCTTTCTCTCTGCCACAGAAAGGTCAAGGCCATTGGGCATAGAGTCTCTCTGCCTTGACAACCCTGCTTGGGTCTGTGACGGACGCAGCAGCAAACTGTTGGAGGGCTGTTCACTGGGAGAGAAGCCACTGGTCTGAGGCGAAGGAGGGGCTGCGGCTGTTTGGAACCCAGCTGTCATGGAGAATCCTATCCTACCCTGCTCCCAGTCCTCACCTGGGACTGAGGGGCCTCTGGAAGGTAGACTTAGTCTTGGAATCTTCTTTTGAACCAGCTTGAAAGCTGCCAGTTAATCATGGTGTGTTCAGTGTTCTGCACAACTTGTAAACGTGACCCTGACCAGCATCCTGCACACAGTCGAAGCACTGAACTGAGCAGGAAACCCCAAGTCACCTGACCCTGGACCTTAGTTCTGGGTTATGTTTTCAGAGTCTAAGACTGGTCTGGTTCCCACTAATGATGATGGTGGTGGTGGTGGTGGTGGTGGTGGTGGTGGTGGTGGTGGTGGTGGTGGCGGCACTCATTATCCATTTATCTACCTCCTCACTCACCCACATATCCATCCTAGTTAGGGTTTCTATGATAAAACACCATTATCAAAAGCAATTTGGGGAGGAAAGGGTTTATTTCAGCTTAAAACTCTCAGGTCAAACTCCATCACTGAGGGAAGTCAAGGCAGGAACCTGGAGGCAGGAACTGATGCAGAGGCCAGGGAGGAATGCTGCTTACTGGCTTGCTCTTCGTGGCTTGCTCAGTCTACTTTCTTGTACAACCCAGGACCACCAGCCCAGGAGATTAGTTTCATGAGATCCCAGAGGGCGGCAAGCAGGAGAGTGATAGAATCATCTCAGAGACACATGTGCAATCTCAAGGGCAAAGTCCAGCATCCCCTCCCTCGGGAAGGTTGGCTGGAGGGGAGTGACTGCTTGGAGGACAAAGGAGAAGGGAATATAGCACTCGACAGTTACAGAAGCACACAAGGAAGCCCGCGGAAGTCTACAAGAGGCAGCTGGGTTTTCAGGAGTCTGAGGCTACTGCTTGTATTGGGAGTCAGGTGAGACACTGGAATAGGACAAGGCCAGAGAAACAGGAGACACAGGCCCAGAGGCTGCCTGTCGGCAGCGGGGTCATCTGAGTCTGTCTGGCAGCTCTAACAGGATGGTGTGGGAGGAGTCTTCACAGAGGAGCAACAGCAAGCTTTTCCTCTGTGCCTGGTTCTGTGCCGAGGGGGAGGGGGGTGGGGGGGTGAGGGTCGTACAGGGACCTTCCAGGCTGCAGCTCTACAGCATGGTGGAGCTCCAACTGCGAGGGTTGGGTGTGGGACCCTCAGGATGGAGGAGGAAAAGCAAACAGATCCGCAGCTGAGCAAGTGGACTCGGTCTGGATGTGGCCTGAGAAGAGAGGCTGTGTGGGGCTCTTTCTTCCCCTGTGGCTGAGACAGCTGAAGCTCAGGACAGGCGGGGGGTTCCACTGCCTGCTCCAGCACCAACTCTAAGGTGTTCAAGGCATTGGAAACTTCTAGAAGCTGGGAGCACCAGCTTTCCAGGTCGGTAGCACATGATGTCCTTAGATTCAGCAGCAACCTCCCACTAACAATGGGAACCTGAGGCCCAGAGGAGCAGACTGGTACCCTAAGGGCTCCTTGCTGTAGTTTCTGCCTTTGCTTTGTTGCCCAGGTTGTAGAGTGACAACTGGGTGAACAATACCATGCTTAGACAAGCATCCACAAGGCTGACAGACTTCACAATTGTCTCCTTACTCCCTGCTTGAAGAAAAGGAGAGAGGACGGTTGATCTCTGGGCCCCAGAGCAGGGAAAACCCAAAGGCCTCTTTCTCTGGGCCCCAGGGAGGATGTGGTGTGGTGAGCAGGTGGTCCTTCCTGGCTAGGCCTAGCATTTGCCAACAAGGGCAGAGCAGGAGCACATTGAGCCGCCCCTCCCTGAGTCCCCCTTTGACTATGTCCAGGTCAGGCACTCAGTGTTAACCTTGATCCCAAGACAGCAGTCTGGCCTCAAGAAAGTCAAGAAGAGAATCTCAGAGGGAGGGTGGCATGACACCTTCCACCACTGGCCCAGGGACACTCCTTTGGCTGAAGCTGGACCTGATCTCTGCTTTAGGGCAAAGCCAGCCCACATTGGAAGATGGGCTTGGAGGTCTTCCAGAATCCCCAAAGCACCTAGCAGAAGGTTTGCCTCCATCCTGGGGGCTTGGGAGGAGACAGAGGGAGAGCGTTGCTGGGTAGATAGCCAGGGTCATGCCTTGATTTAAGAGGTCCTCTCATTGCTTCCATTGTTCCATTTAGACTCCTGTTCAAAGGAAGAAGTGCAAAGCGACTCCTTCCGGAAAGGCTAATGTACCGGTCCTTACATGAGCTGTGACAGAAGCTAATTCGAAAGGTGAGCCTTTGAAGTGGAAACTTAAGGGTTCTTTGGAAAGTCGGTTGGATGGTGTGTTGCTGGGGCAAACATGTGAAGGAGTGTTTTCCTGAAGCGGACACAGGTGAAAGGCTAAGGCAGACTCATGAAGGAATGTTTAGCTGAAGCAGACACAGAAGAGAGGATGTTCTGCTAAAGCAAGCACGTGAACGGACACGTGATGAAGGATTCTGTGCTAACAACATGTGTAGTTAAGCTCCATCTGTCAGGACTCCATAGAGAGAAATGCACCAAAACAAACAAACAAACAAAAACAAAAAACAAACAACAACAAAAATCCCTCTGGTGGTGTGCCACTTCCTCGGACTTGGGCAGATTGGCAGAGGGATGTCAGACTCACGTGCTGAGGCAAGCCGATAGAGGACACGGGATGTTTGGAGGGAGAATTAAGAGGACTGGACAGACAGTGACAGAGGCTGAGTTTGGCTTGCTTGCATAGCTAAATGCTTCTTGGTCTCAAGTCTTTGCTGATATTTGCTTCACTGAGAGAGACACAGCCAAGAACTCCTGGTGTCCCTCCTGGTCCCTTGTGCTGACTCGTGCCAAGGCTGAGGCCTGTTTGTTTGCTATCCCAGCTCTTCCAAGCTGGACTGCTGGTATATCAGTGAAGCGTTTGTGAATGGATCGAGCTGCTGCTGCTGACCTGTGAACTGAACTGCTGATTTCCAGACAACACAGAAGGGAGTTGCTCCAAAGAACCTTTCTAAACAGGTCCACTTCCCCCCACATCCTTTCTTTTCCACTCCCTCTGGTGGGTGAAAGGAGGTTAAAGCATTTAAGAACTATCATTAAAAGTAAGCTTTGAAAACAGTTAAAGCAATAACTCCCTCACACAGGGAGTCTCATGAGGGAAGAGGGCTAGGCTAGCCTGCACGCCCTCTTTGGGTAGTCTCTACATCCTCTAAGCAGAAGAGTGATGAACAGCCATCGCTGTGGGCTAAAGAAGGGGATTTGGTTATGGGACTGGAATCCATCATAATCCCTCACTGAACGCCATCCACTCTTAGGCCACTAAAGACATTCTTTATGTCAAAGTTGTTTGAAAGTGTATACAGATGTCCCCCGCTGGGGCCACTGCTCTGCGACAACCAACCATATTGAGGTTTCCTTGTCCCTACACCGGCTCAGGAGCAGGGTCTTAGTTAGGGTCACTATTGCTGTGATAAAACACCGTGACCAAAGCAGCTTGGCATGCTTCCAGGTCTTCCTCACTCATTACTGTGAGCTCCTGGGGTGATTCAGGAGCTGCTGAGGTCCCTGTCCCGTGCTCTCCAGGTGGCAACTGTTGGTGCACTGGAGTGACACAACCTCCCTGGCCTTTTCTTGGGACTGTGTAGAGAGATGGTGGCAGGGAATTCACACTGTGCACTCCCCACGAGTCTCGGGGGATGCTGCTGTCCAGTGCTTGGGAAGGGGAACCTGCCACCAGTTGGCACGAGACTGGTGTACTACGGCAGTTTCTCCAGGGTATTTCACCGAAGCCTCCAGTTGGAGCAGAGATCTGGCTTCTGCTGAGGAAACCACAGGACAGACCACAGCCTGCTTTCAGTTCTCCTTTGCCCGTCCTTGTGAAACGCTTGCTATTGAAAGAGTTTGTGCAGAAACTGCAAACATCAAGTGCTTAAGAAAGCAGTAATAACTTGCTTGCTCAACTCTCTAATCAGGTTTGGAAACTTCTAGATGGACTCTTCAGTACTGAGAGATCAGTCATCGATCAGGACTGAAGGATTCCCTAGATTAAGGATCTCTGAACAAGTGGGTCAGCCTTCGCTAGTGTAAAGCGTTCTCCACAAGCTCCATCCTTACTTGATTCAGACATGATAACCAGCCAATCAGAATCTTCTCTGGGAATTTTTTGTTTAACCTACAGTGCCTCCAATGCACAGGACAGGACAGAGACCACACAAGGTCCTCTCTGGTTTGCAGAGAGCGTGTCTCTAAAGAGCCTTGGCAGGGAGTGCTTCTAGGTGTGTGTGCACACCCATGTGTGCACAAGCCTGTTAGCCCACCCACCTGACTCTAGAATGACAGGGGTGGTTTGCTAGGAGAGTGGAAGGAAAGCTGTGGGTGCATAGCCTGCATTTCTCCACAGGGCAGAGAGCCTGCACCTCAGAGACGAGTGTGGGGAGGCAGGAGGCTGAGGAGAAGGCATTTACATACCATAAATGTTTAATTACACCAGTGTTTCTCCCATACAGTGCATATTGGGATGAGTTTTAGACATTCTGGCCATGTCGCAGTACCCTTCAGCAAGGTTAATCCTGTCCTAATGCAAATTTAAAAATTAAACCCACTTCCATGAACAAATGTCCTGTGCAGCCTTATCCCATTCTCTTATCCAGAGTAAATATGCTTGTGCCGGGGCCCCAGAAATGAAGGTCCAGGGCAGATGTTACACAGAGTCCACACAGCTGCACGTTCTCGGTCTCTGCATCCATCGCTGCTTGGCTCATGCATTATATATGAAAGCCATGTACCACTCCTGCCTCGGTGCAGGCTTTCGGGCAGAGGCCTGTCAGCATGCTTAAATCAAGTGCAAAGCAGATTGTGTTCTGGGCCCCGGGAACAAAAGGCTGTAGATGGATTTGGGGTTTTAAGAATGACTAGGCTAACTCAGGTGGGGACATACTCTTGGATTTTTCCAGTTTGCTCACAAGCTTTAAAAACACGGAGACCTAAGCAAGAACAATCGCAAAGACAGAACGAAACCCCGGGAAAGCAGCAGCCTCGCTTGTCTGATTTGCCGCACCTGTGCTCTGGAAGGTGAACGTGACCTTCATCCCAGGCAGAACAGGAAGAGAGTATCATGAGATTTGTTTGCTCCACACTGTCCTAGGGCTTGTAGACTCAATTAAGATATTAAAAATAGGAGTTGGGGAGCAGAGTTCCTCCACGGCACTCTGTCTTTGTTTGTGTCTCCAGTGAGCAGCCCAGGGCAGACTCCCAGCGTTCTAGGGACGCAGGAATCGCAGTGTGAAGAGATCTCTGCCTCAGGAGATATAAATTCCAATTTTCTCTGACACAGACTATTACGCTGCAAGCACTGGTCATCTGTCTTCGGGTGCCTGGCAGGTGCTCTGTGCCCTGTTATTATCTCTGGGAAATTAAAACAGGCCGTGGGTGAGGAATGCTTCCTGCTGAGCTCCAGGTGGGACTGTCTCATGACCTGGGCTGACCTCAGCAGCTCCCACTGGGAACTTTGCTTCTCTGAGACTGGCACTGCCTGATACCCTCCCTTACACCCTCTGCTCCCCACCCAGAGCTGCTGAGCACTTCCCAGTACTACCTAGCTGGAGATTGGCTTTCTAAAGGCAGGGTTGTAACAGCGTGGGCTCCTGACAAAAGAAGGGGAAAGAAAGGGAGTTGACAAGAGGAAGGGAGGGACAGGATGGAGGGGGAAAGATGGGGAAGGGAGAAGATGCAGAGAAGAGAGAAGGGAAGGAGAGAGGAAGAAGAGAAAGAAGAAAGATAATGTAGTAAAGCGCATGCTTGCAGGCATTGGTACCCGAGTTCAAGCCCCAGCACCCACATAAAGGAAAAGAAAAGAACTGGTGTCCTGTGACATGTTTATGATCCCAACATAATGGAGATGAAGACAGGCAGATCCAGGGGCTCACTAGCTGGCCAGTCTAGCCTACTAGGAAAGGGAGAAGACAGACTAATGGAGAGATTCTGTTTCAAAAATATAAGGTGGTGGCCAGTAAGGTGGCTCAGTGGGCAAAGGTTCTTGTCACCAAGTCTGACAACCTGACTTCAGTCCTGGACCCACATGGTAGAAGGGAAGAATCAATCAACATCCACAAGTTGTTTTCTAGGTGCCATGGGAACCATATGGCATGTGAGTGCACACATGTACACATGCGTGCATGCGCATTCATGCAGACACACGGACACACAGACACAATTTTAAAAAAATAATAAAACAACCAAACAAAGGCTGGTCTTCGTGGTGCAAGTCTTTAATTCCACCAATCAGGAGGCCGAGACGTGGCTCTCTGAGTTTGAGGCCTGACTATTCTACAATGCAAGTTCGAAGGCAGCCAGAGTACATAGTGAGTCAGACCGTTTTCCAAAACAAAGAAACAAAAAAACCAAATCCACCAACCAACCAACCAAACAAACAAACAGAAAGGTGAGCAACCACTGTGTAATGACAGCTGAACCTGACCTCTGGCCTTGACATGCCCATGAATACTTGTGTGTGTGTGTGTGTGCACTCACGTGCGCACTCGGGTGTGTACACACACACACACACACACACACACACACACACACACACACACACCTGCAGTGTCTGAGGAGCCCTGGCTTGGGTCCTGGGGCCTGTGGAAGGCCTTCTTATCCACTCCCCCCCACCCCCTGAGTCCCTTTACTCTTTAACAGCTTTATTAAGACAGAATCCACGCACCATGGAATTCATTTGTTTGGAGTGTTCAATTCAGTGGGGTTTCCTACTTTTTATAGTCATGTGCTGTCAGCACATTCTACAATTTTATAATAATTTAGAAAACGCTCATCAACTGAAAGGTACCCCCAGACCCTTAACCAGTCCTGTTCCTGCCTCCCTCTGTCTTGCCCCAGGCTCTGACATCTGTACCTTCTTTGAATCTGCCTGTTCTGGGGGGACATGGAGGGGTTTAATACAGTGTGGTTTGGCTCTTTCCTTCTGCAAGGTCATGCACAGCGTGGTGTAAGCCAGAACTTTGCTCTTTTGTACAGCTGATATCATATGATGCCGTCCAAATGGGATGGCTTGTATTCTGTCGGTTCTCCCACCAGCTGAGGGACGTGTAGCCGTGTCCGTCTTCAGGCCTTCATGGTCTCACAGCTGTGAACTGACAGATGTGTGGGCATGCACATCTCCACTCCTTTCTGGTCTTCACCTGGGGGCCAAAGTGCAGGATCATGTGACAACTCTGAGCGTTTTCCACAACAGCTGCTTGACGGCTGCCTACTTTCTGAACTTCTGACTGTTGGGTTTGTTTGCAGAGCAAAGGAGAAGAGAATGGGATGGGGCTTGCTCAGGGCTCTCCCTAGGACTCAACCAAGAGGAATCTCAGTGGTGCAGGGGCTGAGGGGCAGCCAGACTTAAGGACCTCTGAGCTGAAGGGTCCTCAGCCAGGGCAATGGAGCAGAAAGATCTCAAGATTTTTAATGGTACATCACCAGAGCCAGGCCCTGGAAGCTAGGAGTCCGTGAGAGACAGGAGAATGGGGACTACTTGGGAATCCAGGGATGAAGGAAGCCCAACTTAATCCACAGGCAGGGAGGGTGGGGTGAGTGTCTTAGGGTTGGTGAGAAGGGGCCCTACAGATATGAACATATATACTTGGAATCGTTCAAGATACTTTATTTCTTTTTCTCCCAAACAGTAATTAGCCCAAATTTGGTGGCAAGAGGACCTCCAGTCCTTTTTCTTGGGCTCTGAACTTGGCAGATTCCCTCTGTGGACAGTAGGGTTAAAGACAAATGTCCTCACAGGAGACACAGCTGTCCTGGAAGCTCAGAGATGGGGCAAATTCAAAGGTCTCTCCCTCAGTCTTCCCTACTTCGTGGGAATGGGTATCCCTAGAAGAGGGACAGGAAAGTCCAGGTACTCCGGAAAAGGGGCCATTCATAATGAAGTGGCTAGCTGGATACCTTAGCTGTGCTCCTGAGAGGAACAGCTGGCCATCGTATCTCCCCCAGAACCTGCAGAGGTTCCAGCCCTGTCGCCTGGCTGGAAGTGCCCCTCTCCCTTCCTCTTACTCATGCCACAGCTCACTGAATGAGGAAGCATTGCATCTCTCCAGATGAAGGCTCTTGTCCCACATGCAAGGGCTCAGTGGCCCAGGCTACACGGGCATGGTCCCTGTAGAAGGAACACTTCCTGTCTGGGGCCTCTGGCCCCCCACTGGTTCCTCTCTTCTGGCCAGAGTGGGTGGTGTTGCTTGGTCAGTCTCCTAGAAGTGAGGGTACGGAAAGGGTCGCTGGACCCTCCATATCCCAGGCTTCCTGCCAGCTGTTGATTTGGAGCTTGTCCAGGAGGCAATCAAGGCTGTCCTTCACACTTGTGTCCACTCTGTTACTTGCTCTGACCTTCCTTTTGGGAATCAAAACATCCATTCACCAAAGCCTGTGAAACTGAACGCAGCCCTGGCCAGCCTCCCGGGCCCTTTGTCAAGTTCCACGCTCCAGGTCCCTCTGGGAGGCAGGAGACTTGCGTTCTCTACTTCACACTGACCATACCCTTTAATTCCTCTCTACTCCTGAACTTTGCACAAACACAATTCAAGAATAAATGCTCTTTTCTTTTGCGCATGTGTGTAGAGCCTAGAGGTCTTTCTCAATGGCTCTTCATCTTACTTATTGAGACAGGGTTGCAGACACACCCAGCACACCTGGCTTTTATGTAAGTGCTGGGGACCTGAACTCAGGCCCTTGCATGAGGACAGCAAGCCCTTTGCCCATAGCCATCTCCTCGCCTGTGGGTCTGAGTTTTGCCCTACCGCTGGGTTATGGGACACACCGCTTGGGCAGGCAGAACTCAGAGTGCTAGACTGCGTTTACCCTGCTGCGCAGCCACGGTCAGGTGCTGGGCTTGAGTGAAGCTCTAACACACTGCTCATGGAGTGGGGAGATAGCCTAGGCCATGGGAGGCTGAAGCTGGTGTTCCCTCATTCCCAGGAATCCTGTCGCTGCTGGAAAACCACACAGTTGAGTCAGGAATGAAGGGTCAGGTGTCCCTGGACCTGCGATGAGGAGCCCCAGTGGCTTGGGGCTCCCAAACTCCTAGACATCCAGGCACCACTGGGTCATGGGGAGTTGGGAACTGAGTTGGGGGCTCAAAGGCTGAGGAGGGTGATGAACCAAGGGCGGGAGAACGGGGAACTCAGCTTATCAGCAAAAGTCCTTAGCTTAGTAGCTGTTGTCTGGGAACACAGAGGGGCCTTCTGAGGGAGACTTAGGCAGTGTGGCTCAGTAGGCAAATGTCTTCACCATGCTCTCCATGGTGGTTCTTCATGAAAGAGACAGTCTGTGGTTCCACACTGTTTATTGATTGTTCATCATGGAAAATGGGTGCATGTCAACTCCTCAGGGTGAACCGGAGATGAAATATCTTTTGTAGGGAGAAATTTACAGGAAGAGAGAAGCTTATTGGCTAAACCCTCAGGGCCTCTAGGTACCTCATTAGCATGGAGAACTCTGTCCTGGGCTATGTGACAAACATGGGGAGTGTGGTCAGGAATCTAGGAGGGAGCAGGGAGCCTGAGTGATGGGGTCTCAGACTCACTCAACCTTACCTAGTTTCCTGGCATAGTCCACTGTGCCACACTTGCCTGGCATTTTAAAAATCCATTTCTTCAGTGCTTGGTTGTTTGTGAGTTCCAGCAAGCTGCTGCTGTCCAGGCTTCCCCAGTGTGGACCCCTACAGCAGGTGGGCCTCTTATCCTTCTCTGTGTCCCAGCATCTTCCTGCTGAGTGCACTGGTCCCAGAGAATTGTGGGCGTGATGCCAAGTGGCTTTTCAGATGTGCTTGTACCATGCGCATCCTCCATGACAATGGGTGAGGGTCCCCACTTCTTGTCAAAAATCCTGCATAATTTGCTTCTTTGAAAAATTTCATCCTTGATTGTGTGGATGGTGGTGTTCGGTGATTCTAACTGAAGCTCTCTGATCACCAGTACTGTGTATGCTTTGCTCTTTCTATTGGAATAAAATATCTGTGTATATAAGCACCTCTCAGGGTCACCATTCCTCTTTCCAGGGGTGGGTGGCTCCCAGGAAGTCCTTTTACACCAAGGCAAGCTGCCTGCCATGCATGCATCGACAGGTCTCAGGTCCCAACCCACTCGTTCACACCACATTTTACATTTTCCCTTTGTGTCAGGCAGTTTCCTACCCTGCAGAAGACACCGCCGAGGCAATTTGATAACTTATAATATGATCTAAAGCCGCCGGGTTTTACGGTTCGTGCTGGGGCTTACGGCTCTTCTAACAGTGATTGTATTTGTGTGATTAAAGTCGGCTCTCACTTCTTGTTTTTCTATACACATAGCCAGTTATCCGTAGCATTTATTCAAAGTTTTCATTCCCTATGTTTCTATAGAACTACCACTGGCATAGATCAAAGGGCAGGATACACCATGCTTTGCTGCTGGAGCCATTGCTGGCGCTACCATCTGACTGTGTATCCCTGAGCCAGCAGAACACTATCTAAGTTACTGCTGCTTTGTGGGATGCTCTGGTGCTTGGCAGGGTACATCTTGGTCCTGCTCAAGAGTATCATGGCTTTTCTGTACATTTTAGATCCATCTTGTCTAATGTCAAGCAGGGGGAGTTGACTGTATATGTGTGTGTGTGTGTGTGTGTGTGTGTGTGTGTGTGTGTGTGTAACTGTATATACACATGTATATGTGTATATAACTGTATATATATGTAACTGTATATATACATATATATAATTGTATGTGTATGTGCATGCACACATGTGCATGCGTGTGTGTACACGCACATGTTCACGTGTCCATGTATATGTATATGTTGGATATGTAGCTCACTCAGGAGACAAGTGGCATGGTCATGCTGAACCATGAACACAGAATAGACTTCCGTGAACACAGACCTCCAGGATCCCGATCTTATATGAGCACTTGGCATTCAGAGGATGCCTCAGGCTTTTTACTGTTAGGGGCAGATTTGCACCTGTGGCCTCTGTGTTTGGCGTGCTGCATTCTCTTTTCTAGTCCTTGGACCTGCTGCTTTCCCTCCTTTTAAGACTGGTTCTCTCCCATCCTGTTCTAATATTTACTTAATGAGAACCACAGAGACACACAGACATACACAGACCCATTCTCATCCCCGTCCCCACCCCCCGCCGTGAAGCCCAGGATGCTGCTCTCTCCTTCCAAAAAGGTTTCTGCTGACAGCCAGTGGGCACGAGCAACCTGGGAAGAACCAAAGATGTTTCTAGAAGTGAGCTTTCCCCTGGCACACACATTCTCAGAGGCAGTTTATAGGAATGCTGAGGGCTAGCTCACCCTACTTCTAAGGTGGGGCCCTTCTGGATCCCAAGCACAAACTCTTCCCCAGCCCTCAGCACTGACGCTGTCTGGCAGCTTTTGAGTTTGGCAAATTCTCATGGCAAAAAGAAGCCAAGAGCCTTTTTTTTCTTTCTTCGGGATGTATGCTCCCAGAGCTTAGCAGTTGTGGCTGTGCTTTCATGATGTTTTGTCCCCAGTAGGATAGACAGACCTGAATATCCAGACTGTCGTTACCAGAAGTCAGTGGTTCTCATGCAGCCAAGTGTAAAGTGTTTGAATGTGACAGAACCTGGCTGCATTGGTCTCTTTTATGTTACGGACAAACCACAGAACAGGTGATGCATCAAGAAAACAGATTTGTTTTGGCTCATGACTCTGGGCATGCAAATTCCATGGTCTCCATCTAGTGACAGCTGTCTTGCTGGCACTGTTTGTGTGTGTTTATATATGTGTATGTGTGTAAACAAGTGTGCATGCATGAATATGTATATACATGCATCGGTGATGTACACATATGTATATACTGTGTCTATATTTGTGCATATACATGTGTGCACACGTACATGTGCACATTCATGTGTGTGTACAATCATGAAGGTGTATGTACACATACGTATGCAAGCATGTGGGCGTGTGGATTTGCATATGTATGTGTCCTGTCATCCCTCTTCCTATAGAGCCACTAGGATTGATCATGGAGTTTACTCCCTGACACCTTTAATGTGTGTTTTGAATGAGATGTCCCTCAATAGTCTTAGGTATTTGAACCCTTGGTCAGCAGCTGGTGGACTTGTTTGTGTAGGATTATGCCACTGGGAGTGGGCTTTGAGGCTTCAAAAGCCTCCTGCCATCTCCGGTGCCTTCTCTCTGCTTCCTATTTGCCCTGAGATGTGAACGCTCGGCAGCTGCTTCAGCGGCCTTCCCCCTGCTACCTCTGATCCATTATGACGGACTCTAACCCTCTGGAACTGTAAACCCCAAATAAGCTCTTTCTCCTATCAACTGCTCTGGCTGTGATGCTTTATCACAGGAAAAGAAAAGTAACTAAAACACATATTTATGAAAATATCATCCTGAGCGAGGTAACTCAGTCACAAAAGAACGAACATGGTATGTACTCACTGATAAGTGGATATTAGCCGAAACGTTTGGAATACCCAAGTTTCACTTTATAGTAACTGCTGGACTGAGAGTGAGGTCCCAGATGGAGGAGTTGGAGAAGGGACTGAAGGAGCTGAGGGAGTCTGCAGCCCTATGGAGGGAGCAACAGTGTCAACTGGCCTGACCCCCGCCGCCCCCGTCTTCCTGGAGGCTGGACCACCAACCAAAGAATACACATGGAGGGACCCGTGGTTCAGACCACATATGTGGCAGAGGAGGGCCTTGTTGGCCATCAGGGGGAGGAGAGGCCCCAGTAAAGGGGAATGTGAAGGTGGGAATATGGGAGTGGGCGGGCGGGTGGGTGGGAGGTGGAATTCCCTCATAGAGATGGGGGAGGGGGAGGGGATAGGGGGTCTCCAAAGAGGAGACCTAGAAAGGGGGAAACATTGGAAATGTAAATAAAGTGTCAAAAAATTAAAAATTAAAACAAACAAACAAACACATATTTAGTTCCAGCTGCCCTTCAGAGGCCCTACCTCCAAACACTACAGAGTTAAAGTTCTACAATCTTCTTACCACAGGGGAATTAAATTCCCATGTCTGAGCCATGGTGTCTTAGTCAGGGTTTCTATTCCTGCACAAACATCATGACCAAGAAGCAAGTTGGGGAGGAAAGGGTTTATTCGGCTTACACTTCCATGCTGCTGTTCATCACCAAAGGAAGTCAGGACTGGAACTCAAGCATGTCAGGAAGCAGGAGCTGATGCAGAGGCCATGGAGGGATGTTACTTACTGGCTTGCTTGCTTGCTCAGCTGGCTTTCTTATAGAGCCCAAGACTACCAGCCCACAGATGCTACCACTCACAAGGGGCCCTCCCCCCTTGATCACTAATTGAGAAAATGCCTTACCGCTGGATCTCATGGAGGCATTTTTTCAACTGAAACTCCTTTCTCTGTGATAACTCCAGCTTGTGTCAAGTTGACACAAAACCAGCCAATACACATGGCATCTGCATTCTTCATTGTCATAAGCCACATCTCAGCAGGAATTCCCATTACAGAACTGGACTGGTGACATTCCCCTGGCCCCGTGCAGAAGGAGCAGTGTCAGCTGAGCCAGCTGCCATTTGGGTTCAAAGACACAATCCCTCTCGCTGTCTTGACCAAACCCCAGGTGACTATCCACCCTGAACTGACTAGTTGGCACAGAGAAGCTTGCCTGGCTGAGCCTTGGCCCTGCCTAGCCTGGCTCAGAAGCTCTGGGAGACTCAGAAAGGGCCTGCTCATGCTTTCTCAACAGTGCAGTCTGGAGCTGTGCACACACTTGGTGATGATGCTCCTGAAGGCATCCCAGAGTTTTGCTAGGTTTATTTCTTTTAATTCTTTTTTTAAAAAAGTCTTTTATTGATTCTTAGTGAGTTTAACATCACGCACCCCAAACCCATTTATCTTCCCGTTTCTTTGTATCTGCCCTCTGCCCTTGCAACCTCCCCTGCAAAAGAAAACAAACAAAACAGAGCAAAGCATAGAAAACATCGTGCTCTGAAGCAGCAGCTTTGGATCTGTAGGACTCGCCCTTTCACGTGCTCCAGCAGTTAAGAGGTAGGCGTCGTGGTAGGCCTACTCAAAGCCCTGGATCTGGGCCTGTGCTGAGATGGTCAGCCTGCCATTTGCTAGGTTTCTTATCGGCTGTCCCTGTGTCTATCCTCCTGGCACAGGGTGGCTGTGACTTACTCTGTATTCTGCCCTCACCACACACCACTGTCACCCTCTGACTCAAAGTGATGGCATCAGATGTCCACACCTTTCAGCTGAACAACGACTACCAGCTTAGGCTGAGCATGTAGGGTACAGGGCTCAAAGGGCAGAATTTAGTTTGGAGGTGGAGGATGAGTGTTGGGGGTAAGACGTGTCTTCACCTGTGGGTGTGATGAGCAGCCCCTGACTGGCTGGATCTCACACAGACTGGAGCTCAACGTCTGATCCTTGCAGGCTATGGGACTTCAGTTCTATAAATGCCAGGTAAGTTCTTCCACCTTGTTAGCCAGTAATGACAAGGTACAGATAGTCTTGGGATGTCAAGACTTCCCCTTCCATCAAATCCTCAATGACCAGTTCATTCCTGACTGTCCTGAAGTCCGTCCTCCAGAATCCTACCTAACCACAAGACACAATTTAGAGTATGGCAGAAAATGGGAAGGGAATGCGGGACTTTGCTTGACTTAAGCCACCAGCAAGGCAGGCCTTTTGCAAATAGAGGTGACCCTAGACTGGGCTCAGCTGCCTCTGCAGGGGAAGTGAGCCTCAAAAGGCCTCGCTGGAGGAACAGACACACCCTTGGGACTATTTTAGGTCTCTTGTGCAACCAGAAGCCTCCAGGAAGTGACAGTCTCCTGGGGATTGGGACATTGGAGTCCAAGGTGGGGATCTGGGGTTCCTGCCCTATAAGAGCAGAATATCTCTGCAAAGCTATAGAGGGGCTGGGAGTGGAGCAATTGCCATGGCCCTGGGATCTGCTGCACTATTCGTCTTGACCCTGTGTATCAATGAGCTGACCGTCCATGCCGCTGACACCTGCCCAGGTATGAGGGACTCTAAACCCGAGAGCAGGTAACTGCCCACTCAATGCCCACTTAGTGTCCCTGTGCCCACCTCTTCTGAGAAGCCCCTGTCAGCTCAGTGTCACCCTCTGAGGACAGACTCTGAGTGACCAGCACCAGCTCAGGTGGAGTCTCTGTGGACCTGTGACTGTTGACCCAGAGGCCTTCAGTCTGATCTTAGGAACTTCACAAAGATGACACTGGTGTGGTGTTTTCTACCTTCTTACGGACTTTGGAGAGAGATGCTAGGATCCTCTAATCTGTGGCTGCCACATCCCCTTGGTAACTTTGGTAAAGATGCGCACCAGAGTCTCCTGGTCCTTCCCACCAATTTATTGTCCAGTGCCATACTGTGAGACCTGTAAACATACACACAAGTAATATATGAACTCAACAGGTTATTTTTTGGAATTTATATGTATATAAATATACATATATGTATGTATACATTATATATAAATATACATATCTATTTATACATATATGTGTATGCATATACAATAATAATTTGTGAAAAACGAGGCCATGAATTTGAACATGGGGAGGGGATTTGGGAGGATTTGGAGGGATGGAAAAGAAGAAGGAGATGTTGTAATAATAATCTCAAAAAAGCAAAAACCAAAAACCCTGGCAAGAAACATACCAGAGACGGTTCTCTGGTCTCCGAGGTGAACCCTGCCCTATTCTGATATCTCAAGGGTTCTTCTGCAAAGGTGTGCACTTTGCAAGGCAGCAAATTAACAATATTTTACAAAATGCAGCAATTCTGTTTGGCTCCAGCTGTGCCTTGGGGCATGCATGTCCCCTCCCTAGAAGATCTCTTTTAGTCCAGTCATTGCATGTCAACCCTCAAGTGTTGGAGGTGGGGGAAGTCACATGAACTCAGTTTCCTAGCAAGACTGACTCTTGCTTTTCCGTAGCCATTTCCAAAGCTCCCTCTAAATTCTAGAGTGACGGCAAGACTTTAGTTTTCATTCTCAAACTGAGTCCTTGCTACGGCCCTATTCTCTAAGAAAACATATTTTTAAGTGTGTATGGCTGTTTTGCCCGAATGTATGCCTCTGCACCATTTGCATGCCTGGTGTCTGCAGAAGCCAGAAGGAGGCATCAGATCCTCTGGAACTGGAGTTAGAGACAGTTGTGAGGTACCTACCATGTGGGTGCTGGGAATCAAACCTGGGTCCTCTGCAAGAACAAGTGCTCTTAACCCCTGAGCCTTCTTTCTAGTTCCTACAAACACTTGGGCTTAGGAGACAGAGACATGGGGGCTTATGTGATCTGTCAAATAACAGCACTGGTAACTGGGGGACTCATTCTCAAGCAGACCCCAACACAAGACACAGATCTATTCTGCGTCTCCCTCCCATCTGCCCAGCTTCCCAGGGCAATGATGGACCTAAGTCTCCATCGAAGGAAGACCTGACTTCTGCCCCATCTCTCCAGAGGAGGCTGATGATTCTGTCTGCAGCCCTCTGTCTGACATGGCTGAGCTGGCAATTGCCCTCAGGAGGATGGCATATGATGCAAATACTGACTGATGCTTGTGTTATTCTGCAGAAGTGAAGGTCCTGGATCTGGAGGGCTCCAACAAGCTCACCATTCTTCAAAGCTGCCCTGGCTTGCCTGGAGTCCCGGGGCCCAAGGGAGAGGCAGGCACCAAAGGCGACAGAGGTGTGAGCTGGGGAAGGAGGGGTGGTGGGAACAGTTATGGTGGAGGGGTCCCAAGTCGTAGAAAGGACAGTCATGATGGGAGATCTTCTGAGCTTGGATGTCTACCTCAGGCCCTCCCTGACTCTGGGTCTTACACCAGGTACCTTGACAGAATGGCCAGTGACAAAACCTAGGTCCAACTAGTCTGAAAAGACCCAGGAGGGCTTCTCTAGACCATCTTAGGTGCTCCAGGAGTGCTTTGCAGCCCTGCCTCCTGGTCCCCTATCAATGTTTGCTCCACTTGGCCACTGTAAGACATCTAGGCAAGAGACACTTTCGCAGCTGCACTTAAAAGCTGGGCTGTGGCTTTCTTCTTCACCTGCCTCATGATAAAACAGAGGCTCAAAGGGACCAGCACCTCCCTGAGCTGGCCCTCCAGTGAAGAGTGGGGCAGCCTCCATATGGGATCTGCTGCAGGTACAGTCACTGGAACCCTGAACCACAACCTTGGCACTTGTGGAGACCTCAAGCACACTTGTTCTCCCCAAGTAGGGGACAGTGGTGGTTGGTACCTATGTTTCCTGACTCAGATGTGCCCTGGAGTTCAGCAGGAGAGCCCCTTGCTTGTAGACACTCCAGCCTGGCAATGATCTGGTGGGACAAGACAAACCTGGACACCTCTGTGAGAAGATGCCAGGCTTGAAGTCAATGTGGGTGGCCCCAGATGGAGTCCCACTTGCCTGCTCACCTGTGGTCCCAGTAAGGGAAGAAATATCTGTCCCAGAGCCCTGTTAAGGGACTTGGGAGAAGAGGTTATCCCACAGCCAGGATGAGATAGCCAGCAAAGGGGGCCGGGTGTTTACCTCTTGCTTTGGATCTCAGTTCCCTATATCTACCAGCATGCATTGCTAATTTGACTCAAAGTGAGAACTGGTGTGCCCTGGGGCACCGTTTTATCATTAGGCCTGCAGCTGCGTTCCTCCAGTGAGGTTGCTTCTTCTGACCCTCGTATCCATCTGTAGAGGATGGACAGGTCCACTCTGTCTTTGGGCACACCTGACAATGGAAGCTTGGAGCCTTCAAACTCCTGCAGAGACCAACAGTGCTGTGCTGGGGCCAGTGTGGCTCCTGAAATCAGAACCTGCGAGAAGGATCTTGTGACCTCCTTACTGCTTCCATCCAGCCAAACACAGCTTAGTTAGGGCTTCCGTGGTTGTAACAGAACACCATGACCAACAGCAACATGGGAGGAAAGGGTTTTATCTCATCTCCCAGCTTGTAGTCAGTCATCCAGGGCACGAACTCCAGGTCGGAACCTGGAGGCAGCAGATGATACAGAGGCCACTCAAAGCTTGCTCAGCCTGTCTTCTTGGCTTCCAGGACCACCAACCCAGGTGTGGTACCACCCACTGACCTGGGCCTACCGACATCAACCACTAATCAAGAAAATGCCCCATGGGCTTGCCCACAGGCCAATCCGGTGGGGGCATTTTCTCAGCCCGTGTCCTCTCTTTCCAAATGACTCTAGCCTGTGTCAAGTAGATATAAAAACTAGCCAGCACAGGGTCTCTGGGCATGATCCAGCCACAGCTTTCTTCATGGACACTGTGTGAGAGGCTTGCCTTCTCCTTGTAGAGACAGTAGGACAGCATCTCTGAAGACGTCTCCCACTGCAAAGTCACTGTGGCCCAGGCCTGGTCCACTCAGTTTGGACAAAGGAACAAACGAAAGCTTAGTGACTGCGTGTCCCAGTGCGCAGCCATGGGTTATGCTGCACCTCCCTCCCCACTGCATCCTCCCCAGCCATAGATTAGGTTACACCACACCCCTGTGTCCTCCCCAGCCACGGATAGGTGACACCCCACCCTCTGCACCCTCCGAAAGGTCACTATGGCCAGCATGACAGGGTCAGGAGTTTGCCACCTAGGCAAAGACCTTCTAGGGGGATAATGTTGGATGCATCACTCAGAAAGTGTGTTTGGCTTTGCAGGAGAGAGTGGCCTTCCTGGGCATCCTGGGAAGGCAGGACCAATTGGACCCAAAGGTAACAACTTGGCAGACAGCTGAGGGCTGCTAAATCTGGTACCTCAATCTGTCCATAAAGACACGGGGGTTGGAGAGAGAGATGGGAGGGACTGCCCAGCCCAGGCCTCGGTGACTCTTCCCTGTGGGCCACATGGGTTGCCTGCCCCCTACCCCCAGTTTCCAGCTCCCCAGTTGACCCTAACCAGTGCCTGCCTTGGGTGGCTAGCCCCATTTGGTGGGTCTCCTGATTGACCAGATGCTCTGGGCACCAGTATCGTGTTCTCTTCCCTCAGGAGACCGGGGAGAGAAGGGAGCACGTGGAGAAAAAGGTAGGTCTCTGTATAGTGTCTTGGGGGTGTGCAAAGCTCTGTGTCTATCTGCCATGCCCAGACATACCTAGGGAGAGGGGCCTTAGCCTGAGGTCCTATTGTCTGGGCAGTGGGTAGAGTAGGTGGCAGGGTCCAGGATATTCAAACCCTGAGGGCTCACATTCTAGAGCCTGTCAGTGTTCTGTCTGAGTGAATAGCAAAACAGATTTGAATTCTTTTGTAATTGATGCCTATTTATTTTTTAAAAAAAAATTTATGAAACTTTAAGACACAATCTCACATTTTCTTTATAGTCAAGGGGCATCTACCTGAGTTTTGATGCCAAGGATACCCCTCACCCACAAGATCTCCCAGGTAGATACTTTGGCAGAGCATAGTCTAAGCGCACTTGGAGCAAAGCATGCTGGGAGCAAGGAGGGGCTACCCACTCTTTTTGGTACACAAGGCTTCAAGATGGATGCTGACAGGGACAGCACTGGGCAGCTGCAGAGGAAAAGCCAGGCAGCTGGATCATGTACTCCAAGAGGAGGGCCTAGGCAAGACCTAGAATTATCCAGCTCATGTATTTGTGGGACTATAGGGGCCAATAGGAATGTAGCTGATGACCTCACACTTCTGACCAGCGTCTCTTCTCTCCCCACACAGGAGACACTGGGCCCTCTCAGTCATGTGCTACAGGTGACCACATTGCCTATCCTGTTCCCATACAGATGTTCTCTATCCCTGCCTCCACTTCTAGGCCCCTGCTGTGTGACTTTGTGCTTGTTGCTCACCTTCTCTGAGCCTACCTGGGCTCCAGTCCCACCTTCATTCTCTGCTTCTATCCACAGGACCTCAAAGCTGCAAGGAGTTGCTCACCCGGGGCCACTTTCTGACTGGCTGGTATACCATCTACCTGCCAGACTGCAGGCCCTTGACTGTGCTATGTGACATGGATACAGATGGTGGGGGCTGGACCGTGAGTGTTGGGTTAGCCCCTGGTCACTGAACTCTCAGAACCCCAATTTCATGGTCAACAGAAAATGAGCTATGTGGGATTCTGTCCCTTTGTACCTCAGAGGGAGCCCTTCACTCTCTGAAGAGAGAGAATCAGAAATGCTGGCAGGTGACCTGTGTGGGAGAGCCCCATATGGAGCCAGCACACTCCGGTTCCTGCTGTGTGGCTTGGGACATGTTGCCTGCTCTCGTAGCTGCGGCTTGCGTATATGGGGTCTGCCATGACCTGTTTATGGAACTAGGTTCCCAGTGTTCTGAGGATCTGCTTTGAGGCTTCGTTACCCGTGTTGACTTCTGTGTATACCCCACGGTCCCAGGTCTTCCAGAGGAGGCTCGACGGCTCTGTGGACTTCTTTCGGGACTGGACCTCATACAAGCAGGGCTTCGGCAGCCAGCTGGGGGAGTTCTGGCTGGGGAATGATAACATCCATGCTCTAACTACCCAGGGTAGGCAATGCCGGCCAGATGGGGTAACCTTCGGACCCTAAGACTTGGGCCATGGAACAGAGGAGTCCCAGGTGGTTAGAGTACACAATGCTCAGCAAAGTTACCCCAGGGCATGAGATCTCAGCTGTGGCCTTCCACAGGGTGAGGGTCGGGGGATAAGGGACTCCTCTAGCTGTGGGATATGACATCTCAGGACCCAGCAGATGTCTTGGGGACATCATTTCTCATCTCTAGCTGTTAATTCATCCAGAACACTTGCCTCTGGGTCCTACAAAAAGTTATCTTTGCCTCTACAAGCCACAGAGAGAGCAAGCTCCCCAAGTCCCTTCTCCCACTGTGGTGCAAAACACTAGCTCATAGCCTGTCTGATGTTTCACTGAAAATCGCATAGCCTTTTGTCTCTTAGCCACTACCAGGACACCTTATTGTGTCTGCTTCTGTGCATCCAATTAAAAAAAAAAAAAAGATAAAACCTTGCACATACAGGTTCAGGCAACTACATTAGAAAGCACAGCCTTCTGGGAGAATTCACAGAATAAAGCATGCTGGGTCATGCCAAGGGAACTCGGCCAGTGGATTTTCAGGTACTACCTTTAGAATAGACAGAGAAGTGCCTAGAAACACGGGGCACCCCTGAGGTACTTCTGTAGCCAAAAGATGTTGGTACCTACCCAGGTGAATTCCCCAGGGCTGCCCAGTTCGGGTATCATTCATAGATATCCATCCAATATCTGACCCCCATCTCTTATGCCTGGTGGCCACTCATCTCAAAGGCTGAGCCTTAACCATCCCCCTCCTTTCCCTGAAGGAACCAGTGAGCTGCGGGTGGATCTTGCAGACTTTGAAGGCAAGCATGACTTTGCCAAGTACAGCTCCTTCCGGATCCAGGGAGAGGCCGAGAAATACAAGCTTATCCTGGGAAACTTCCTTGGCGGTGGTGCTGGTGAGCAGCTTGGGGTGTGGGGAGCTGGGCTGTGAGGTGGGGACTTCTGAATACTCTGGGAGTAGAAGGGCCTGCTCTTCATCTCCTCCCTAGAGCCTAGGGTTGCCATCAGTAGAATACTAATATCTGCATTTTTAGGCCACATGAGTATCATGAGATGCAGTCTGTTAGTGCTCCCAAACTGCCCCATGGTCCCAGAACTAAGGGCCCACACCCAGCTCCATTGCATAGTGACTGAGGACCACTGACTACTATCTCTGATGAAGTCAGAAGGAGATGGTCATCTCTCCCTGGGTACTAAAACCTTGTTTCAACAAAG
This sequence comes from Uromys caudimaculatus, assembly GCA_028551405.1. NCBI lineage: Eukaryota > Metazoa > Chordata > Mammalia > Rodentia > Muridae > Uromys > Uromys caudimaculatus. The sequence goes on from CM052701.1 coordinate 136,378,409, forward strand.
AAAGAACATATTTGCGAGCCTTCCATCTCTGTGACAGAGAACTAAAGGAAGTAAACTCAGGAGGAAGGAAGACTAATTTTGGCCCATGGTTTCATCCTTAGTCACTTGGACCCAAGGTGAGGTCATGGTGGAATCCTGTGATGGAATGAAGCCTCTCGTTGTCGAGCCAATAGGAAGCAAAGAAAGGGGCTGAAGGGAACCCCCTTCAAAGGCATGTCCTAGTGATCACCTTCTTCTAACCAGGTCCTGCATCCCCAGTGTCACCGTCTCCCGATGGGCTACTAGGAATCTATCAGTGACTACTAACCCACTGAGGTCACAGCTCTCCCAATCCAGTCACCTGACCCCCAAACAGTGCTTGCACTCGACCAAGCCTTCAGCCTACAGCGCTTTTAGGGAACGTTTCATCTTCAAACCACAGCAGCCCTTATTTCCCAGAAGGACTTGTGGGAAGTACATCTTACAGAATGCACCCTACAGCACATGTACCTGGGGACAGTAGATTGGAGAAATTCCCAGTGTGACTCGGGGAACCTTGGGCATGACCACACCTATTTAACTGATGAATTCAGAGCCAAGTGAGGCAGGTCACATCCTCCGAAGCTTTGGTGGGAGCAGCTCTGAGCGTACGCACCCGCTTTGCACCATATTGCCTTGGACTTTTAGAAAAAAAGAATCAACCGGAAAAAGCAGGGAGTGCTTTGACCGTGTTCTGTGGGTGGGGAACCTGGGGCCATGAGAAGCTCCTTGTGAGCTTCATGCCCAGTAAGGAAGTGGAGCAAGATAGACCCTAGAGGCCTGGAGACCTGAGGCCATTTGGTGCCTACTGAGAGACAGCCGGGGCAAGAGGGAAGTCAAGAGAAGTCCTAGAGAGATTCAGGCTGCAGGAGAAAGGAAGCCAGTCCCTGTGGTGCTGCTTAGAGGGTTCCCAAGGGAACAGATAGTGTGATTAGAGAGAGAGAGATGCCAACGGCCACCAGGACTGGCTGGACCAGGAGGAGAGGGTCATATCTGATGCAAACTCTCTACCAAGGCTTGTGCAGCTGGATCTCTCACCTGTATCTCAACTGACAGATCCTTCAATTGAGGTTAGGAAAATCACAGGCGGGAGATGGGCCTTCTAGCGGGAGTCTGGCATCTATGTGATGCATGTTCTTTCTGGACAGGTGACTCCTTGACTCCCCAAAACAACAGGTTCTTCTCCACCAAAGACCAAGACAACGACCAGAGTTCTTCCAGCTGTGCCACGCGTTACCATGGAGCCTGGTGGTACTCCGAATGCCACACTTCCAACCTGAATGGCCTCTACCTTAGGGGTCCCCATAAGAGCTATGCAAATGGTGTCAACTGGAAGTCATGGCGAGGATACAACTATAGCTACAAGGTTTCTGAGATGAAGGTGCGCCTCATCTAGCTCCCCACACAGGGATCGCCCCTCCCAGACTAGCATGCCAGCAACAGGAGCCTCTGTCCTCATTACCAGCTAAGGAAGGAGTGTGCCCACCCCGCCCCACTCTGCCCATTGCCCACACTCCACACAGCCCGTGACCTCCGACCTGGCTTTGTTCACATACCTATACTCTTACCACAAAGGAAAAATTGCATTCCAAAAGTTGCTTGTTCTCTGACAGACAGACAGGTGTCTGCGGGGTGTGTGTGTGTGTGTGTGTGTGTGTGTGTGTGTGTGTGTTACTTTTGAGTAGTTCACTGTATCTGAATCATCCAGTAGAGGATGAATTTGTCAGGAAGTGTTGGAAAGCCCATTTATAAACACAAAGGAAACAGCCAATGTTGTATCCCCGTGAGCCGTCTGCCTCTGACCCCCCCCAGCTCTGCCACTACCATAAGTGACTTGTCCCCATTCCAATACCCATGCCCCCTCATGGAGCACTCACAGCAATTTACATGGCCATCAAAAAGTCACCTTGGTGCTAGAAAAAGCACTCCTAAGAGGCTGGGAGCATGCCTGAGCCCTTCTGCTTTCTATGGGAGAGCGTCTGTGAGCCAGCAGTTCCCTTGACTAGCAGATGTGGTGAGCACTGTGCCCAGAGTTGGTGAGACACGCGTTTGAGGTGCCTGAGGGGAAGATGCAGAGGGGCCTGCCTCCCCCCGGGCACATTTCAAAACCATAATTCTAGCTGACAGAGCTGGGGGGGGGTGTGGGAACAAGGAGAGGTACTTCTCTCAGACTAGAGCTAGATTCTCCTTAGGACTCAAGGGGGTCTGAACAGGAGGAAGAGAAAGTTGGGTATTCAAGGTTGATCATCTGCTTATAAGGCACAAAGGGAGGAAAATAGGGGCCCAGGAGGATAGCATTTCTGTACACAATCAGGTTTAGCTCTTTGCCTCTGCTTCAACATAGAGGCACACATTCAGTGGCTCAAAACAACAGTCCCGCTACCCACAGTTCCAAAGACAATTAAGACTCATAGAAACTCAGCACACTGATGTCTTTTTCTCCTGATGCCTGAGAGAGCCTGACCCCCATCTCCTCCGGCTTCCTGGGCACCCTGGCGTCCTTGGCTGTGGTGTCTTTGTCCAGCTTCAAGGCCAGCAGCAGCTACCAATTTGTCCCGTCTGTCACTTAGAATGGGTCTCCATTTCAGACTGGAGTTAGATATAATCTACTTAGGAAAGCCAGGGTCCTCATAGGTCTTAGGGAGTTACAGCCCAGTTGTGTTGTCCCCTGGAAAGTGTTTACAGTTCCAGACATCAGGCAAGAAATCCTCAGCAGAGGGCCTGTAACACTGCTCACAATATCTCATTAAAGACAAGACAGAAAACCAGCAGATTGAGGACATACCTGCTTGTAGAGTGCTTGGCTGGTGTGCACATGCTGGATTTGATTCCCAGTATTGCATAAACTGGGGGTGGTGGTGTATACGTGTTATCTGAGCATTCAGGAGATGGGGACAGGAAGATCAGAAGTTCACAGCCATCTCAGGTTTAAAGCCAACCTGAGATTCACGAGTCTCTATCGAAAACAAATAAGCAAACAGCAGCAACAAAAAAGTGGAGCTGGTGGGCCGAGGACCGGTTCCCACATGGGGCTGCTAGTGCTAGGGTGTCCTCAGGGAAAGCAGATGAAGAAGTGAGACAGGCTATGGAGTCCTCGCATCGTGGGCAGTTTAGGGCCATTAATTATGCTTTAAGGGGAGTTGGCAGGCAGGAGGCTGGTTCTTAACTGAGGTTCCTGGTGCCAGTGTGGCCTCTGGGAGAACAGGCAGAATTGTGGGCCAGATTATGAAGCCTGGGACATGGGGTGCAGTTTGGGGCTGTTGGTGGTGGTTTGAGGAGAATGGGTATGCAAATGACGGTGTCTTGCCTTGGGTTCCTAGTGCCAGTGTGGCCTTGGGGAAAAGCAGCCAGAGTTGAATATTAAACCCAGGCCATGGTGAGCAATTAGGCCTGTTAGGTGTGCTTTAAGGCTAGTTGGCAGGCAGCGGGAATGGTCCTATCTGGATTCACAGGTGTAAGCGTGGACTCCAGCAAAGCAGCCAGAGGTGTAGGCCAGAGTATGGAGCTCAGGGCATGGGGTGCAGTTTGAGGCTGTTGGCTGTTTCAAGGGGAGTTGGCTGGAAGAAGGTGGAGTTTTACCTGGGGTTTTAAATTCCAGGGAGGCCTTTTTGAAAGTAGCTGGAGCGGGGGGTTCGTATACGGATCCCAGGAGATCGGGTGCATCTTGGTGCCTTGGGCATGCTTTAAGGTTGGTGTTGGTGCACAGAGTGTTGGGTCTTATCTTGGGTCCCTGGTGCCAGTATGGTCTCAGAGAAATCATCTAGAATTGAGGACCTGAATATGGAGCCTAGCAGCACAATCTAATAATAACAGTAAAATCTCACAACAGGTTAGTGAAACCATGAGTCTGGGCTGGAGGCGGGGCTTGGTGGTAGAGCACTTGCCTGGTGTGCACACGGTCTGAGTTTTAAAGGCAGCACTGAACAACACACGAAGGCATGGATTTGAGCAAACATCTCACAAAATTGATTCCGATGTATTTGTTAAAAGACTACAAATAATTTAGACTTCTAAAAACACCCTCGCATTTGCAAAAAAAAAAAAAGTTTCAATTTGTTTATAAAAATTTTATTTATCAGAGAAATGCAAATCATAACCAAATGAGATGCTAATTAGTAAGGCTACTGCTCATTGAAGCTCCTCAATAAGAAAGGCCACATTTAGGGGATGAGGCATCTGCTCACCAGTAGAAGCAGCCAGCAGGCTGTGACCAATCAGAACACAGTGAATGTGGTTGATGTCATGAAAGAACTCAGTCATGATCTCACACTCACAGGCGTCCTTCCTGGCATGAAGGCACCAGTATGGCTGCAGGAGGCGTGGCTAGGTACTAAAGACCCTCAGACCAGAGCAAATCCCAGTTCAGCATAAGGAGAATGCACCAAGCCCCCCAAAGACTGCAGCTCCATAGAACTCTCCTCAGCAGCAACGGGAGTCTGTACCACAAGAGGTGTGAGTCACGGACATCACAGTGTATATTTTAAATTAGTTATTAGTGTATGTATGCATGTATGTTTGTGTGTGCAGGTACATGCCGAGGACAGAAGAAGGCATTGGCTCCCTGGGAGCTGGAGTTACGTGCATGTGTGATCTGTGTAGCTTGTTCCGTGGCTGCTGGAACCCAAATCCTGGTCTTCATGATTGCACAGACCAAATTCTTAACCTTGAAGCTATCCCTCTTCATACAGCTACTTTTCAAATGCAGTCCACCTTTGCTATGCATAAGCATATTTAAATTTCCCCATTTTATTTTAATTTACTTATTTATTTAGTGTGTATGTGTGTAGAAGCTGCATATGCATATTAATTCAGGGTGAGTCTAGAGTGCTAGTCTTCAGTTATCCTGCACATTATGTATTGGTTTGTCTATCTGTCTGTCTGTCTGTCTATTTATCAATCTATCTCTATATAGATATCTATCTATAGAAATATAGATAGTTATATACATAGATAGAGATATAGATACACAGATATATAGTAATATGATTATATAGCTATATAGATGATTAGATATAGATATACGGATACATAGATACATTCATAGATACATAGATATACAGATGATACAGGCGGTATACAGATATGTAGATATAATTTGAGACAGGATCTCTTGCTAAGACCTAGGGCTTCCTGGTTAGGCAAGGCTGACTGGCCAGCAAACTCCAGGAATTCTTTTGTCTCTCCTTCCCCAGCACTGGGATTAGAGCTACACACCACCACACCCACTTAAAATGTTTTTTGGATTTGTTTATTTTCCTATTTTCTATGTATGAGTGTTTCGTCTGTTTGTATGTCTATGCACACCTGGAAGAGGGCATCAGATGCCCTGGGACTGGAGTTACAGATGGGTCTGAACCACCATGTGGGTGCCGGAATTGAACTTGGATGCAGCCAGAGCTCTTAGCTGCTGATCCACCTCTCCAGCCCATGCACCCATTTTTATGTGGGTTCTGGGTACCTAACTCAGTCCTCGTGTTCTCAAGGCAAGCACTGATGAGCTGAGCATCTCCCATATTTTAGTGTAACTGCTATTTTCCTTTGTTGTAGAATTCTTCACTGGCAACTGGTTTTTGTTTGTTTGTTTGGTTTGGTTTGGTTTTGGGTTTTGGAACCTTATTTTGATTTACTTGATTGTTTTTGTGCAATGCTGAGGATAGACCCTAGGGCCTTGGATGTGTTGGGTAGAGGCTGTACTCCCAATTCACACCTCAAGACCTGGCACTTGGAGTAAGCACAGTCAATTTCATAGATATGTTTTCACCAGGCAGTTGGATGAAAGTCTTGTTCCTCAGGTAAAGACCACCCACCATGTGAAAGTCGGATTTCTACTCTTGGGCTTTTGGTTTTCAGTCTTAAAATGTCCCTTTGAGTCCACCTAGGTCTTTGATGGGGACATCGCCGTTCGATCCAGGAGAGTTTTGGCATTACTTCCTGAAGCTGGAAGTCTTTGGAGGTCCTGACTCAGTTAGACAAGGACTCCGGGCTATGGGTGCCTTTCCTCAGGGTCACCCATCTCCCTGATTTCTTGTTCCCCTGGGTTCCTGCCCCCCATGGGTTCCTGTTCCCCTGGGTTCCTGATCCCCCCAGATCCTTTTGGTCCCTGTTCCTTGGGTCCAGTCTCCCCTTGAGTCCCTTTTCCTGCTGGGTCCTTGTTTCTTCTGGCTCTCTGCCCCTCTGGGTCTTGTTCATATTTGTTTTTAGAAGGACTCTGACTTCCCCTGACCCCTTCTAACTCATTAAAAAACATGGACGGCTGCATCTTTTATGTTCTAATTTGAAATGTAGTTTAAGTTTTTCAAAAGGTTTATTTTACATAACATTTTGTTTTATGCATTTGAAATGATACAAAATTTTGTTTTATGTATACATAATCGTGAATTTTTATGTAAAATAGTTTGTGGCTTTTATTTCTTAACTTTACAGTTATTTTCCAGGTTACAAGTGTTTGCATATTTAACTTTTTAAATAGTTACTACCTCACTTGAGGAAAAGGCCATTTTTTTATCGTGGACTTGGACCCTGCACAGCAGTCCACATGTGTGTATATGCAGGCTTCTCTCTGCAGCTGAATTGTCTCCTGGGAGTGAGTTCTCTGGTGAGCATGCTGACTCAGAAAACATGGACTGTCCCTGGTGTGGGTCAGCCAGATTCCGCTAACACCGTCCACAGCCAGGCCCCAGTGTAAGGGAGGCAGATATTCTCTGTCACCAGTCTGCTCCTCCCTGAGGGGATGACTGGGGGGCCTGTGGACATGTGGCCTGTGGGGTGTCTATTTGATGTACTGCCACAGGGCTTTTGTGTGTATGTAGTGTAGGTGCGGACACACTCATGCATGTTGCCCAGGGCCAACACTGGGTGTCCTCCTCTATCCCTCTCCACCTTATTTTAAAGATAGGGTCTCTCACTGAAACTAGCACTTACTGATTGGCTAGACCTGCAGTCGCCCATCCTCTAGGGAGCCTCCTTCCCCTCCCCTTCCCCTCAGCACTGAGATAACAGGTGTGTGTCATCACCACAGCTGGCTTGTTAACCAGGTGCTGGGGTCTGAAGTCAGGCCCTCTTGCTTTTCAGCTGGCTTCCCAGGGGCCATGTGGCTTTCCCCATGGCTCAGAGTCCACAGGGAGCTTTTGGAAGGGCCATGACTCCTTTTTTTTTTTTTTTTTTTTTTTTTTTTAATTTATTGTGTCTTCTTGGATGGTTGGGCAGTGAGGACCTGGGACCTTCAGATACTGCAGGTGATTATGGGGCAAAGAAGAGCTGATCCTCTGGCTGTCAGAGAAAAGCTTATTTAGAGCAGTGGTTCTCAACCTTCCTAATGCTGCGACCCTTTAATATCGTTCCTCATGGCATGGTGACCCCCAGCCATAAAATTATTCTCCTTGCTACTTCATAACTATAATTTTGCTACTGTTATGAATCATAATGTAAGCATCTGTGTTTCCAGGTGGTCTTAGGTGACCCTTTGAAAGGGTCATTTGACCCCCCCCACACACAAAGGAGTCACCACCAACAGAGAGAAGCACTGCTTTACAGGGACGTGATGTCAGAAGGAAGCTGGGCGGAGCAATCCTCCCAGCTAGGAGTCACTCAAACCCAGCGTACACAGCCCAGGTTAAGGCCACCTGAGCTGAGCGTTTCAGGCAGCTCCTGTTCACATGACCCTGAATCTCTACACCCTGCCATTCTGCTGAACAACGTGGATGGCCATGTCTGTATCCGCAGGCAAGCACACCCTGGAATGGAAGCTCGGGCCAGGCTCGGTTGGGGATGTTTCTCACTTCAAGTCTCCTATCCTGGCGGCCAACCTGAGCAAACCCCTTTCTGTAGCCCAATGTGTGGCTTTGGACATCCTGCTGTGAAGGGACCTAGGCCCACCCCAAAATCACCTCCTCTGAAAATGCAGAGTCTCCTTTGTGGGAAGGCCCTTACATGACCAGAGGGACTGTCCTGCCCCTCCTCATGACGCTGCCAAGCAGTCTGTGCCTGTGGACTGCAAAGACTTGTCGGATACAGGTCATGGGGAGCTGAGAGGCCCATGGTCTGGGTGGACAGGAGACCCAGCTGGCAGCATCTGTTTTTATTGTGAAAGGTGGTGACTCTCCCTTCAACCCCACTTAGGGGTTAGAACTCCATACTGCAGCAGTACAAAGCTCCGTGAGTCCTAGCTGCCGACTTGGCACAGATGGGTTTTCAGATGGTCCCTAGCTTTGTGCCTTACTGGCTGGGACTCCTGACACATGGCGTGGTGGGTGGTGGGTAGGAGGGACAGAGCCTCCGCACAGCTCCAGGAGTCACATCACTGGTCACACCACCACCACCCATGTGTTGCAGGCTGACAAGTTTCTCTGACAGTGACAACTGCGTAAGTGGCTCAGAACCAGGAAAGAATGGAGGAACACAGTGGAGGCAGCACTGGCACGAAGCCTAGAGAACTCCAGGCCTGCTGAGAGGGGTGTGCGTCTCCTCCACGCGGCCTCCTTGTTGATAGCACCCTCTCAGAGGCAGTGCATTTGAACAAAGCACGTGCCACTCCAGGATAGGCACAAACTCACTCTTGCTGGTGCCCGGGCGTGGTCAGAGCAGGCACGACAAGCAGAGCAGGCCTGACATGTAGTCCTTTTCTCTAGCCCCACTCAGGCTCCCCCAAGATAGTCCTCAAGTCAGTGGGATGCATGACCTGCCTCTCTCTATCTACTGTCCTGAGGCCATGTCCCTGAGATGATCCAGGCTCAGGCAGGAGGAAGTGTGTGTGTGTGTGTGTGTGTGTGTTAGGTTATTGTTCACATGAGTAGGTCAGAGGACAAACTCAGGTGTTGTTTCTCTGGAGTCCCCCACTTTTTCTTTTCTTTTCTTTTCTTCCTTTTTTTTTTTTTGAGACATTTTCATTTTCTTTCACTGGCCTGGAACGTGCTGTGGTGGCTTTACTATGCTTGGCTCATGGCAAGTGGCACTATTAGGAGATGCGGCCTTGTGATAGGTGTGGCCTTATTGGAGGAAGTGTGTCACTGTGTAGGCGGGCTCTGAGGGCTTCTAGTGCTCAGGTTCTGCCCAGTGCAAAAGAGAGAGTCTCCTGCTGGCTGGCTTCAGTCAAGGTGTAGAACTCTCAGCTCCTTCTCCAGTGTCATGTCTGCCTGCACGCTGCCATGCTTCCTGCCATGATGATAATGGACTGAACCTCTGAAACTTTAAGCCAGTCCTAATTAAATGTTTTCCTTTGTAAGAGTTGCATTGGTGTCTCTTCAGAGCAATGAAACCCTAAGACGTGTACCAAGTAGGCCTTCTGGCTGGCCGGAGAACTCACAGCCCAGCACTGGAATCATAAGTGTGCACCACCATGCCTGGCTCTTTACCCGTTTCTGGGAATCAAACTCAAGTCCTTTGGGTTTGCATGACAGCACTTTAGCTATCTCCCAGCCAGAAAGGATTATTCAGCAAGGCCGCCGAGTCACTATATAAAAAGGCTGGTCACCTACAGTCATTTAAAACCTTCTCTCTGCTCTTTAAGAATCTGGAAATGTACGGGCATTTTCCATCCTTGAAAGCCCTCGGCCTCCTGGAGCCTTCAGCTGGCTTTGTTCCTGCGGGCCAACTGCTAAGCTCTTCTTTTCCTTGTAACACCTAGCCAGGCTGCCAAGAAAAATAAACACATTCTGTTAGAATCCTGGTTCTCCAGCTCTCCCCTGGGGGCCATAAAGGATGTTTCATGCATCCACCCTCAAAGCTGTTGTAGGCAACACATTGATCAGACACGAGTTTTCTGCCACACTGCCCACTATCAGTACTAAGGTTCGGGCTGTAGATTTTAAGCAAAAAGAGACCTGTTATGGATTCCTCCCTGAGATAGCAAGAGAGCATACGGGTATTGTGACAGAAACCCCAGGGTCACCATTGCACTGACCCTGCTGTACAGCCTGGCAGAGTGCCTTGGGATTTTCTACATGGCACAAAAGACTGAGGAGTCCATTAAGTGTCGGCTGACCATCTGAAAACCGAACAGCCATAATGTGGCCCCGTCTACTGCCTGCCTGATGGATGGGTTTAGAAATGAGTCCTTCCCACAGGAAGAGGAGTAAAGATCAGTGAGCACATAGCCTTGTTCTGTATGAAGACATTGTCTACAAACACTGTTGACCAGAAAGCCCCCTGGCATGATGGGAACGGGGGTTGTATAAAGTTACAGCCTCTTCCCCGTAGGTGGGTGCTCTGGGTTTGGGTTGGAAAGTGAACTGTCTATATTGGCACTCAAACTGTGAAGTGCAGGGGCTGGAGCGATGACTTCATGGATAAAGTGTTTGCTGGGTAAGCATGAGGCCCCGAGTCAAGTTCCCAGCATCCATGTAAGATTCAGGCATGGTGGTGATGTAATGTCAGTGCTGAGGAGGCAGAGGCAGGAGGCCCTCCTAGCACTCCCTGGCCAGTCAGGCTAGCTGAGATAGCAAGCAGCTTCAGGTCCCATGAGAGACCCTGTCTCAAAAAGTAAGGTGGGGAGCAAAGGAAGACACCTAATACTGACTTCTGATCTTCTCATTTGCACACTTCAGAAAATGGACTAGCAAACACATGTGCACACACATGCATGCACCACACACACACACACACACACACACACACACACACACACACACACACACTTAGAAATCCACCTACGCTTGATAGGTGGGGAAGGCATCCTGACTCTGGAGGAGGATTGTGGGGAAAACTTAGGCCAAGATGGTTAAAAAAGATATCATCTCGCACTCTTGCCCTGCTCAGTTTCCAGTTGGAAGGTTTGTGGGGTGCTGCTGTGAAGCACCCTCTTGTCGTGGGGAGAGCATGTGCAGAAGACTCATAGAAACAGGACACTTCCTCAGGACTCCCAAGAGGTCTTGATGCCTGTGGGTGCTTGCAGAGCCTGTGGTGTGTATAAGAAGTTTAATTTGTGTAGATGGTGGGGAAAAAAGAGAAGTCAGAGACCTGAAGCAGTTTCCTGAAGGCGGGGTCTTTGCTGTCCTGGAGGATGGGAGAAGGGAGCTCAGGTTTGGAGTTTTCATTTCTGTTGCTAACAATTGAGCCACTGTGATCCTCCCTGAGATGACCTGGTGATGGAATTTCAGGTGGAATTTGATTAGAGAAAGAAGCCAAGGGTTGGGAAAGTGGTCCACATGTCAGCACATTTCTACAGCATAAATGAGATGGGAGGCAGTGGGTGGAGGGGGAAGAAGCCAGCTAGTGAGTTAGCTCCATCAACAGTGGACTCTGAAGAGCCTCACAGCACACAGGCGTGCCTCTCTCCTGGGGCCTTGTTAACACTGCCTGGACCAGTCTATTTCTTACTCTTCTATTGTGACCAAATACCTGACAAGAGGCAACTTGAGGAAGAGTTTATTAGGACTCAGGGTGTGAGGATACAGTCCAGCATGTTTGGAAGTCTGAGCAGCAAGACGAGCTGGAGTCTTGCTGCAGGAACATGAGACTGCTTATTGGGGTCTGGATGGATCTAGAAGCCAAGGAAAGGAAACAGGAAGCAGGTAAGCTACAGAGCCTCAAGGCCCTTGGGACTGGGTAACAGCTCAGCAGTGAAGAGTACTCATTGCTCTTCCAGAGGACCAAGGTTCGATTCCCAGAACCCACATGGTGGTTCCTAGCCATCCATAATTCCAGTTCCAGGGGATATGACACCCTCTTCTGGCTTCCACAGGCATTGCAAGCACATACAGGCAAAACATTCATGGACATAAAATAAATAAATCTTTTTTAAAGATTTAAAACGATCAAGCAAAGCAAACCCCAAGACCTGTCTCCAGCATTCAACTTAGCCCATGCAGGCTCCACCTTAGTTTCACAACCTATACAATTTTGAACCTTTTAAAAATTGTACCACAAACTGAGAAGAGAGCATTTAAATGCATGAGGCCATGGAGGCGTTTTATATCTAAGCCATAGTAAACAGGATCCCATTTCAGAGGAGCAATTGCATACTTCCCAAGCACAGTCAAGCATTAAGCTGACAGAAGAGCCTCTGGTAGTACTTCTTCTTATCCACCCACCTAAGACACCGAGTCACTGGACAGGCGCTATGCTTTAGGTGTTGAATCTCTTCCAGAGGCCCATGCGTTAAAGTCCTGGTGCACAGTGTGGCTCTTTTAAGAAGTGGGGTCTACCTGGAGATTTTTTAAAATACCGGATATGTGGCCTTCGAGTGTTCTGTGAGACTCCCTCTTCTCCTTCTCCTCCTTGTTCCCTGGTCAGAATGTAAGTGGCTTGCTCCTCTGCACATGCCTACTAGGTCACCATGTGCCCAACTGACCGTGGACTGGAGTTTCTGAATCCATTAGCCCAAACTAACCTTTCCTATAGAAGTGGAAGGTAGCCAGCAAGGTAGCTTTCTCCTCGCAGAAGTTAATGGTCTCTGGTCTTTTGTTGTACTGATGGAAAACCGGTTTGCACAAACCAGCCAGGGACCTATGGTTCGGAGAAGAGGCAGCACGTGGGACCAGGGAGAATGGGTGGGGAAAGAACGTCAACTTGGCTTTTAGAAAGAGTTGGAGCCCTCATCAACCAAGCACAGAGGCCTCGCTGAGCCATGGGCCACACTTCCAAGGACCCACAGACATGTGTCCACGTGTATACCTTATTAGTTTGATTTCAGAAGGTATTTCTCTCCTAGATATCTTGGCCGGTTTATAAATATTTCTTAAATCTTATTAAGATAAAGCAAAGATGTTCATAAACAAATTACATCACGGCTTAAAATTTGGAATTTATTTATAAAAATTATTTTTGGCTCATCACTCAGTTAAGCAAAAATTTAAAAACAACACTTTAGGGGAGAAACTTTCTGGCTTGACAGATTAAAAATGTTTTTCTCTTTAATCATTTATTTTTGTCTCCTGTAACAACGACACATACTTGTGAAGGTAAATGTTTTTTGAACAAGCATCTCTCAAGATTTAACCTCAATTAATCACAGCTTCAGAGCACTCTCACTTCCCGGAGGAACCGGCATCCCAGAAGAGCCTGTGTAGATTCAGAGACACAGACTTGGGCCTGGAGCTGGGGCTCAGAAGGAAGAGCAACTGCTTAGTATACAGGACACCTTGGCTTTGACCCCCAGCTCCATATTATCCAAACTGGGACTACATACTGGCCCGCTCAGCACTGCAGAGCTGGGAACAGGAAGATGAAGACTTAAGACTATCCTTGGCTCCATAGAGAGTTCCTGGCCAGCCTGACCTACATAAGACAATACACTCAGCCACTCACGCACCCACTCATCCCATACCCACTCACTTCCCCAACTCCCTGAGATCCTTTAGGGAGTCTGGGCTGCACTGGGGATCTGGGAGTTTCCAGGAGGAGAGGGAAACTGGTCTGGGTTGGACTGCTTCCTGGGTCAGTAGCTAGAAAGAGGAAAGCAGCTGGAGGTGTGAGGGAGGGAGCTGGGCAGGTGTCCCAGGGGATGTGACCCTGGGCTGGTACAGGGTGTGTGGGTGGGGTGCCCCAGCTCAGGGGTGGGAGCAGAGGGTAAGGCACTTTAATTTCACAAGGCAAAACATTTTACAAATGTAAAAGTTCTACAGTCTTATTCAATACTTTAACACTTTAGTCTCCTTATTAAAAATCCAACATCTCTTTTTTCAAATCCCAAATCCACAACTGTGGGCTCCTAGAAAATTAAAAGTAGTTTAAATATTCCCTTAGTTCAAGAGGGCAGAACCAGGGCATAGTTCCAATCTGAACAAAGCAAAACCAAACTCCAGTGTGTAAGTAATTCAACGTCCAGTGTCTGGAATTCACTCACCATGTTCTGGGTGTTAAGGCCGGGGTAGCTGCTGCCTGTCTAGTCAGCCATTTTATGCTGATACTAGTGGTACAAAGAAACTTTCTCATGTGCTGTTACTAGGAATCTTTCTCATGCCTGAGTGGGTTGCAGATTCTGTTATGTGCTATGCTTTGATGTTCTTGGAGGTCAGCTAGAACTGCTTTGTATAGTCAGCCGCAATAAGCTTGGACCCGAACCCACCATACAGTAGCACTTCCTGCCCCTGTGTACGAGCTTTTACGGTTTTCACCTTTATACGCTGCCCCTGGGATGGACCCCAGCATAAGAGACACCTGCACCAATGTAAGAAGCCATTTGGAGTAAGACTTCCATTTTGAGTAGGGGTTGAGGACAGTTTAAGTTCCTGAGACCTCCCTGGGAACTGACATCCTACTTGGCAGAAAGAGACCCTAAGTCATGATTGGTGAAATAACTTGGCAAAGATGTCTGTGGATTTCAGGCTTAACAGCTCTGTAGGATTCTGGCTTGGGGTCGCAGTCAGCTTCTAAGTTTGGTCTGCAGCCCTGATCGATCAGTCCTAGGGCAAATGCTCAATAAACTATCCCTATCTGACTGAGATCAGTGTTTGTGTGGTTTGTAAGGCAACTCCTGAACCCCAACACTGGGCTCCTCCGAAGGGCTTGGGTCATTTCTCTGGGTCTGTTCTCTATACACAGCTTACCTTCTAGGCTCCAGCTGGCTCCACTCCACTGCTGTTCTTGGTGGTCACCCTATGGTATGGTATCTCCAAAGTGCTGGGGTCTCTTGGGGCAGCCAGCTGCACTTTCACCAATAGCATCTCTGGGAGCTGCAGCCCTGCTACTAGTGCCGAGCCTCAGCGTTCTCTATGATTTTCACGCCTACAAAGCCAGCACCACCTGGGTGATTCTTTTACAGTTGACTGCCAGCACAAGGTACAGCCTTGGCTGCCTCTGGAACACAGCTTCTGTGTGCTGACCCTGAAGAAACACTTCCCAAAGACTTCACCTCAATGGTGCTGATCTCAAGCCCCAGATAACCAGCATCATTGCCCCAGCAAAGCAAAGGTTCAAGTACAGAGCTGTGAGGGGACTATGAATTCTCACTGGCAGCCAAGACACCTGAGATACAACCACTCAGAGTCTTACCCCCACTTCTGAGACTGACAGAAACAGAAGCAGGGTGACATATGTCCCCTGAAGAAGGGCCGCTTGTGCTCCCAGCATCCCATGGCAATCTCTCCTCTCTTTGCATCTTCAACATAGGGTTTCCACTGAGATCCCAAGCCTAGTAGAGACTAGAAGAACCTAAGAGATGTGTTTCTACATGGATCCTCCCAGAGAAAGGGGAATCCTGAGATAGCTAAGGCTTCATAGTTCTTATTGTTCTTCCAGAGAGCCTGGCTTCAGTTCCCAGCACTCACATGAGGCAGCTCACAACCACCTACATTAAAACATATCCTCTGGCCCCAGTGGCACCACCATGCCCATAAACTCATTTAAGCACATAACCACACACATAAAAATACCCCCTCCCTCTTTTTAAATGAAGGCAGAATTCAGTCACTAGAAGTTCCACTTTAGATATACAGAAATTGAATTCATTCTGAACAACAAAGGAAGATGTGAAGTCTTTGGTAGGTACAAAACTGCCCAGAAAAATAACACATGAGCAGAATAGAAACAAGGAGCCCCTGAATCCCTAGGCCAAGTTCCCACCATGGGAGCTTAGAGATATTCCTGTCAGCTTCTTGCATCTGAGGAGGCCAAGGCTCCAAGCAGGGGCAGAGGGGGCACAAGGTTCATAACCAGTCCCGGCCTGTTCAACCCCATACTCTTTTCCGCTGCCTCTCTCAGAAGATCCCCTCCACACCTCTGCTCAACTGCTCAACATGTTTCTTTCATTGTGGCATGTGGCCTCCAGAGGCTGGGGGAGGGGGAGGGAAGAGATGAGAACAGAGGCTCTGCGGCTGGTGTTTGTGACAAAATGAAGACACCCACAAAATACTATCTACTAATGGGACAAATTTAAGCCACACAGAGAAAGTTCTGAACCTCTATAGACTTTCTAAATACCAAGAGAAGAAAGATCTCTAGAAAACCTGTAGAAATTCCCTGAATGTCTGGTTACTCAATAACTTTCTTCTAAATACCACAGACAGCAGAAGATCAAAAGAGAAATGTCAGTTGATTTTAAACCAAATGAAAACAAAAACCCACAAGGTCTCAGAGCTGGTGGGTAGCACAGAAGTAGCTGGGGGGTCAAAGCAGGAAAGGCCTGTGAGGAAGAGGAGGGGAGCCCCTGTCTACCTCAGACACTGGAACAAAGAGCAAATGAAATCCAAAGGTAGGGCATAATGAATAGTCATGAGAAAGCCAGGAATGGTAGAGAAAATCAATATAACCAAAGCTGGTCCTTCAAGAAGGTCAATAAAATTTATAAACTTGTAGCTAGGCAGGCTTTTAAGAGAGAGAGAGAGAGAGAGAGAGAGAGAGAGAGAGAGAGAGAGAGAGAAACTAAGAGAGGAATAGGGAGAGAAACAGGGTGTGGGAGATTGGGGGGGTGGGGAGACACACGTACAGAATATATGTATTCTTTGCTTTTCTGTTGCTGAGATAAATACCATGACCAAAAACAACCTGAGGAAGAAAGGGTGCATTTGGCTTACATTTTAGTTCATTATCAAGGGAAGTTGAATCAAAATTTTGAAGCAGAAACCAGTGGAGGCCCACTGCCTACTGGCTTGCTTCCCTGGCTTGCTTGGGTACCTTTCTTATGTAGCTCAAGCCTAGGGATGGTACCGCTCACAGTGGACTGGACCCCCCAATATCAACTAGAAATCAAGAAAATGCCCCCACAGACATACCCACAGACTAATCTAGTGCAGGCAATTCTTCAGTTGAGATTCCTTCTTCCCAATATGTCAACTTGACTACCAAGACTAGCAGAGGAGAGATGGGTGTGGTTTGGAGGGGCCGAGAAAGCGAGGGAGTGAAGAAGCAAGAGAGAGAGAGAAAGAGTGAGAGCAAGAGCCACATAGAGCAGAATATTAGTCACTCTTAGGAATAGATAGATAACATTAATACATATTCTACAAATATTAAATGAATTTATAGAGCTATTATTAAAAAGTCTGTGTCAATAGATTCAACAACAATTTCTTTGAGCACTAAAGTCACTCAAGAAATACACAGCCCACCAGATGACTGTGTAAATGAAAGCTGTTACTAACATGCATGACATTTGAGTCCAATCCTGGAATCCTCACAGTGGAAGGAGAAAAGCAGTTCCCAGAAGTTAACCTCTGGCCTCCATGTGTGCAGCATTGCATGTGTGTGAATGAACACACAGAGACAGCCCCATCTGCCCCATCACACACACACTGAAATAAGTAAAATGTTAAGAAAAAGATACAGAGCCTGAACAACCCTATATGGATAAAAGGAATTGAAATGATGACCAAGATACCTGCGCGTGCACGTGTGTGTGTGCGCACACACACACACACACACACACACACACACACACACACACACGCACATGCACATGCACACACGCACATGCACACACGCCTGCATGCAAAGTCCTGCAATGTGGCATTGCTCTAAGGGTAGTTTCTTGATCAATGAACAGAACAGAGTCCGCAGAGGAAGCCCAGGCCCATGTGGCTTTAAGGATGAAGCCATCCATACACAATAATAGCAATTCTTCCCCCACTATTTTCTGAAAATCAAGAAGTTACATCTATTTCCCAGTACTAACACCAGACAAAAATTACCACAAGAAAAGAGTAATGATAGATCAATAACCTTTGTGAACATGGATGCAACAATCTCAAGTAAGATTTCAGCAAATTGAACCCAACAATATTGTGTATAAAAAGAATACATGGTGACAGCTGAGGTTTGGCCTGGAGATGGGAGGTGTGTTTACCATTTGAAAATCAATGGTGTCCTTCATCTTACCGGGAGGAAGTGGAAAACCACATGGTCATCTCAAGAGAAATGGAAACATATTTGCAATTGCAGTTCATTCTCCACCTCAGAAGCTCTCAGGAAGTGACCGGTAGACAGTCCTTGCAAGTTCCAGCACGAAGCAGCACGTTTCCACTCTCCTGTGCTTTGTATGCGGGTCTGAAGACCATACTGTGGCTCCGCTGGGTTCTCTACTGAGGATCAAAGGTGACAACCAAAATTCCCTCATCTCTGAGATCAGCTGGGGAGCAGGCCGTGTCTACACTGTGCTCCCTCTGCTGCTTCTCAGAGCCCAGCTGTGGCTGGAGAGGTGACAGATGCAGCTTCCACAGGGTGTTGGCTGGAGGATGCCATTGCACCTAAAGGCTGCCTGTACTTCCAGCACAGAGTTGACTAACATGGGCTACTTCCTGTCTCAGAGTCAGCAGCAAGACTTACCAAGCAGGACCTGCCATTTTATGTAATCTCTCTCTCTCTCTCTCTCTCTCTCTCTCTCTCTCTCTCTCTCACACACACACACACACACACACACACCTGATCACCTCTGTAGTACTCTACCAAACAAAGCAAGCCACCCATCCTATTCACACTGAGGGAGAGGGAACCTGACAAGATGGGGCAAGCAAGGCACAAGGAGCTTGGGGATAGCCAAGGGTCTGTCACCACAAAGGGAGACTCACTCAACAAACTACCAAAAAATGCCCCCGTCTCACACGACATTGGTGGTATAGAACTGAGTGCACTGAGAATGATCAAAAGCAGGGCTAGTGAGATGGCTCAGTTGGCAAACTGTTGGCTTAAAACCACGACATCCCCAGTTCGATCCCCAGCACCCACTTAAAATATCTGGGTGTGGTGGCACATACTTGTAGTCCCAGTGCTGGGGAGAAAGGGCAGGTAGATCCCTGGAACTTGCTGCCAGCTAGTTTAGCTGAAATGGCAAGATCCAGGCCAATAAGAAATCATGTCTCAAAAAAAAGATAAAAATAAAAAAGTGGTGAGAGCTTGTCAAATGACCCGGATTCCTGAGGTTGACGTGGGCGCTGTGTGCCTGCACACAGACCATCCTGATGTGAACATGCATGTGCCCACACACATACCACATATACATACTCACACACACATGCACGTGCAAAAATACTTTTGGGTAAAATTAGAGGTATATCTAGTTCACAGGGCAGAGTTCAAGGTCAAGGCCAAAGGTTAAGACCAATTCTGTCTGAAATGGATCTACCGATGCAGCTCAGTTCAAATCCGAATCCTAGCAGCCTTTATCTTCTGCGTCATTGATGTTGATTCTAGAATTCAAATGGAAAAGTACAAGATATAAAATTGCCCAAAAGTCCCTGAGGGCAAGGTGAGAATGAGACTGGAAGCTGTGACATGATTTCATTTGTCACCACGTTAATATTATTCCACAACTTGATGGGCTCTGCATTACTGGTATAAAAATTATCAATACAATTATATGTTATTTATCTCAAGATTATTAACTCAGCAATGGGGCACTCATTTAAAGGTAGACAATGGAACAGTGAAACAGAATGGAGACTCAGTAATGCGTATGCAGAGAAAGAGATGGATGCTAGACCAAGATGTGGAAGAAATGTAGGGGATTTCCCGTTGAGGAGGGCATGCTGGGAAAAGCTGCTATGTCACAGCATGAAAAGATGTCATCCCTCCTCTACCTCACACTATATGCAAATCAACCAGAAATGGACCACAGACCCACATATTAAAAGCAAAGTAGGAAACGTCTAGAACAAAAAGATATCTTGAGTCAGTCTCCTAGAGGACCGTCTCTAGTGGGAAAATACTGACAGGCAGAAGCCGCCACAATCCACCCCTTCCACTCTTTAGAAGGCCCATTTGTGAGCAGAGCATTATATTAGCTAATTTCTTCATTGTGTATTCCCAGTTGCCTGGAACTTGCTATGTAACTGAGGCTGGAACTCACAGAGATCCTCCTGCCTCAGTTTCCCAAGTGCTAATATTAAAGACATACACAACCATGCCCAGCTGACATATGTAACTGAGGCTGGAACTCACAGAGATCCTCCTGCCTCAGTTTCCCAAGTGCTAATATTAAAGACATACACAACCATGCCCAGATGACATTTTCACATCGAAACAATAGAAATAATAATTTTTAAAAAAGACTCAGAGGAAACCGTGTGAATCTTACACAGTATTCTGAACGAGTGACTCAAAACCAGAAAAAAAAAATGCAGTCAACCAAAATCTTTGGGTGCCCAAATGCCGTATTTAAAGTCACCTGGTGTTTGCACAGAAAGTGTGCACATCCTCCTGGATGCTTTAAACCATCTCTGGGTGACCTACAACACCCAGCACAGCGCGATTGCTATGTAAACAGTTGCTATACCACATAGTTCAGGGAATAATTTGAAAAGAAAACAAAAGCATACAGCTGTTCCATAGTATGCAAACCTCCCTCCAAGTAATTTCAGCACGTGCTTGGTGGAGTCTGCAGCAAACAGACAGAATGCCACGGGTGCTACTGGCAGAGTGGGAAGTTAACTGTGGCTTCTTTACCCCACCACCACCCACAAGATAAGTAAATACACTGGGTTGGAGGTCATCCAAGCAGGAGGCCCTGGGTTCAGTCCGTGGGTCTGTATAAGGAAGCTGGGCAGGCCAGGCATACGGGGAAGCAGCACAGCTGGATCCCTGGAACTCAGCTGGTGAGCGCCAGGTCAGTGAAAGGTCCTATCTAAAAGGATTAAGGTAGGGGGCTGAGGAGATAGCTCAGCGTTAAGAGCACTGATTGCATTTCCAGAGGACCTGGGTTCAACTCCCAGCACCCACATGGCGTCACAACTGTCTGTAACTCCAGAATCTGACACCCTCACACAGACATGCATGCAGGCAAAACACTTATGCACATAAAATATAAAAAATTAAGGTAGAGGGTGTGTGGGTATTTCTATGGTCTTTTGGTATTTCTATGGTATGTGGGTATCTGTGGTGTGTTGGCTTGGAGTCCTTTGGGTAAATTCCTAGGAATGGTGTAGCTGGGTCCTAGGGGAGAGTATTTCTTAGCTCTTTGTGGTCCCCCCTCTCTCATTCTCGTTCGTGTGTGTGTGTGTGTGTGTGTGTGTGTGTGTGTTCCTATGGTGTATCTATGTATATTTGACACACTTGCCTTTGCAGTAGAGCATGAAGACCAGTTGTTGACATCGGGTGTCTTGCTCTATTGAGGTAAGGTCTCTCGCTGAGCCTGGATCTTGCTTATTTCAGTTAGACTGGCTGGTCAGTGAGCCCCCAGGAGCTGCCTGTCTCCATATAGGGTTATAGACACACGTTGCTGCCAGCCCTTTATGTGGGTGCTGCCCATCTGAGCTTAGTCCTCATGCTTGCGTGTCAGGCACTGTGCACGCTGAGCCATCTCCCTGGCACAATGACCTTTCTGCAAACTTCTTCAGGATGGAGGAGATGCTACATTCTGTGGGGTTCGCCCTCTGGGAGGGGTTAGCTTCCTGAGAGGGAATTGGAAAAGAGAAGCTAGGGCCAGACAGCTCCTCTGCATGGCATCCTCCCTTGGAGATGTTGGCCAGAGGCTCACAGTGACTTGAACCCCATCATTTGGCCTCCAGAGCGGGGACAGCCTCATGCTGGTGTATTTCTTCCCGAAAGTGGCCATAATGACATTCAAATGCCAGCAAGGATTCTTTAGCACTGTGGAATGTGTCCTCAGCATCTTGAGTACTGGCAAAGAAAGACAGGGGATTTTGCGTTTCGGTGATGATGTGGCAGTCCATCTGGAAAGATGACACAGAGAAGGAATGGACTGGTGATTTCACCAGGAAACCTAGACACGGTAATGCATCATGAAGAACACTGAGTTCATCATACTCGTGTTTACATGGTCAGATTTCTAAAACTGAGCGCATACCCACAGGTTTGTCAGAGCGAACCACAAAGACAAGAGTTTGGATAGATTGATTTTGTAAAATGCAATTAAAATGTTTAAATCTGTTAAATGAGATAAGCCGGTGAGGCAGCTGAGATTCACTTACAGGCTTTTTAAGGGAAGCTGTAAACCTGAATGTCGTATGGAAAGTCGGGATTATTAGCCAAATTCAAAGCTTAAGAAAGCACTGCGTTTTGGGATGTCATTTTAATACAGCAAACACATTATGCTTGAATGGATATTTTTTAACAGCTGAAGGTAAGACTCAGGGTTACCTTTGTGTAAGAAATAAGACAGACCTGATGATGAAACAGCAGGGGAGAAGCCTCATCGTTCAGAGCAGGCCCAGGGCAGCTGCCTCTGGATGGGGAAACTGAGGCTCAAGAAATTGAGAAGCTGCCTTGGAGCCATTCAGTTCTTTAGGGACCCTGGAGTGTTCCTGAACACAGCCACCCTCTGGGTACCCTGCCTCTGTTCTGACCCCCACACCTGCCCTGGGAGCCAAGCTCCACATCCACTCAGTGGTGATGGGTTTGGAGCCCGCTTGGCTCCTGTCCCTGCTCATGAAATAGTTCATCTTCACTGTCAATCAACTTCATCAGATTTGGAGTCACCATGGAAAGACATCCCTGGTGTGTCTGTGAAGATGTAGCCAGAATGGTTTAACTGAGGTTGGAAGACCCACCCTGAATATGGGTGGCACCAGTTGATCTGGAGACCTAGACTTAAAAAAAAAAAAAAAAAAACAAAAACGGAGAAAGTGGGCTGAGCACCAGCATTCACCTCTCTCTGCTGCTAGATTGTGTGTGAGCGTGGGGCTGGGGGGAGACCAGCTGCCTCACAGTCCTGCAGCCTGACAGATTGCATGCATCCTCAAACTGTGAGCCAAATAAACCTTCCTATCTCATAGCACTGAGAAACATACAGTGTATACCTAGGTGGCCTTGGATTTCATCTCTACATATATTATGAGCCCTGAATACACTCTCATTTTTATTTTAGTAAGTTGAAGTTTATATCCAGGGGGCTCTCTCTCTGCCCATCTGTCTCACTATTTGCTTGAAATAACATCTCAGCATGTAGCCTAGGCTGCCTCAGTAGCACTGGGATAACAGGTGGGGACCTGGCTTAGTGCCATTTTAAGATGGAGCATTTTAGAAAGCTACTTCCCACAGCCTTGTCTTCACTCCCCACTAAGAATCTCTGCTATTCTGTCCTTCCTGTGCTTTCTTAGCTGGAGGACACTGTAACTTTTAATTTTTTCAAACCTTATTTTTAATGATGGTTCTTAAATGCTTTTACCTCCCTTGTAGCCTGCCACCCACCAGAGGTAGTGGAAAAGGAAGGATATGGGGAAGTGGACCTGTTTAGAAAGGTTCTTTGGAGCAACTCTCGTCTGTGTTGTCTGGAAATCAGCAGTTCAGATCACAGGTCCGCAGCAGCAGCTCCATCTACTTGTAAACACCTCACGGATACACCAGTAGTCCAGTTCAGTAGAGTCAGCAACAGCAGTGACAGGACCTAGCAGAGACAGCCAGGTCTCAGCCTTAGCTCGAGACAGCAGAAGGGACCCAGAGGGACACCAAAGAAGTTCTCAGCTGTGCCTCTCTCAGGGAAGTGAAGATCAGTGAAGACACGAGACTCACAAGCATTGCACAGCTAGCTGAACCAGCAAGCCAAGCTCTGTCTCCGTCACTTCAAACATCACGTGTCCTCCACGTGCCTTGCTTCAGCACGGCTCTCGCCTCAGCACGTGTCTCGCCTCAGCACAAGTTTTGCTTCAGAATGTGCATCCAACCAGCCCAGTCAGAGGACACAGCAACAAACTGCAGTACACCACCAGAAGTTTTTGGTGTGTTTCTCTTTGTGGCATCCTGACAAATGCAGCTCAACTACACAGTGTAAGGTAGACCAATACATGCGTGTCATTAGCGAGGAATCCTTCGTCACCTGTCCGTTCACGTGCTTGCTTTAGCAGAACATCCTCTCTCCTGTGTCTGCTTCAGCTAAACATTCCTTCACAAGTCGGCCTTAGTCTTTCACACCTGCGTCCATTTAAACCAAATGTTCCTTCACATGTTTGCTAGCAAAACACCATCCAGCCGATTTTCCAAAGAACCCTTAAGTTTCCACTTCAGGACACTACAGTGTAACTGCAGCTGTGGGCAGCCCACAGTCTTCATTCTCTTCCCCTGCTCTCACGAATGTGAATTCTATATTGTAGTTATTGCTCATTGTTTCCCTCCTCGAGGCTGAGATATCACGTCTTCCTGATCACCAATCCCGTTGAGTCCCTTGCTCTCTCCAGGGAATGCTCCCACACACACCCTTGGAAGATGCTTCTCCAGTTTCTCTGTTTCATCTCCCCGAGTCCTCAGATCTGTACTGTCAGCTGCTAATCATAGTTTGAAATCTTGATTCTATATCCCTCCATACCCCTCCCCCCCCACCACCCCTCGGCTGGAGTCCCACTCTCTCCACGTGTTCCTTTCCTCCTGGGAATAGAGGCTGACTGCCCTTAATTCATAATTTCTATCATATTTGGGGTAGTTGAGAGTGCCGGCTGCTTTTCCAGAGGAACCACATTGGGTTTTCAGGACCCGTGCTGGGTGGCTCATAACGACCTGTAACTCAAACTGTAGGGACTCTGACTCCCTTTCTGGCCTCCAAGGGCACATGCTTGTCTCTCAGACATCACGGCAGAGGAAAGGAAGCAAGAGAGAGCCAGGTCCTGCAGATCTTCTCCACAGAGGCTTTCTACAGCTTCTGCTTTCTCAGCTCATCCATGGTTTCAATTTCTGTTCTGTTGCTGTGATAAATCACCATGATCAAGGAAGCTTATAAGAAAGAAAGAAAGAAAGAAAGAAAGAAAGAAAGAAAGAAAGAAAGAAAGAAAGAAAGAAAGAAGGAAGGAAGGAAGGAAGGAAGGAAGGAAGGAAGGAAGGAAAGGAAGGAAAGGAAGGAAAGGAAGGAAAGGAAGGAAAGGAAGGAAAGGAAGGAAAGGAAGGAAAGGAAGGAAAGGAAGGAAAGGAAGGGAAGGGAAGGAAGGATTTAATTGAGCTTATGGCTCCCGGGGGTTAGAATCCATGATGCTAGAACAAAGGCATATCAGCAAGAGCAGCTGGGTACTCACATCTCAAACCACAGGCAGGAGGCAGAGATGGATACTGGAAATGACACAGATTTTTGAATTCCCCACCCCCGCCCCAGGGACACACCTCCTCCAACAAGGCCACCTCCCAATCCTTCCCAAACAGTTCCACTAATGGGCGCCAAACATTTACACATACAAGTCTGGGGACTGCACCCACTTCAGACCCTAGCTGCCTTTCTGCTGTGGTGTAAAAGGGTGTAGTCCACAGCGGCCTTACAGCCCAGCTTCCTAAACAACGATGAGGATGAGTCGTGGTGCGCACAGGGTCTCGTAGCTGAATGCAGATGGTACAAACGTTGCCAATAATAAAAGGCCTCTGCATACTCGATGAATTCATGATCAAACTCAGCCAGTGCTGAGGTTCTAGTGGTGCTGGCCTGTGCTGAACCATGTGAACCTGGGCAGGCCGTTCGTTGACCATTCACCATCCAGCTGCCTGAGACAGCACCACTCAGACGGGAGATGCTTGTCTGTTATGAGTTGCGAGTCTGTCTGTACTGTATATACAGAGTTCTCAGCTCTTAGAGAAATACAATGACTTCTGCAGATTCCCCAACCCCCAGCATCAGTCTTCAGCATGTAAATATCAAGCTAGTATGTCTTTGGATTGAGAATATTAGACTCGGGGGCTGGAGAGATGACTCAGCCATTAAATGCTAGACTCACAATCCAAAATATAAGAGACTGTCAGATCTTTTTTAAAAAATGCTGTTTGGGTTGCTGACTTGAATTTCATTTTTAAAAAAATGCTCAATGGATTCTGGGTTGGAATTAGAACAGAATTTGCAAGAGTTTCTGAAACGATTTTAAATCTTTTCCTGCCATCCTATACTATGTTTTTATGAAAAATGGCATTGGTGGTTGAAAAGCTGAAATGTCAATCAACTCTGGAAAAGAACAGATTTGATCTTTACGTTAAAATAAGCACAGCCACACATTGACAGGCAAATTTTGTTTTTGTCTTTAATGAATGATAAAATTAGTATGTCTATGAAAGGATTATTTTAAAATACTTTTTACAATTTATTATCGACAAATGTTTGGTATGTATATCTGTTTTATGTATCTATATGACTGGGGTTATATACAATTTCTTGGGAGAAGAAGAGTCAAAAACAGAAAAAGCGTAAGAAGTCATGTCCTGGATTATTTTTGTTGATGATGTGAGAAGAAACCTTTAGGGTCCATTTTCAGTGTGTGGGGACCTTAGGGTTCACCTCAATAACATAGATGAGCAGGAGTCACTGGGCCCCTGTCTTCCCTGGCTCCTCGCTGGCTCCCACCTGCCTGGAAACAGTTTTGTTCATCTAAGGGTTGAAAATGAAGCGTCTGTTCTGTGACCAGGCCCTCAGAACCCAGGTACCAGGAAATGGGGGTGAGGTCAACCCGGAGCACCAGGAGAATGGGGAAATAGGGATGGAGCATCGACCTCTGGGGGGAAACAGGGCAGGAACTCTTCATGATTAGGGGCTATACAAGGACTGTGCAGCAAGCTGGTATATTGGCTATTTTGCCCTTTCTCTGGGCTTACACCTGACGTCACAGGCAGGAGGGTAGCATCCCTTGTTTTTGCAGCTCTGAGTCCTCAGTTGCTCTCCTTAGGAGCAAAGTCGGTGCCTGGAGTCTGAGGAGTATTCACAATCCCAGCTCTGCCAAGTGACAGGTGGGGGATGGGGCTTGAACTGGCAGTATTAGGGGTGAAGTCTTCAGAAAGAGACAAAAACCTTGGCGGAGTCTAGACATTGTGAGAAAGGCGTGGCCCCAGAGGACATCGAGGGAAGACTGCGGAAAGAGTGAGCAGAGGGTTTGAGTGCCCCTAAACCTCAATGTGTGACACCCGATCCTGGACCATAGACGTCAGCAGGCAGGCGGTTGAGTGACACCCACTCTTGCCCATCCAGACATTGACACAAAGGCATGGGATGTCCGCATCTCCATTTAAAAATCTGTATTTCACTGGTCTATGGAATAATCTCCCAAAAGGCCTCTGTGCCCCACCCACGCCTACCCTCTATGCCAAGTCCACACTTAGAGCCATGTCCCCATCACTGGACCCTTTGGTTTTCAAGACCCTTCCCTAGATGCCCCTTTGTCGTGAAGTGAAACCTTTAAAGACAGGAGCTAAATGAGCCTTTCCTCTTCATAAGGTGATTGTCTCAGGTATTTTGAAATCTAATGAATGGACTAATTATACAGAAGTAGTCCAAGCAACTGCCATGTTCTCCTTGTGCCTAGTGTTCTGTGTGGCCTTCTGTGACTCAGCCATGCTTTCTCTGGGTGGGAGCTACTGCCATTCACATGTCGTGAATTTCTGCCCCTAAACCTCCATTGCATGGCTTTCCCAGCTGGGAATATGCTCCTTCGTTAATCTGTAAATCTGTTCCATTAAATCATTCTTTTTCCTGGGCACCAGGAGACCCTGTGATGTCAGTCAGAATGGAAGAAGGCACTACCTAGCTCTGCTTTTCTTCAGCCATGGCAGCATCCATTATAGCCTCAAGCAGGGGGCTACAAGGCCCTCCTGGCAAAAGTGTGAGAGGGAACCACAGCATGCTGGCCTTCGGTACCGAGAAGGCTTCTGTTCCCTCCCGAGGATTGTTCTGCACTCAAGTTCCACCCTGGATGAAGGTGACTGTGTCATCTGCTTTGTCCCTATGACAAAATTCCTGAGATGACCAACTTATAGCTTCCGAGGTTTGAGTTCACAGTCACGTCTCTGGCTGATGTGGGTCCGTGAGGTCTTTATGTGTCAGAGAAGTGAGAATGTGTGATAGAAACCCAGTTATCATGCTACAGAAAAGCAGAGACAGGGAGAGGCTGTTCTCTTTCAAGGGAACATCCCCGATAACCTAATTTCTTCCCATTGGACTCTTCTTAGGCTTCCACTACCTCTCAACAGTAGTACAGGCTAAGCCATAATACACAGCCTCTGGGGGATGTTTAAGATCCAGAGCAAAGTGCATTCTCATTAACCCACAAAGGGTCCTGGCCATCTCACAGTGCAAAACACAGTGGGTCAGACTCCAGGAGTCAAGGGCAATGGCTGAGCCATGGCTATCTGTTTCTTTTAACCCACAGCCCAGGGGACCGGTGACCACTTGTGAGGTGTGTGAGCCCATTCTTATCTCCCTAGCCACTTTCCTTTCAACAGTGTGAGAGGTTCCCATGAGAAAGGTCAGCAGTGGCTACCGATCAACAGCATCCAAGAATCTGAACCCTGGTACCACCAAGGCTGCTTGGAAGCAGGGCCTTCTTTGGTCAGCTCTATGAAGAAGATCTGGCTCCTCACAGACACCTGGTTTCAATGTCAGGAGGGACCCTTTGCCTCAGGGCCTGCAGAAACTTTCCAGAAGCTGTGGGGTAAAACTGTGTGCTTTTTAAGCCTCTATGTCTTGGGGGTCATGGATCCCACAATGAATCCTGCAGACTCAGAGGGGGTGGGCTCTCATCATGGGGAAGAGTCTTCTTAACAACTCTGACCCTGAAAGGATTTTCTGTGCAGTGGCTTCTAGTTTGGAACAAATTTGAGGAAGTATCAGGGGGCAATGCGTTCTTGCACAGTTGAACGTGTTGACGTACAGCATATGCCTGGGGGGGGGGGGGGGGTATCTCCCGAACCGATGTGACTTCTACTTGTCACTATGGAAAGAAGAGAAGTGGTGTGCCTTGGGGAGGACACTTTTCTGGCTTCTGTTGTGTTTACTCCTGGGATGTTCTGGGGAGGGCTCTCTTCTTGCCTGGGGCACAGAATAGACTCAGTACCTGACAGAGGTCCCATGTGAGTGCAGCACAGGCAGAGACAGATGCTTGTAGTTCACGTGTCAGAAATTAGGGGAGTACAGAGTAGGTAAAAGCCCGGGCCTCATGTAGGCTTAGATTTTTCAAAACCTACTTTTAATAACAGTTCTTAAATGTTTTACCCTCCCTGTGAGCCCACCGCCCACCAGAGGTAGTAGAAAAGAAAGGCTATTAGGATATGAATGAAGTGGACCTGTTTAGAAATAGTTCTTTGGGGCGATTTCCATCTCCGAAATATTTTCAGGACACCAGCAGTCCAGGTCCATAGCATGTCAGGATAGCTAACATGAATCAGCAGCAGTGGCATAACCCAGCAGAAACAGCCAGGCCTCCACTGAATCAGCATGAGTCAGCAGGAGGGGCCAGGACCAGCAGGGATGCCAGGAGAGGTTCTCTGCTGTGCTTCTGTCAATGAAGTGAAGATCAGCGAAGACTAAGACTTGAGACCAAGGATGCATTGCAATGCTAGCTGTGCAAGCCCACCGTCACTGATGGTTGAATCCTATTTATACTCTCTCCAAACATCACGTGTCCCCCCACAGGTCTTGCCTCATCAAAACACCATATGAGTCTGTCTTAGCAAAATTCCACATAAGTCTGTCAGCAGACATATTCAGAAACTTCCACTTCACTCTGCCAATGGCCTGAGTCCACAGAAACAGCAAGAAGCCACCAGAACACCACCAGAAGTTTTTTGGTGTGTTTCTTTCTATGAAGTTGTCTTAGTTAGTGTTTGCATGCTATGAAGAGACACCATGACCAAGGCAACTCTTATAAGGACAACATTTAATTGGGGCTGGCTTACAGGTTCAGAAGCTTAGTCCATAATCATCAAGGCAGGAGCATGGCAGCATCCAGGCAGGCATGGTGCAGGAGCTGAGGGTTCTACATCTTGTTCTGAAGGCAAACAGGAGAAAACTCTTTCAGGCAGCCAGGACAAGGGTATTAAAGCATATGCCCACAGTGACACTCCTACTCCAACAAAGCCACACCTCCTCATAGTGCCACTCCCTGGACCAAGCATATACAAACCATCACATTCCACTCCCTGGCCCCCATACGCTTGTTTAAACACATGAGTCTATGGGGGCATACCTAGCCATAGCATAATAAAAAATACATTTAGTTCAACTTCTAAAGTCCCCATAGTCTATAGCAATCTCAACAATGTTAAAAGTCCAAAGTTCAAAGTCTCTTCTACTGTAACCCCCAAAGCAAGATAGGGAACCAGCTGGGCAAACTCCAAACTCTGCATCTCCATGGCTGATGTCAAAACACTCTTCAGATCTTCAACTCCTTTTTCATCTTTGTTGACTGCAACAAACCTCTTTCTCCTGGGCTGGTTCCACTCCCTGTTAGCAGCTTCCCTCAGCAGATGACCCATGGCTCTGGCATCTTGAACATCTTGGGGTCTCCTAGGCAACTTCAATGTTACAGCTTCTTGTTCCAATGTCTGGGATCCACACATGATCTTCTGGGCTCCTCCAAATGGCTTGTGTCATGCCTCCAGCTCTGCCCTCTGTAGCACTCTAAGCTCAGGTTGATCCACTCCACTGCCACTGCTGTTCTTGGTGGTCATCCCATGGTACTGGCATCTCCAATACACTGGGCTCTTCTGCTGCAACTAGGCTTCACCCACAACCTCTCATAGATTCTCTTCATGATACCAAGCCTCAACTCCTTTGCATGACCCCTTCAGTCCTGGGCTGTCAACTGCATCTGAGGCTGCACCTTCACCAATGGCCTTCCATGACCTCTCACAGTGCCAAGCCTCAGCTGCTCTTCATGACCCCTTCATGCCTTCAAAACCAATAACATCGGGGTGACTCTTATACATTACCAAGTACAGTTGCAGCACAAGGTACAACCTTGGCTACCTCTGGAACTCCGCATCTTTGTGCTCTCAGAAAACACTTCCCAGAAGATTACACCTCAGTAATGTTGGTCTCTTCTTAATCACCACTAATTTCATAGCTCCAGCTAACCAGCATC
Source organism: Uromys caudimaculatus (assembly GCA_028551405.1). Taxonomy (NCBI): domain Eukaryota; kingdom Metazoa; phylum Chordata; class Mammalia; order Rodentia; family Muridae; genus Uromys; species Uromys caudimaculatus. The sequence goes on from CM052701.1 coordinate 136,409,056, forward strand.
AATTGTCCCAATAGTCTCCTTGTCCTCTTAACTATAAAGGCAGAGCCAAATGGTCAAAGCTGCTGAGTTCTGCTGCTTCCTGGGGCTAGAACATGGTCCTCTTGTTCTATTACATCATCACCAGCTATTTTCCAACTCCCTCACTACCTAAGCTTGGTTGTCCTGGAACTTGCTCTGTAGATTGACCTTGAACTCAGAGATCCACATGCCTCTGACTCCTGGGATTAAAGGTAAGTATCACCATGCCTGGGCCTAAGCTTTTGATGGCCATCGTTCCTCAAGATCTGGATCAAAAGCCTGTGTCTTTCAGCCTCAAGATCTGGATCACAAGTGTGCCCTCCATTTCTGGATTGTAGTTCATTCCATATTAAAAGTCCAAACTATTCCTTATTCAACTGAAAACACAAACAATAAGCTTAGCTGGGTGGGATCTTGCTCTGAAATCACCACTCCCTAAATCTTTTTATCTCTTTGAACATAGGGTTTAGCTCCATTTCACTTCCTGGTGCTCCTTTATTATTACTTGAACCATACATCTTACATGTTTCCTGTCTAAGCTTGCTTGTTCAAAACTCTCTTCATGAGACTTAGAACAAAGTCTCTGTTGGGTTTTTTTTTTTTTTTTTAGACTTCCTTTGTCAATGCAATTAATATAAATCTCTTACCTTAGTATCAGGTAGACTCTTCAGACAATGGCAAAAAGCAGCCACATTCTTCACCAAAATACAACCAAAACATTCTCTAGGCCACATACTGAAACCTTCTCCACTGAAACCACTTGGGCCAGGTCTGCACAGTTCAAATCACTCTCAGCAACAAAGTCTTCCATTTTCCTATTAGGATAGCCCATTAGTCCCCATTTAAATCATTCTATTGCTTTCCAAACCCAAAGTCCCCAAATCCACATTCTTCCAAACAAAAGCATGGTCAGGCCTAACACAGCAATATCCCAGTCCCTGATACTAATTTCTGTCTTAGGGTTTTACTGTTGTGAATAAACACCATGACCAAGGCAACTCTTATAAGGACAACATTTAATTGGGGCTGGCTTACAGGTTCAGAGGCTTAGTCCATAATCATCAAAGCAGGACCATGGCAGCATCTAGGCAGGCATGGTGCAGGAGCTGAAGGTTCTACATTCTGTTCTGAAGGCAAATAGAAAACTCTTCCAGGCAGCCAGGACAAGGGTATTAAAGCATATGCCCACGGTGACACTCCTACTCCAACAAAGCCACACCTCCTCATAGTGCCACTCCCTAGACCAAGCATATACAAACCATCACAGAAGTCATGACAAATGATGACCAGTAAAGAACGACAAGACATACCAATACCATCCAGTGTCATCCACAGTCTGGGTTATACTTATATTCCTTCTTAACATCATGTGTCCTTTCATGTATCTGCTTCAGGAAAACACTCTTTTGCATGTCTGCTTTAGCAAAACATCCTTTCACCTGTGTGCCCTAGCAAAACATCATGTGACATAACTGACTTTCCAAAGAAACCAGAAAGTTCCACTTCAGCCTCACACTCCAACATGGTTTCCACAGGCTGAGTGAGGGGTAGGAGAAAGGATCAAAATTCACTGCCACCAAGCTGTGGATATAGCCTGTGTTCCTGCTGGGGTTGGTGATATCCTTACTGAGCACATTGCAGCAAGGTTGGAAGGTTCCAACACTGGACATAGTGTTCAGCTGTCCAGCCATTCAGAGAGAGTCAGCTGACCACTCCGACCAAGTATCTTGGGCTTTGTCCCAAGGACAGTTGAGCAAAGGAAGGGAGGATTCAAGAAGGCCCACCTGGTCAGGGCTCTGACCTCTAGATGTTTCTTTGAGCAAAGTGAGGAGGCAGAGGTGGAGTGAGGATCTCCTGAAGTGTGGCCCACATCAGGACAGAGTTCCTGTCCTTATAGGGGTCAGGAGTAGAGGAAGTTGTGGCTTCACTGAGACCCCTCTGCCCTTCCCCACCCTTAGTGTGTGAGCTCATGGACCATGCCTTTTTAAACACCACAGCCAAGGGGCATTTTCAGAAGTCAGGAGCTTCCCACCTACACTCCAGCTCTTTAGAGTGTTCTAGAACATAACTGTGAAGGAGAGAGCCCTCAAGCTGGAGAACTTGAACCTGGTTTGTGAGGTTATAATGCTAAATCTATTGTTGGAAGCCACTTTGTCTATCAAGGTCTGGGGCCAAGTGCAGGTTTATGGCCACCCTAGTATAGGCCTGGAACAGGCTCAGTCACTGCCTGACCCTCCCACATACAGCCAATAGGCTGGCCCACTCTGATCTGGAGGAGGCTCTGCCCTTAAGAAAGTGTATAACTTGTAGATGCAGGTCCCAAGGAGGTGAGCTGGGCCAATTTCTTGCCCTGTGCTACCCCATATGGGTTCAAAGTCAAGGGATACTTTGTGGTTTTATTGCCAACTCCTACAGACCCTGCTGGAGGCCATCTCTTGGAGACAGTCAGCTTTCCACCTGCACAGTTCCAGAAGCCCCACGAAGGACACCTCCCGCCATGACTCCTTGGACCTCCTATTCTCCTGTGGGGATCTTACCTCTACTGGCCTTTGAGAGTGCCACGCCATCAGTGTCCCTTTCCTGAGCCACTCACTGCAACCCACAAGATGTATTTGGTACCGCCTGCTCCCACTCCAAGCCTGAATTCCAGCTGCTCAGCCACAGTGACCAAGTTCTGATTGGTGTATCCCCCAGAGCTTTTCTCCAATGGATAGTTCAGTGATGGAAGCTCAGGAACCTCGTCCAGCACTGAAAATCATCAACTCCATAGGCTTTGCTTTCCACAGTTGAGGGCTGTTTCTCTCATGTCCTTCTAAAGCAGGCAGGAGCAACCAGCTTTCTAGGCCAGCATTTTTCCACCTAGACCTCATCATCCACTTCCGAGCCTCGAGGCTATCAAGTTATCAAACTGTGAGACTCAATATCCTGCCCATGTGCAATATTCATATTCAGCAGCTTTACAATCTGACAGAGTGGAGGGTTCCCCTCCAATGCCAAGTCCTTCACAGTTAAGGGATATCAGGACAGCATTCTCCAATGACCCAGGCTGGGAATCACCTGCAGGCTTGGCAGAAACATTTGACGAGTTGTCTCACAAAATATCTGTAGGTTAGAGTGCTGCACAGTTGTGGGGCTATGGGTCACACTGAGGTCCTCTGGCCTGGGCCTCTGGTAGCAACTATCCCTTGTGGTGACCCAAAGCAGCCCAAAGCAGCAGAATGTGTTTCCTGAAGTGATGGTAAGAGTTCATGGCAGGCTGGTGGGCATGATACCAAAACCTGCTGGGATGTAGCCATGGCTGGTGACATACAAACAAAACAGAACCGCCCCTTCAGAGGCAGGAGGTACAAGTCCCATTTGCTGAAGGTCATTCATTAGCTGAGGTGAGCCACATGCTGCCTCCTCCAGCCACAAGGCAAGAATCAAAGGAGTGTGATCTGGTCATCTAGCTGCAAAGGCATCACCTGATGGGTCTGGGCACTTCCCCCCAGGGCATCAAATGCCCAGAGTGAAAGGGAAGGCCTCTGAAGTCAATACAGGCTGCATCCTAATACCCATTCATGGGTACAGAGTCGCTCACAGCTAGGCCTACAGCAACCAGAGGTGTCAGCCAGGAGGCCAGTTTCCATCCTTCCTGACCACCATCCTCAAGTTCACAGTCCCTAATGTCCTGGGCTGGAGGGGAACAGGAAAGTAGGTGATGGAGGGCCTGGCCATCCAAAGAAGACAGCCAGTCAAGTTTCTGGGGTGTAAACAGTAAACTCCTTTATTGAGACACTGTTACAATGATTCCTTTGTTACACAGTTTTAAAATATTTTATAACACTCTTCCTGGGGAGAAGTTAAAATCTGAGGCTTAGGTTAGACTGCTGGGAAATATACAATGTATCATATTTTAAAGGACCCAAGGTCCTATAGTTTTTATCACAGCCCTTCTGTTTACTTTGTGTGTATTTCACTAGCATTTGATATATATATATATATATATATATATATATATATATATATATATATATATATATATATATATATATATATATATATATTTGGAGAGAGAGAGCGCACACACCAGAGAAAATGGAAACATAAAATGATGCCAGAGGCATTTCTGCAAATATAATAAGTAATTTTATTGTAAAATATTGGAGCTAAAGTGGACTGAGGAGAACAGGACACATTTTGGGTTTCAATACAAATTACAACTTGGAAGGGACGGACAGAAGAACAGGACAGAGCAAAATCAGATGGAGCAGGAGGCAGAAACCGAATCACATGACCTACACAGAATCCACAGGGCATATGGCCATCTTCCAATATGGCTGTTTCTCATGCAGAGGCGTGCACAGCAGTCCCTGGCTCACCATGGCATCCTGGCTTCCAGGAGAGCTCTCCAGGCCAGGCATTTCTTTGGCAAGAGTAGAACTTGTTCTTCAGGGAACTTTGGGGGATGTGTGTTGGTGGCATTCATCAATCCTGGCTGCTCTTGGGTGCTTCACTGTGGTTTCCTTCACTTCAGGGGTGGGGTAGGGACACAAGCACCAGACTGACGGCTGGCTCTCTATGGGCACCATAGCTTTCTCGTGGTGGAAGGAGACAAGAGGGTAACTCTCAGTGAGGCGTCCGTTTTTCTCGTTGGTCCTGGAGACCTCTGCACTCAGAGAGCAGCATCCTCTCCCCCTCAAGCACCACGCACACCCTGGAGGAGGAGAGAGAGGGCAGCATGCAGAGGGATCCCTATCTACCCCAGCACTGACTGCTGCACCCATGGCACTCCTGGTGGAAATCCAATCAACTCTGCAACCCTGGAGGCAGAGTCCATTACACACTTCTCAGGCCACCCGCTGCTCACAAAGCAGTCTGGCTGTCAGCGTGGCACACACACAGAAATTAGCACCACAAACATTCAGCAACTGAACGAACGAGACCATGGATACACCATGTGCCATGCAGAAGTCTTTGTTTTGCTCATGTGTTTTCAAATGACGTAAGCAGAGCCCAGAGAGGGGGACAGGCTTCAGGAAGGGACTCCCCACCATCATGAGCACAAGGTACCAGGAGGGAAGAAAGGTCTCCGGCACCAATCAGATCTTCAGGTCCTTGGCAAAATCTCAGGATGTGGAGAAATGGCCAGGGTAAGGGAAGGTGGGGGAGGGAACGAGGCACGGCAGGCACCCTAGCGCTGCCTAAGGGTCTCCGGACACATAGCACCACAAGAGACAAGTGTAAAAAAATCAGCACCAATGTTCATAGTTATTTATCATCTACAGAACACGTGGCTCTCCAGCCCTGGACACTGTCCCATCAGCCTCTGCAGGAAGGAACACGGAAAAAGGAAGCAATCAGAATTAATTTAAGCCTGTGTTTTAATCCGAGTGTATGTAGAAAAGGCAGGCTATCAAATGCCTTTTTCCCCCTCCCCATAAAAAATTATTCAGAGCTAATCAAAAAGAAAAAAATAATTAAGAGTCTGGAAAGGGGCCCAAGCACCTGCAGTGGCAACACAGCTTCTTGCTGACTGGGCAAATTTCCAATTTATTGCACATTCTTGTGGGCGTGGGGGTAAGGAGATGCCCTCTGCTGAGAGCCGATTGCAAGACCGAGCGGGTGCCTTGGCCCAGCTGTCCGCTTTCCCCATGGGCCTGAGGCTGGGTTTCCAGGCAAGACTGAAACCAGGCACACTTAACATTTATAACAATACAACACAAATATTTACTTAAAAAATTCTCACAAAAACATAAGCACCTTTAATCCATCGGAAAGGCACGTGTGGAATGACATTTGGCCTCTGAGTGGATGTGTTGAGGGTTGTTTAAAAAAAAAATGGAGGCTTTGGTGACCTTTACAAGAAAGACCACCACAGAACATCTTTTGAAGGTCAGGGGGAGTACATATCTTCAAGTTGAAATTTTTTAAAGTGATTTTCAAATAGTGTCCCGCCCCCACTCCCGGCCAATGGTCCATTAACACCTTTGATGAACCTATCCGGAGAGCTGAAGCGTGGCAAGAGGCTGTGGTGTGGCTAGGTCATGTGATTCGGCTCCGTGGGGACACGGCTCTTTCCCTTTGTTCTCTCTGGGCATGGGGTCCAAGGCCACGGAGGGTCCGAGGCACAGACGAGTCAGGCAGGCAGGGGTGAGAAATGTTCACTGTCCGGGATGGGCCGTGCACAGGACGCCCACAGGTGGGGTGCTGAGGTCACGAGGTTGCTCTGGAGACCGGGGGGCTCAGCAGCTCCTAGCCTAGGAAGCAAGCTGGCCCCACTTCAAATCCAAACTTCTGGGAGGCTTCACCAAAGTCGTTAAACATGAGATCCACAATGGGGACTTGCTCTACTTTGGGGGTGTCAATCTCCAGCACCGTCTTCTGGTAGCCTTTCTTGGTCTAGGAAGGGGGAAGAAGTGGAGGCAATTAAAGCTGGCATCCTACCCCTGGCCCAGTTCCCTCTCTACCCCAAGGCTCCACGAACTCCTGAGCCACCAAAACAGCATAAGAGTAAGTTGGAGGAAACATGGCTGAGCAGGGAGGTGATGGGACTCTAGAACACTTCACACAAGAGAGGGAGGCCGAACTCTGCAGCTATGCCAGGCGCCTTCACAGGTGTGGGCAGGCAAGGGAGCCTTCCATACTACCTGTTCCAGAGTGAACTGGGTAAACGGAGGCACAGAAGGGTCACGATGGTGCAGAGCCTGTTAGACAGGTCGGTGTCCCTCCTGTGCTCAGCTCAGGACTCTTGAGTAGAGGGGAACAAGGCTCTCCTAAGAAAAGCAGGCTGAGCCTCAGCCAGGTTGGGGGAGTTGCCAACCAAGACATCTCTTTCAGCCCAGAATATAGGCAGGAAGACACAAGAGTACTTCTATCCCTAAAGCCAAGCAAGCTTAAGTTCAGGTGTCTAGGACATTTATCACAGAGGGCAATCTGGTTCTGCCATTCTGCCAACTTCCTTCAATGGTCTCTGACATCCACCTTTTTCCCATGAATCTTGGGCTACCCACTGGCCACCTGTCCTGAGCCGGGGTTTCCACTACCATGGATGTGAAGTCCATTCACATGAAATGTGTCAGCCTGGGAAAGGTATCTCTCCACTGCCTAAACCCTGACAGAAATCATGAGAAAGCAGACGGACAGCAAGCAGCCCAGATGTTAACTATGGGTGCAACATGCCAGGGTGCAACCTGGAAGCGAGGGTCTCCTACTGACCTTGGGTCAGTCCCAAAACTCCTGTGTTTTGTGTCCAGCTGCACGGCCTTACTCTCCTTGGGGTAGACTAAGTATGGACCCCAAATCCAAATAGGAACCCTATTGGTTAAGGTGATGGTGGGAGGTGGCCTTGGAAATATGATTAGGCCGTGAGAATAGACTCCTCACAAGTGAGCTTGCTTCCCTAATGAAGGGACCCCAGAAAGACACTCCATCTCTGTCTTGTGATAACTGTGTACAACTCAGGGTGATGGCCCCGACCTTGAACTTCCTGCATGCAGAACTGTGAGTAGTTCAGTTGTCTACAAGTCACTTAGGCCATGCTTCCTGCCATGATGATAATGGACTGAATCTCTGAAATTATAAACCAGCCCCAATTAAATGTTGTCCTTAATAAGAGTTGCCTTTGTCATGGTGTCTGTTCATAGCAATAAAACCCTAACTACGACAGGTGGATCCAGAATCTGTGTTTTCTTAAATGAGAGTCTTGGACAATTTTGTCATTTATAGTTTTCTGACTGTCCTTTGAGAAACACTGAAAGAATTTGCCACCAGGATCCTGGCACAGATTATAGTTGCTTATAACATGGTTGAGTTTGAGGGCTACCTATAGCTGATCTGGTCAGGCAGGGTGTAAGGAGACTGGCCAAAGGAATACCTAGCCACTTCCACGGTCATTGCCTGAAACTTACCACGTCATCCATCTGAGGGGTTAGAGAGATGGCTCAGTGGTTAAAGTGTTAGCCATGCAAACATGGCAAGTGAAGTTTGAATCCTCAGAAAGACACAGAAATGCTAGGTGGGTGTAGCAACTCCAAGATGTAATGCCATCTTTGGAAGACAGAGACAGGAAATCCCAGAGTAAGCTAGCTAGCAAGACAAGCCACATCAGTGAGCTCTGGGTTTGATTGAGAGACCCTGCCCCAATGAATAAGATGGATGATTCCCAACAGATCCTAATGTTGGGCGTACACACACACACACATACACACACACACACACACACACACACACACACACACACACACATACACACACACACACACACACACAGGTGTACCTGTGTGCCAATACATGAAAAAGCATGCATATACACAAATATGCACACCACACACATAAACAATATAAGAGGGAAAAAAGGAGGCAGGGACAGTGGCCCTCATCTTTAATTCCAGCACTCAGGAGGTACAGGCGGGTAGATCTATAAGTTCAAGTCTAGACTACAGAGAGACTCTAAACCTCTGTCCTAATGAGAGGATTGTGACCAGGCTATGTAGAAAAACCGTGTCTCAAAATGGGAATGTGTGGGGGTAATCTGGGTAGCTTCAGGGGCTGAACTTACATAGCCATGTAGTTGGCTGGAGGTGTCTGAGACCTTCACTCTCCTGGCTAGGCTAGGCAGTCAGAGCTGGTCACCCCTGCCATCTAGGGCCTGTTACCTCGGTCTCTGTTCTCAGGCCCAGAGAGGTCACGAGGTCATCAACCTGGCCTTTCCTGGGCCCTGGAAGGTGCTAGAGTCTTGGGGAGTCACGTGAGGTCAGTGATGGAGTGTCCCTTTCGCACACCAGTGAGTCATGAGGCCACAGGCCGATGCCAGTCCACATTTCCTCCCTTTACGGCATCAGCATAAAATGGGTCTTTCTCTCCCACTCCAGGGACCACCATGTGTGGAGCTGGCAGGTGATTTCACACAGATTTGTGGAGTCCCGTTGCTCCAAATTATCAGAGCGCTTAGAGAGGGACATATTTAAAGAAGAGACATAAATAACCATTGCTAGCTAGCAACAGCCCCCCAGGGGCACACAAACTACACAAACAATGGATTGATGTGGAATGCCTCTCTGCCCCTCCACAGGGCCTGCCGCTTGGCAGCCCCGTCAATCAGGCTACCCAGCCACACAATAGCAGCATTGGAATTCCAATTTCAGTGGCTGTGATTACAAAATGAGTCAAGCTGCCCCCCCAGGGCTGGGCAGGCCTTGGTACCACTGGCCTGCATGTGGAGGCTAGGAGAATCCTGAAGGAGCCTCGCCAATAAGGAGAGGATTGCGACCTTTCAGATCATGGCTGAACACAGGGGTTTGGGGGCAGAGAGCGGGCTCACCAGGCCAGTCAGCCTGCTGCATGCTGGTCTCCTTGGACTGCCTTGCAGTTCCACAGTCCTGCCAGCCTGCTTCCCCTCCCTGAGTCCCCTTCCAGTACACAGAGCTATTTTTTCCCCATCAGCAGGTTATTCTGTTCCGAGCCATTATCTTCCCACTTTTCCCATGACAGGATCTTGGATCTTTCCAGAAGTAAAAACAGGAGAGGGCTGCTTTCCCCTCCCCAGCCCAGTGTACTTCTGTCCTATACTTTGCCTCTGCACTCAGAGATGCTGAGGAAGCCACAGCTCAGAACAATGTTTGGTGCTGTGAATAGAATAGCCCTTCCCACCAGATGGTCCATGTGGGCTGTGGTCAGGAGAACTATTTCAGCTACCACACTCTCTCAGGGTCAGTCTGACCCTGGAGGTGTGTAGAGAGTTCCCCAACAGGTTTGGCTCCTCCCTCAGAAGCCCAGTCCTAGACCGGGGAGACAGGTCAGTGAAATTCTTATCATGCAATCATGGAGAGCAGAGTTTGATCCCCAGAACCCAGATTTTAAAAGCTGGGTATGAGGGCCTGAGAGATGGCTTAGTGGACAAGAACCATCTTTTATTCTTGCAGAGGACCTGGGTTTAATCTCAAGCACCCACATGATGGCTCATAACGATCTACCACAGTTCCAGTCCGAGCAGATTCAGGGCTCTCTGTGGCTTCCACGGCCACCAGGCATGCATGTGGTACATAGACATACATGTGAGCAAAACGCGTACACACATGAAATAAATCCTTTAAAAGCTGGGTACGGTGGTACATGCTGGCAGTCTTGGTGCTGGAGGTGGGAGTGGGCAGCTGTCAGATCCCTGGAGTTTGCTGGTCAGCCAGCTTAGCTTACTTGGCAGGTGAAAGCCAGTGAGACACCTTGTCATTCTACAAGAATGACAACCACTGTCCCCTCCACGTGCACTGCCCCCAGACTCATACATACAAATGCACACACACAAATGCAGACACATGCATGCATACACACAAAGACAGCCATTTCATATTCTCACCCTGACCAGAGAATACCTACTTAAGTGGGAGTGGTCTCTAACCTCCAACCAGGACCTGCCAGGTCAGCCACACTCTGATTTGGCCAAGCTAGGGGCACGTTTGGTTCTTGAAGCATGTCCAACACACAGCTCAGAGAATGGCACACACAAAGTACTCTGTACATTTGTACTAGGTGAGCACCCAAGGGGGGCATACTCACAGCACAGCCATCCACCAGGGCACGGATGTAGGGGTTGTTATCATAAGACATTTCCTCATCGTTGGAGCCCAAGAAGCGGATAGCCTTATCGTAGCTGCCTGTGGCGGCATCCTGCCAGGCCACGGACTGGTAGCAGTTGTAGGTGATGTTCTGGTGGGCAGAGGCACTCAGCAGCCGCAGGAAGGTCATTTGTACCACGCCCACAGGGTTGCCTTCAGCATCCACATAGGAGAGCTGGGGGTAGGCATAGCCAGAGGGATGAGCAGGGTGGAGACACAGCAATGGACAGTTTCCCACACCCCCAGGGCTTCACCCAAGCCTGTCTCCCTGAAGTCACTGCCTGGAAGCTCTGTCCTCTTCGCCCCTAGCACACAGGATCTCCTGAGAGCCCGGAGAATAGGAGTCAAGTGAAACACACCTTGTATTCTTCAGAGACTGACAGGCTGTGCATTAGCCTTCAGCCAGCAGCCCTGCCTCTCTAGATTCAGTGCCTGCCCTGCTTCCTCCAGAAAACCTGTCTAGGTCAGGTTTTCCTGCATTTGACCCTCTTTTCTGTCTCCAGCTTCCAGGCTACTTCCAAGGAGCCAGTTACCTCCTCTCCATTTGCCAGGGTCTGCCTGGCTTGACTGCACCACGTGGTGTTCCATTAAGACCTGCCTTCTCGTCCCATGGGACACAGAAGGCCCCACACTCCTGCGGATGAGTCAGCGTGCTAGGAGCAAGAGGCAAGGTCCGATTCCTTGGAGCGGGCAGATGTATGGGAATGCAGCCTTGGAGTAGAAAAGGCTCCTGGGGTCTGGCGACCACACCCTTTCCTGCCCTGGCATTTCTTGAGTGCTCTATCTGACCCTGAGTCTTGATAGAGGCTCTTCTCTTTGTAGGGCACACGGCCCATAGGCAGGAGATGCTGCAACTGTCACTTTTGGTCACAGCTCTGTCACTGTTTTCACTGTTCCCTGAATACAGCCCTGAGGCTGGTGCACCAGCTCAGGTCCTGTGTTCTGGTGCACATCTGTTACCTTCCTCAGACCACACATGCCACAAGCACAGGAGCTCAGCCTGTCACTGTGAGAGCAAAGGAAGGCCGCATGGGCTCTTGTGAACAGATGGAAGGCCACCACTGATTGTTCAGGATACACAAGGCCCCATCTTGGGAACCAAGAGCTAGAATGGTCAAGGGACCTTGGGGACCGTTGGGGAACGGCACAGCCTGCATGGATGATGGCCTAGCCTGATTAGGGTCTGAGCTGTGTGGGAACCGAGTGACCAGGTGTACCCTGGAGGTACAAGGGCATCCTGTTTTGCCAAGGGACAGGCTTCTGAGGCAGCAAACAGGCTATCCTGCTGACCACTGCCTATACCAAGCAAGTAGCGCAGGGCTCTGGAGATCAGACCCTCTCTGGAAGGCCCCACTCTCCACAACAAACTGGGAAGAGCCTTGGGGAAAGAGAATGCCACCCTGTAGTGACTTCCACCATGTCACCAGTATCTCAAGCCAGTCTGCTCCACTAGGTGCAGGCTGCCATGGACACCCTGAGAAAGAGTCTCATTGTCTTTTGCAAAGAGTTTTCTGAGGCATCAGTATTATCAGGGGTGCAAAACTCTTAGCTATGAGAGGAAGCACGGCCTCCTCACTGAGGCCTTTCTCCAGGCAAGGCTCAGCAGAGCAGGTCCCATAAGGACATTTGCATCAGGAAAGGGACTGGCAACGGTCAGTGTCTCATTCTGGTAAACCCAGCTCTAAGCAGCTGCCGCTCCAACACCGTTCTGTGTTAGCCACTCCAAAGGGCATGTGGGCAGTGAAGGAACACTGGGGCAGTACTGGGTGTGGCACACACAGGCCATGGTGACCAAGAAGACGTGACAACTTCAATAGTAATAGGAGGCAAGAATAGGGCGGAGGCAGGCCCAGAACCGTGTTCCTTTCCACCATGATGGTGGGAAACCCTAGGGATTCCCAAGCTACCAAGGACACTCCGCTTCCTTGAAGACAGCTTGAGAAAAACCCACAGTCAGACTCTGCAAAGGAAAAATGCATACCAACCGGCAGTCCGGGCATCCGTTGCTCCTGGGACACACGACTGACTTGAGAGAGGACACATGCCACAGCAGAGGTGGGGGAGGGGGGGCACAGAAGGACCTGAAGCCCTAGTACAGTTCCAGGTTGAAGTCTTTAAGCGGACCTGCCCTAGGGGATGGATTCCCTGCATCCTCTGTGTGAGCGGCCATTTTAGGCAGCTCCTGGTTCTTACTGGGAACTGGGAGCCGGGCAGTGTAGCCTGAAGACAGGTTGGTTTGCCTTGGATGGTCTCTGTGCCTCTGTCCCTGATAACCAACTCAGGATAAAGGTCAGACAGGGGCATACCTAGACATGGATATTCTATGACCATTTGCTCCTTCAGCAAGGATAGCAACTGGGTGGCTGCCCCTGGAAGACCATCTGGAGAGGGGCGAAGCTAAGTCAAATTCAGGCACACAGAACCCAATGGACCTTAGCCCTGGGCAGTTTCCTTTCCACGGCTCCTTCTTGCCTGACCCCTCAGATCTCCTGTTACTACTACTGGGTCTTCCTCTTGACAGGTCCTTCTGTGTGACAGCCGTTCTCCTCCGAAGAAAGCAAAGGAAGCAGAGGAGAGGGAGCAACAGAGGAGGATGCCCCGCTCCCAGCAGGGAAAGAGAAGGCTGTGGGGCGGAAGCCTGAAGAGTCCAGGCCACAGCTTCTGTGCGGAAGTGAGCTCCTCAGGACCTTGACAGAAAGCCAAACATGCCTCCAGGCTGAGAGATGGCAGAGGTCGGGGCAGGATGGTCCTGGAAGCCACTTGGCTCTGTGCTCACTAAAGAGGCTGAGGTTGGTGCAGATGAGGCTGGTGCAGAGCTGAGAGGCAGCGGAAGCCCCAGTGGGGTTTGTGTGAGCAAGGACTTATAGGGAAAGGCCCACTAGATTGAAGAGTCGAAAGAAGGTGTGGGCTCTTCTCTGGACCTGGAACCTCAAGCCTAGCTGGGTTTTACAAAGTTTTGAGCTGACTTTACTAAAGGCCCTGAGTATTTGGGGAAAAACTGTCCCATTTTGAGCAGGAGAGCATTGGTCTTACAGAAGTGAACCTAAACAAGTTTCTGACCTCCATGTTGGCCACAAGAGTCTTCTGGGTGACATTTTTAAGATCGCTTCACCTCTGAGATGGGTTATGTTCTAAGATACACCTAATACAGACCATGTGGGGCACTCCTAGTGCCTACAAGGTCAACAGCAGGCAGAGCCTGTGGGTCTTGCATAGCCCAAGGAGAGGGTATGAACAGCAGGGCCTGGAAGTACTGTCTGTGGACCTCCTAATCATCCATGCCCACGAACGTATGAAGGTTCTCCTACTTTGTGCATGTCTCTGACCTCTGGCTTGCCAGCCTAGGTGTGTCATCCATAAGCAGCATGTGGCTTTATTGGTGTGCCCACTTCCAGCTGTGAATACCCTGAATCTCAGTGGGAAGCTACCCGTCTACTTCCAGGATGGAAGAATCTCTGATCTGGGTGAAGGAAGCAGCGAGAGGAAGGGGCATCACACCCATCTGGGCCTTGCTGCCAGGCGTGTAGAGCATTTTGGCCTAAAGGGCCAGAGCAGGTGTGGCCTCAACTGCAATTAGGCCCATGCAGCACCCAGAGCCAGGCCGAGCCGCAAGCAGGCAGCGTGAGGCGGCCACTTACCAGGGAACCCCGCTTGTACTGACTATACCAGGTGGAAGGCTGCTCTTTGGGCCAGCGGGCCATTTTACTCTGCAAGATAGGAGATGGCGGTTTAAAGTGACAAATGCAAAGACCTTGGTGTCACCTTACCAGTTTCCCACGCTTGAATTCACTGAACCAGGAACCTGGGTTTTCTTTGGGCCAAGAAGTGATTCTGGCCTACACATCGGGCAGGGATGGGGGAGGGAGAGAAACAGAAAATAAAAGGGTTACTTCTGCCTCTACAGACAGACCTTCCCAGCTCTCCCGGCCCCTGTGTCCTGCCAAGATACGTATGCCTCCTCCCCTAAGAGTTGACATGGGGTGACAACTGCTCTAGATCTCTATGGCAGCCAGGTACATGTCAATACGGTCATGCTGGGATTACAGGTGTACCTATCAGCCTACAGTGTACCAGGGCATCTAGTGACTGCTGAAAGGTAGCAGTGGGACAGCAAATGACAAACTCAGAAATCTCATGTCAGTGACAGGGAAAGTTGCAGCCAGCATGAGTGCTGGGCTAACTGTGTGGACATCTCCTCATCCTGCTCTCAGTTTTAAGAGACAATGGTGCAGGCTCTTCAGCTGCCACCTGGTACTGCAGCAACATGGACAGACTCACTGTGTATGCCACATGGGTGTGTGTGTGTGTGTGTGTGTGTGTGTGTACACAGTATGTGTACATATATGCATAAGTGTATATACATAATGTATGTGTGTGCGTAAGGTGCATGGGTGTGGTATGTGTCGAGTATGTAGTCATAAGGGAAGCTCCCTCTGTGCTGGCTGGCTTCAGGCCATGGAAGACTCAGGCTGAGACTGAGCTGGAAGCTCTCCCCTTCTGGTTGACTTCGTTAGTGCCAGGAGTTACCAAGTAGGCTGCTGGAGGAGAATTGTCCCCAACAGTCCTCTGTGGTTGTGGGTCTTGTGTGCTCTGCCTCCAACAAGCCAGACAAGATGTACACATTGGTGCCATAGTGGTACAACTGTTATGGTGTCACCAGCTGCTTTTCAATAGGTTTAAGGTCTGTCTCACCGAAAGGAACTCACATCTGTACTGGAAACCGAGGCTGGGGACATGATAGGCTCCAGTGGAGAGGGGCACTGCTATTACTTTGTTAATGGATGTGATGTGCCTTTTAATCAAGTTACCTTTTAATCACTGGTGTTTAGGCCTATATAGTACTGCTGCTTTCTCAGTTGGTCATCAAAGGAACTTTATTTTTGCAACAGGAGATGTGGAAACAATGTTAGAGTCAGAAAGGGTGAAGTGTTGTGTAGCTATATCCTCCAAACATCTTTCCTAGAGCTAAGTTTAGTGAGGCTCAGGAAGTAAACACAACTCACAAGTCTCAGGAACCTCCTCAGACTTACAGTATAAAGAAAGGCTATAAAAGTAGTGGGAAAAGGGGGTTCTCTGACCAGCTAGGTTGTGTGCCGGTCACAAAATTCCAATGATGCAGCTTCTGTGAGCTGTAGGCCTCCTGTGGTGGTCTTTTCAATGGGACAGCTGCCTTTGAGCCACCTGAGTTCCTGTGAGTAACCCCAATAAACCCTACAGCTTCACTCAGCTATGGGGTGATATGGGGTAGAATTATATTTTCGCTCTTTGTTCTATTGTTGTTGCCCTTTATGAGGTGGAAAGATGTTCGTTGGTATCTCCCCAGAAAACATCATACAACAGAGGCGTGTGTGTGTGTGTGTGTGTGTGTGTGTGTGTGTGTGTGTGTGTGTGTGTGTGTGTGTGTAAAGTCCTTCACTGGGGACTTGTGGTCTTTGGGGTTCCTGGAGTCATTAGGTAATCTGCCATGGCAAGGGAACAGAGGATTCCCCCAAAGCCTCCAGAAACTGCAGGGCTAAGGTGATTCCTTTCATCCTAGGGCTTGTCTCTGTGCCTCCTTGAGGAGTCTCACTTGGGGGTCTATCTCTATGAAAGCCAAGGCTGCAGATATGCAAGACTGATCAACAGAGTAGGGCTCAGAGATGATATGGGCTGAAGTAATGAGTGGCTGAGCCTCTGTAGGGGGAGGCAGGAGGTCGTGTCTCTGGACTGATTCACTGTTGGTGTGGAAAATCAGGCTGACCAGATCCTTTAGAGACCCATGTATGGGACCCAGGCTCAAAGGTTAAGTGGGAAAGAGGCAGGGATATGGGTCAATATGATTGCCCCCTTTGAGCTGCCTGGGTGCTAGGACAAAATTTGACTGCTGGGGAAAGGAGGTGTCCTGTCTGCCTTTCCCCCCTCCCCCAGAGTCCTGCACCGTTCCCTGTGGTTTTCAGATCTGCCCATCAAGGCCACACTCAAATTATGTAGGAGTAGCTTCTCCTCCAGGCTCTGGAGTCTTGTGTCTCATTGGCTCTAGGAGAAGGTCTATTTATCCTGGGCAGGGCAGGTCCTCTGGCTCAGCCCACGGTCCATACTGGGGGAGGAGGGGGGAGCAAAGAGACAGAGTGCAGTGTCTGTATAGACTCCATCTGACACAGTCCCAGAGACAGGTTGGCTACGAGAGGCTGTCTGCAGAGGGCACTAAGAGGAGTGAGAAAGGGCTCTTAGCTCAACTCCATCCCAGAGACAGGTTGGCTACGAGAGGCTGTCTGCAGAGGGCACTAAGAGGAGTGAGAAAGGGCTCTTAGCTCAACTCCATCCTCAGCTCTGGCCAGATGGAGGGATGCGAGACCATAGAGTAGATCCTCATGTCTCAGACCTCTGCGAAGCCCTAGCTTATCTCTGGGAGTCCAGTATATCAGAATGCTGGAGGGATCGCTCTGCTCCTGCTGCCAGCGGCAGAGTGTGTGACCCAAGGGCGTGCTGGCGCTTACCACTTTTATGGTGGGATTTAGAGAAGATGGCAGCCCCAGGGAGCCCTAATGCCCTCTCCAGCAGGAACCCACCTCCCAGGTTCTAGGGTTGCTAGGAAGCTGTGGTGTGAGTAGATACACACCTGCTGTGGCCTCCAGAAAATGGCATGGGACAACTCTGAGTCAGGCCAGATGGAGGGACACTGAGGCTGGGGTCATGGTTATCATCTCAGATATGGGAAGGCTCATCCTCTTGCCTGCCTGTCCCAGGCCAAAGTAGCCTCTGACACAGACTCTGCAGCACAATTTACACACCTATCACATGCACACAAAATCCTACCCACAGGAGTAAGCGCAGAAAGGCCACAGGGTTGATTAACTGATACCCCACAAAATCTCTTGAGTCAGAACCCAGTTCTGTGCCTACAGATTTCCTCACACATACCCCTGCCTGGCACCCGAGAGGCCTGGAAGAGAGCCCACAGAAATCAGCTGACATTCCCAGTTCAGGCACAGCAGCTTCTAGGTCTTCTCACTTGTCCCCAAAGGCCTTTCAAAGTTTTAGGTTAGTTTGGGCTGTGATGTTGCTGAGCCCCAGGGATGGCTGCCATCCCCAGGATATTGTGGACAGCTGGGGGAACATGCTCGGGGCAGTCGTTCTTCACTTGCAGGAACCTAGGCTGCACCTGCTACTGCACACTAAACTAGCTCATCTTAGACCAACTTATGTGTGATTTCCAGAAGAACACCCTTGGTTCTGAAACTGAATGTCCGCTGGCTTTTAGCCTTAAAGTTGTATACACACAAGAAACACTGCAACCCTGGCCCAAGTGGAAGCCAGCAGTTGACACGGGTACTCACTCCCTCCGACTTCTTGTCAGGGAAGACGCACGTGGAGCCTCCGGCTGTGAAATTGCAGTAGACTTTGAAGGAGTCCCTGGAGCACCCTTGGTTGGGATCGACCCAGTATTCGCCTGGATTTCAGAGACAGGGAGGCAGATTCATGAGAATGGCTCCCTGGACTGTTGCAGAAGCCACCGCGACATTTCAGTCTTGCTGTTAAATGCACAGCCAGGGCCATAAAGCCACCGACACAGGCTCCTTTCCTATCTCACAGTATTTTGCTTTTCCTGCGGGAAGCATAAAGAGTAGCAGACAGCCCTGTTCGCAGGAATGCAGCTGGGGCACAAAGCACACTGTGTAAGTGTCTGCTGACCTTGATGGGTGGATGGTGCAAAGACAAAGAGTGTTCCGAAATGAACCTGGAAATTCATGGGCGTGGTGTCAGAATCTACTGAAATCAGATACTCCTCCAATCCTGCAGGAGGAGTACCCCTACTTCTGGGGAATGAGAAGCCGATTTCATTTTACGGCTCTAGCGCCTTGGTTTGAAAGTGTGAAGGTGAGGTTCTATGGCTCTGCCAGTGCTGAAAACCCACATTTCCAAGCTCAGCACTGCACATAATCCTGACACCAAGCTGCTTTCAGGGCCAGCTAAGCGCCAAGCCGCAGGATAACACCTAGTCAGCCTCAACACTTTGATGCTTGACTCCTCTTCTCTCTGGCTTCTCCTGACATGGTAACCTCCCTCTCTTATGTTTCTGATGATTAATGAGGGGCCTAGCCCACACTTCCTCCCACAGATGTGAGGGAGTTAGGGAGTGGCTCTGGCTGGCCCCATCCCCCACACTGGGGTCCTCCCTCACCGTCTGGGAAATCAGGATGGCACAGCTGTAGGTCCTTGCAGGTACGGGCTGGGTTCTGCTGTGTGCCCAGTGGCCGCTTCATCTGCTCAATCTCCAGCTTCAGGGAGTTGAGGGAACCAAAGATCTCTTCCATGCCATCTGCGTAATCCATGTAGTTCTCCCCAGCCCCGTCATCCAGGAGTTGGCTGGCATCAATGTTCCGCCGAGTCCTGGATGCCTGGATTGGCAGGGGCTGGATGACTTCACCTGGAGGGCCCTGGGGCGCAGAAGAGAGCAGTTATGAGTAGGACAAGATGAGAATGACCCTGTCCCAAGGGCAGAGTTAAGATGACCCTGAGCCGGAAGTCTGGGTCCCTCAGGCTCTGTGTAAGGTAGTCTAGGGGCTGGCAGCACCCAGCCACGTCAAGCTTTTCCTGCATGTACATACAACCACAGAACCACACATGCAGATACAATATACACATATACACAATACAGAACCATATATATACATCCATGTGCATGTGTACATATAAATACATGTATGATCACACACAACTGCTGTGTCAAAGTTTCCTCCAAGATTGAAACATTCCATCCTGCAGGTAAGTACCTTTAAAAGGAAGGTAAACAATTCAAAATAGCTTCAGGAAGTTCCTGAAACTGACTAGATTCACTAGGCCTCTCCCTGCCAGACTAAGCAATAAAAGCTGAGATCCCTCTCTGAGAAGTAGAGTTAAGTTGCAAAGACTCTGAGACCAGACCAGATGCCTGGAAGTTGCAAAAAACGGCCAAGCTTCCTGGAAGAAGTTTAAGTCAACTGGACCACTTAGAAAGGACACTCTTCAATTCTTTGAGCTGTCTATAGACTGCACAGTTACTCCAAGTTCCCAGCTTTGTGAGCTGTCACCCATGCTGGGGTAGGCTTTGAAGATGCAGTTATTTTTGAGTCATTTCTGCTCCTGTAAGTAACCCCTCACCCATATTCCTGTAAGTCCAATAAAAATCATGGTTTGCCAAGTTGCACTTGAGCAGTATCCATACAGTGGGCTCCCTATCTGGGGTTGAGTAAGCATGTTGTATCCCCCCCAGGAAAAGTTTAGTCATTCAACTATACACATGCACAATATACATATAGAAACATGCGTGGATGCTTATATGTGCCATTTCATACATATACATATGCATAATACACACATAGTAATACACACGTTCATGATCACACATATGCATACATATACATATCTAGAAACACATATGTATATATGCATATTCATATACACATGCACAATACGCACACAGAAACACATATATGCTGACATACATAAACATATGGAAACATGCCTGTGCATTACACAGGTATGTTGGCACATACACATAAATGCATACATCACATTCATGAATGCGTGTTCACAATACATATATACACATGAGCAATACTCATGTAGAAATATACAATACACATTTCATGTTCATATACATGTACATAAATACATATACACACATCTACACACATGATATTCACAAACATCCTGTGTTATATGGACACATGCATGTTTATATACACGCACACACATATACGTATACAAACACACCTTCACTTGTACAAATGCATGTCCACACACCTACATTAACACGCACAATACACGGACAGAAAAACACATACTTGCATCTACATATATATCTTAACAATATGTAAAGCAGCATACATACATATACACAGGGAAGCATATAGATACACATACACATTTACATATGCATTTTCACATATGCATATATACACATGCACACACTTAAACACACATATGCATACATGTTCACACATATGCATATAGCACAGAGAAGCATACATCTACGCCTGCACACGTATATGGGCATGTTGATACATATATGAACACTTTCACATATACTTACTGCATATTTGCACACATATGTATAGAGTACACACAAATGCACAAGTCCATACTTGCAAGCAAACATGCATACAGACACAAATTGTTACTTACACATATGAATACACAGACTAGATACACATATGTCTGTTCAGCAATATGACACACATAGTCGCATATCCCCACATGGCACAGAACACCCGTGCACATGTACGTCCCTTATCTCTCTGGCCAAAAATCCTACCCAGGGCAAGTCAGCCCAGGAGCCCGTTGATAGGCCTGTGAGTCTCACAGTTCCCTCCGTGTCCCCAGGGTATGCCATGCGAGTCTCACTGCATCTCAGACAGCAAGCCCCACAAACAGACAATCCCTTGATTCCCCTTCCCACGGCACAGTCTACTCACCGGGGGGCCAGGGAGTCCTGGGTGGCCTGCCTCGCCCTTCGGGCCGGTGGGACCCTGGGAAGAAAGCAGCAAAGCAGCACTTGATCACGGGGCCTACTGTGTTCTGAATGACCTATTAGCTCCCAAAAGACCAGGACAAAAGGACAAGACAGGTCGAATTCTCTGTTCCTGAGGCTAGGCCCAGCCGCCTTAACCTGAGATGGGCTAAGCTCATTTAGAAAGACAGAGACAGGTGTCAAAGGAAACAAAAACGCAAACAAACAGGTTTATGGAAGCATGCCAGCTGCGTGGGCCATCCTGGAAATGTAAGGCCAACCCTCAGTGGGCCGACGTCTCAGCACAGCCAGCAGAACCGTTATCAGAGAGACAAAAAGTGTGCAGAGGACAGGGCACTGCTGGTGTGAATGCAGAATAGCTCCACCATGCTGGAAACCAGAGAAGGACATGCTACACGAGGAGCTTGCTGTTCCACCGCTGAGTGTGTCTGAGTCATATCTGAGTGACGCTCCCACATCCGCGTGGCTGTGTGAACTGATCACAATAGCTGAGATGTGGAGTCAGCTTAGGTGTCCACCCAGCGAGTAAATAAGAAATATATCTTATACACACACAAGGAGCATTGCTCAGTCATAAAGAAGGCCACCTTGTCTTTGCATGGGTGGGGTGGGGGTGGGGGACAGGGACGAGGAGGGGGGCGGACAGACTAGAGGCACTCAGAAGTGAACATTAACAGAAACACAATTTGGAACTTTGGAACATTAACAGCTAATAGGAAGCAGGGGGGTTCAGAGGCTGGGGGAGGGGCGGGGCCCTGGAACACTGCAAGGATGGGCCATGAGGTACCAAACATGCTTACACAGAAGGAATAAAGCCGGGTTTTCTATAGCACAGTGGAGGACTCTCTCTCTCTCTCTCTCCCTCTCTCTCTCTCTCTCACACACACACACACACACATACACACATGCCTGCTAGGTTTCATGCATATCTAGAGAGGCTGGTGGGCTCCATACACATAGTAACTGTAAAGACATGGAAATGCCAATGGCCCCAATTTGATCAGGACATGTCATGTATACATAGGAAAAAGCCACACCAAGGCCCATAAATACACATGATTATTACATGTTAGCCAAAAGTGTCAAGAGGCTGTAGGATCTGGCAGAGCTAACTAATCTCACTTGATTTTCTCCCACCTTACCCCATGAACAGCTACAATTAAGATAATACTTAAAAATAGCCAGCAGCAGAGAAATCGAATAGTTATTTAAAAACAAAAAACAAAAAAACAAAACAAAACAAAAAACACTAAAGACAACAAGAAATGCCAGCAAGGCACAGTGTAATTAAGAAGAAAAGAGGAGGTGTGGAGAAGACAGGTCAGGGTGGGGGTCCAGGGTGGGGGTCCAGGCCTAGGGGACTCCTCTCCCACCTACAAGGCAGTCTGAGGTGTCACGGCCCCCACAAGGCGGAGTCACTTACCGAAGAGCCTTTAGCACCTTTGGGACCTGGAGGGCCCTACAGAAAGCAGAGATCAGAACGTCAGTAAACAGAGGGGTCACTCAGGTCCCGCTTTGCTCGGTCACCCCCTAAGAGTCCTGGCTGGTGGGCAGGAGGGTGGATGTGGCTGCCACTCACTCCCCAGGAGGATGTCTGATGGGAGGTCACCCTGCCCACAATGCTGAACTGAGGAATGACTTTGGACATCAAAAGCAAAAGGAACCCCTGGGCTCCTGGAAGGAATCAGCTGCTGGACATCCATGGCCATGTGGGCCCAAGGTCCAGCCTACACAGATTGGTCAGAGTGGGCAGAGCCCAGGAATGTTGCAATGGTATTGGAGCGATGGACTCTTAAAACACAAGGGAGGCCCAGGCTAGGTTCTTAAGAAAACAGGGCCCTCACTTTCAAGCCTGGACTGAGCTGGCTCTACTCATGCACACTGGGATGAGGAGAGCCAGGACCACTCCCCTCCCTCTCCGCAGATGCTTACAAAAGGATCTCCATTCTTTGTGAGGGGGTTCAGGGACTAAAATTTGCCCCCCCTTCCCCTTTGGCAAGGCAATCCAGGGACCAGCAACCCCTCTCCTGCTCCTATCCCTTAGGACTCCAAGGTTGTGTGGTATACAAATCAACCCTCGTTCAATCATCTCCCCCAACATCCTTGTGGTTCTCTGGACAGGTTCATCCAGTTCCCATCTGTCCTTGTATCCACTGGGTCCTATACCCCTGCATCCGTCCTAGATACATACCGGCAAGCCAGGGGGACCAGGAGGCCCAAGTGGTCCAGAAGGACCAGTGATGCCCTGGAAAGGAGCAGAAAATGGAGGTTACCAGCTTTTAACTAGCTTTCAGATGAGAGTGGAATTGAGGGAGGTGACCCCTGTGACCCTGCCACGATTCGGGATTCCCTCATAGTCCCCTTTCCAGGGACCATGAATCCTGGCTGGCAGCTATAGTCAACCACTCTGGGTGGAGCTTACATCATAGTGAGAGCCACCACTTCTCCTCGGTGGACTGGACTGATTGACCAAAACATCAGCCACAGGCTCAAGTCCCCAGGCTTAGCTCCCTACCCAGGCTGGAAGGATCTGTCCATTAAGACACCACCCTACCATTCACTACAGGAACTCAGAAAAGTCTGCTCCAACCTCTTGCCCAGCTTGGCACATATCTTGGCTCATCATGTTAGGCCTCACCATAGTGGACAGGGAGACGACATGAATATGTTTTCCAGCCACAGTTGACAGCCCAGCCTCACAGGGAACAAGGTCCCTGGGCTTGGACCTCTGGGTCCCTAATGGGTCCCATGCTTCTCAAGTCTGCACCCTGGAGATGCCTTCTACCTGCAACATGGCCAAGACTAGTTTGTGGGGAGAAGTGAATCTATAGCCACCTACAGAACCACACAAGTCTGCGTGCACCTGAAGCCTGGGGACACTCAACAGTCAGAAAAACGTCCACAGTCGCTGAGGCAGGGCTCCGAGGAGCCCCATCCTTCCACGCCATGCGCTTCCAACATGACCTAAAGAGGGATGTCTGCTGTTCCCTCAGCCCCAAGGCTCCAGACATCCCACATCCTGCTGTCTTTAGGGAAGACACTTGTCTTCTCTCCAGTGCCACACACAAACTGCCCCCCTTGAGTGTGAGAGTCTCCGCTGTTTCACCTCCTGCAGTCAAACCTAGCCAGGGTTTCCTCCACTATGGCTCACCAAGATTGCAAATTAACCAGCTACAGCGGATTCCGGGGTAAGTCTGGGGTCAGATGTGAGCCATCTGTGGCAAGGTGGGGGGAAGGATGTTAGTGGCCATTGCTCTGCCTCTCCCCGAAAGTGGACATGGCTGCTGGCCTGCCACCATCAGCTGATGGCTGATCTTCTGCCCAGCTAGTCGGGTCAGAGGCTTTTGTATTGAAGAGAAGGATCTAACTGCTAAGACCCCTGATTCTGAGGATCCTCATAGCAGTGAGGAGAGAGCTCCCACCTCCACTTGAGAGCTGGGTTTAGGGTGTGTTCTAACTTGTGTCTCCGGGACCTAGCTAAGTCCAAGCCTCACTGGCCCCATCTGCAAAACAAGATTTGGGATTCCATAGCAACGAGGGCATCCTCCCGGTCTTCTGGGAAACTAGAAGTTGCTCAAGGATGTCAGTTAGTACATATACCTGTTCTCCTTTAGGACCAGATGAGCCCTGGGGGCCTGGGAGTCCTCGGTCACCCTTTTCACCTTGCTCGCCTGGAGGTCCGATGAGTCCAATCAGGCCTGGATGGCCCTGTGAGAAAATGGAGCCATGACAGGTATTTATGCTACCAGTGCCCTGAGTCTACTGCACAGTGAGCTGGGTGACCTGGCACATAGCCATGACTCAGTGAAATGTGTCATAGTCAACATTCTGGGGAGCGAAAGTAAGCAAAGACAGGCCAGGTGACAAGACAGGTCTCATGGCCCCTTGCTAGTAAGGAATGCATTTGAAGAAACACGCAGGGAGAGCCAGGGTATGGCTGAGCAGTAAAGCACTTGGGCCAGCGTGTGTGAGGTCCTGGGTTCAGTTCCACAGTACTGTCACCATCCTGGGCACTCGGCCACAACAACCACCAAAGCGAAGCCTACAGGGGCACCCAGGCCCAGAGGCCACGGGATTTTCCTGACCATTTGTATCTATGTTTTGGCTTAGGAAACATTCTGACTTTTGGTAAGCATGTCGCCTTTTCCTACAAGGTCTGAGGCTGACACAGAACGGAAACTGCTGAGAACTGAGGATAGTACATTCATTGGAACATCTTTCAAGAGAAAAGGCCCCATATTTGTCGCATATATCTTTTGGCTCCGTATGAGCACCTACAGTGTTCTGGAAGGACTTCCGAGCGGAAAAGGATGTTCCTAGTTGCCTTCTCTGTGAGCAGCTGTTTGTCTGTGAGCTCGTTTATTTACAAATAAATCAATGGAAGGAGAAAAGCCACCATCCGTTAATGAAGCCACCAGGGCTCTAGAAGGTTCTCGTCAATTCTGGGACTTCTGGGACTCCTGGCATACAGACACGAGTCTCAGAGCCCTGTGTGTATTTTTCTTTTGTTGATCTACCTCAGGGTTCCATGACAGCCACAGCAGATACTTGGTGGTGGGTCAGTAACTCCTGTGACTGAATCAAGGATGCTGTTTACAATGTTGGGGTCCCCTAAGTCTCAGCTCACCTTTTCACCTTTGGGACCGGAGTCTCCTTTGAGGCCAGGGAGTCCTGGAGGACCCTGCAGGAGAGGGGAGAGGAGTCAGTGTCCTTGTCCCAGGGGGTTCTAGTGCCCCAACAATACAGACACACTGACACTGCATGCCACTCACCATGGGGCCAGGTGGACCATCGGGGCCTGGGGATCCTGGAAGGCCTTGCTCACCCTGAAACAGAGTCCGTTGGTGTAATTCTGTGCCTCCATTAGCACCTCTCCCTCATCCCAGGCCTGATAGGTCACTTACCACAGGACCAGGGATCCCACGAAGACCATCGGGGCCAGGCTTCCCAGGGGCCCCTTGGGGACCAATGGGGCCAGTCTTCCCAGGAGGGCCTTCTAAGCCAGCTTCTCCCTGTAGAGGGGGATGCAGATGTTCAGAGGCTCAAAGGGCCCAACTCCTGGGGTACTGCAGAGATGCTCCCATGTGTCCTGAGTGGTGCCACACCCCACCTTCCTGTGGAGGCTGACTTGGCCTAAGCCCCACCTTCCTGCGGAGGCTGACTTGGCTCAAGTCGCATTCTGTTATCCAAACACAGTGGCTCCCTAACACCTGCTGACCACAGAAGGTCACTCACCCAGTGCCAGGCCACATAGCACCCAAATGCAGAGCTCACTAAGTCTCAAAGATGGCAAATGTTCCCATCTTGGCTGTGTGGGTCACCTGCAAGTGTGGCTGGGTGTTCCAGTGCTGGGCACCACATGGACCATTAAGGTACTGGCTATCCCAGTCTCCCACGGCCTCACTTCCTGTGTGCTGTCTTCCCCTCTGTCACAGGCCTGGGCGTGACCTCACCCTGCCCTCTTTCTGCCCTACTCCCTCTGACTTCTTTGTCCTCCCTGACCCTTCCCACCTCCCTCTGCGTCTCTGGCTCCTCTGTCCTCAGGCTGAGTGCTGCCACTGCCCCAACCTCTTTGAGGCCCACAGATGTGACAGCCACCAGGGTAACTTACCTTGGCTCCTTTCTCCCCCTGCCTGCCTTCAGGGCCTGCAGGGCCTGGGGGACCCTAGAAAAAACAATAGAATAACAAAGACTTGAGTTTGGAGACCAGACCTAGAGTTCAGGGAAGCTACAGGGTATGAGGCCACCCTGGACCACTGGCCAGTGAAGATGCAAGCCCTCATAAGGGGTACCACAGTTCCAAGTGCTCTGTCTGGTGTATCTAGAGATGTCTTAGGTGCCTTGCATATAGAAGGCCCTCTCCCGACTGCGCACTCTTTGGCTCAGGTGCTGCATGCAGTCCAAGCACCCACGGGAGCTTACAATATAGGTGCCTGTTCCTAGGCCCAGTCTCTTCTCTCATAATGGTCAGGTCTAGGGATAAGGAGAGCCTA
Source organism: Uromys caudimaculatus (assembly GCA_028551405.1). Classification (NCBI taxonomy): domain Eukaryota; kingdom Metazoa; phylum Chordata; class Mammalia; order Rodentia; family Muridae; genus Uromys; species Uromys caudimaculatus. Next base: position 136,436,151 of record CM052701.1, read on the forward strand.
GTTTTTGAAGATGTTTTCCCCACATGATGATATGATGGGCATGTCAGTCACTGGCCATCCTCAAACACCCCTGATCTAGACTCTGCTTCCTCAGAGGTTACTCCACCTGTGTCACCCCCACATATCTGTGACCTGATGAGTGTGTCCCACATTTCAGATATACATGTACCCTCCTCGGGGCCATGTGGGGCACCGGGGACTCCACAAGGGGTAGAGGGCTTTGTGCAGGAAGCAACCAGCAAGTGCGGAGGAGTGGGCAGAAGGACTTACCCTCTTTCCTGGAGGCCCAGATGGACCAGGTTCACCAGTAGGGCCAGGGGATCCCTGGTTAGGAGAAAGAACACAGAGTGTTAGAAATTTGTCCCATCAGGACACACGGCTATGCTGCCCACAGCCTAGGAAACACATGGAAATATAGTCCTTTCCATGGCCAGCCCTGCCAGGGCCCCCACTCCGGTGTGAGCATAGCAAGTCCACAACAAAGTCCTCACAGCCTTCACACCCTGCGCCCTGTTGGTGGCACTCAGAGAATCCAACTCACATCCCACAGTTGCTGCACCTTGAGCAAAGAGATCCCTGGGGCATGCTTGCATCTGGCACTCTGGTTTCTACCATGCTTCCATCACCCACCTCTCACTTGCAGAACGACCAAGACGGGAGCCCTTTCAGGGGCTTGGGGAACAGGGGTATAGACAGGACACGTCTGGCTCACAGCCCGTGTCCCCAGTCCTTCGTTTCCATTGCTGCCTGTCTCAGATCAGTGACACAAGTATTTGCCCTTGGGTCAGTGATACAGTTTGGATGGCCTCTGAAACCCAGGCTCATATCAAATTGCCCTTGCGCTGGTATTGACGGGAGGGGCCTGCTTATCAGGTCATGTATGTATGGATTTCATCACCATCAGAGAAATGAGGGGTTAATAAAAGAGTTTATAAAAGGGAGTTAAGCCCACCTCCCCCTTCCCAAAACTTCATGGTGACATCCACTACAGTCTTATTATTGTTTGAGACAGGGTCTTACTCTGAAACCAAGGCTGAGCATGAACTCATCATGTAGACCAGAAAGGCCTCAAACTTGCGGCAATCCTCCTGCCTTAGTTTCTTGAGTGCTGGAATCAGAAGCATGAGCCACCACGTCTGCTCTTGCCTTGTTAAGCCACAGCACGACACCCCACCTGATAAGGTCCCTCTATCTTGACTTCCTGGCCTGCAGCACTAAGCCCAACACACTTGTCTTGTTTTAATCTCCCAGCCTGTAACATTCACATTAGCAGCAAAAAGACCTTGACAGTCAATCGTTCCTAGGAGCTAGTCCCACCTTGGGTGTGGCTGAAGAGACCTCTGACAGAGGCGCAGTCCAGCTCAGGGACCTGAAGATGTCACCTGGTCTCATCCCAAAGAGACCACTTTACATTAAAACAGCCACTAGAGGTCAAGCGGCCACAGTCACAGGATGTTGGGCCTGTGGGAGGGGTTGTACACCTGTTGGTCAGCTTTGGCTGACATTCAGGGTGAGATCTAGGGCACTTTGCAGAGCCCTTGGAGCTTTGTGCAGGTCCCCTGGTGGGACTGCATATACATCCCCCTTTGGAGGAAGAGTCCCAGCCTTCACCAAGTCCTTGGGGCTCCTGAGCTCAGCCCACAGTCAAGACGGACCTAGGTTTGGGTTTCTCATAAAGACCCGAGAATGTAGGGAGCCCCCACCAGAAAGCCATCAGACTGGACACTCACCGTCTGCCCAGGTTCACCATCGTCTCCTTTGTCACCAGGTGGGCCATCTTGACCCTGTGGGAACAAGAAAGTTGCTTCCACTGCACAGATCAAGTTCATCTAGCCCAAGTGTGTCCTCAGATCCTTTCCCAAACCCAAATGCTAGGCACTGGAACAGGCACAGCCTAGAGAGGTGCTGTGTCCTTGAGAGCCCAGTAGAGGGGTGGAAGCAGAGAGCAGGAAAATCAGGGGTGACAAGAGGCATCAGAGATGAGATGGACACTTACTGCAGGGCCTGGCTCTCCAGGGGGACCAGGGTCTCCAGGAAAGCCCACGGGGCCCTGAGAAGAGAGAAAGAAGCTATCAGCAGCCTGGCACACCCTGCCCAGCCCACCACAATGCAGGTAACAGGACAAGGGACAGTCCCAACACCTCCAGCACTTTTTTATTAGGGGACCCCTATCCTGAAAAGTCCAAAGTGCAGCAAACCCACCCATGAGGCAGGCCCAGGGCAGCAGCCTTCTGCTCTTTGGACACTAGTGAGGACACGCATCCTGTCCACACATCCACTCTGGTGGCCCCTTTGATTTCTGATGCAAAATTGGGGCCAGCAGGGAAAAGCAGTACCCTGTGACTGACCCCCGTGAGCCCCCACTGGATGCTGCTTCTATCCCACGCCTCCCTGCTCCCCTCTGACAGCCTCACCAGTAGCTGGTGTGGACACCTCTAGAGCAGACAAAATGACCCCTAAGACACACAGCATTCGCACAGGTGTCTCCATATCAGGGTACACACGAGGCAGGCACTCCAGGGACTCAGAACAGCCTGTGTGCAAGGGCACTGCCCAGACACCACAGCATCTAGCATTACTCACAGGGCTGCCTTTAGGGCCATCATCTCCAGGAGGGCCTTTGGGTCCAGGGGGTCCAGCAGCACCAGAGGGGCCAGCTTCTCCCTTCTCCCCTCTTTCTCCTTTAGGTCCCTGTGGAAGAAGAGGCTATGGTTCAGTTCTCAAAGCCCACTGGGCGCTCACCTAGAGTCTGAAATGTGCTGGCCTATAGTGGGGCGTCTATGGACTCATTGCTGCACCTCAATGACAGCTCTTTCCCATCATTCCCTGGGTCCCAGGATGGAGACTTGCTCTCCATAGCAACCCCATATGTAACGGGCAGGCAAAGAGCCCTGCCCTTCTCAAACCTCCAAGGTCTAGGCTCAGCTCTATGTTAGACTGGCTCCTGGATTAATAAAAGGCAGCTAGGGTTACTTTGGGTATCTCCAGCTCCACAGTTCTCCGGCACAGGAAACTGAGACATCTCAGTCCCCCAGGATGCTTCTTAGGCCTGACCACACCCCAACCTTTAGAGGCCTGGCTATTCTCAGGCTAGCCTTGAACATCTGAGTCAGCAAGGTAGAGATGGTCACAATCACAGCAGCCTGTTAAAAGGCCCATGTACCATAGATGGTAGTCACTGGTGGCCATGAGGTATGTGGTCAATGCTGAGGGCTGCCCATGTACACACGTGTGCTCACCCCCACATCTGTACACATGAATGCACCTAAGCTCACTCCACACAGCGTGCCACACTCTCCCACCATAGCTCTATTGTTGCAGCATAGGCCATGACTCCCGTTTCACAGGAGGGGAAACTGAGGCAAACTTGAAGCTTTTGGTCCAGCGCCTTGTCAGTGTTCCCACTGGGCACATCCTACCCTTCCTCCAGGGCCACACTCACCAGGGGACCTCCTTCTCCTGGAAGGCCAGGTTCTCCAGCTTCGCCAGGCTCTCCCTGAGGAGACAAGTCAGTGTTAGAAGGTTCCTTCACCAACAGTGATAGCGGAGGGTCCATCTGCCAGCACCTGCCCATCTGCTCACTCTGCCTGCCAGTCCTTGGGCATCTGGTGTCCAGGACTCTGTGGAAGTATGGTTATTGTCTCCAGATAGCTCACAGGAATGCAACAGGAAGCCAATCAGGAAGAGAGAGTTTGTGAGAGATGAGGGGGGTGTGGGGGAAGGGGTAGGATACAAGGAACACCAACTAAAGGCTGTCCCAGGCAGGCAGGTGCTCTGCTTCCTGACCACGGATGTGATGTGATCAGCCACCTCACACCCCTGCCGCCATGCCTCCTCCGCTAACATGAGCCAAACAAGCCTGAGCCTTTCAATTGATTTTCTCAGGTATTCTGTCTGAGCAATGGGACACAGACTAACACAGGACAAAAAGCAGGGCAGAGAACAGAGGCCCAGTGCATTCTCCTGCAGCCCTGAGACAGGAAGGAAGGGCCTGTGGGGTGGTGCAATCTAAGGCTGTGCAGGGGTGAGGAGGGAAGGAGGAGACAGCGGGGCCTCTACCCCTGCACCCGTTTCTCTAACCTTTCATATCATAAAGAGCAGAGCAGCATGTGCTGAGCCTAACACCCCACATCAGAAGCAAGCCCTCGCAAGGGCAGGTAGCAAGCTCCCAACCTCCCAAGGCCCAAGATGGCTTCCTAAGGCCGTATTCTCAGCACACTGTGGAGCTCAGTCTCACACTGAAACTGCCATGGTGCCCACTCACATGTATTCATGCTCACATATGTGTATTCAGAAGCATGTGTGCACACATTCACACGTATTCATGCCCACACGCTCGGACTCACTGCGCTCAGTCTCAAGGCCAACCGGAAGGAATGACAAGGTCCTAGCTGTGAGAAAGCAGGCCGTCAGAGCAAGCTCAGTGTGGAGGGAGAAAGGGTTGACTTTCACCAGGTCTGAACTGGATGGAAGGAGGCCATGGGGCTCGGAGATCAGATGGGCACATTATTGCTTTAGATTTTGCAAAGAGCTATTCCAAATGAACACCGTCAGAGTTCCCACCTCGGGCTCATGAGTCTACTCACGAGTCACAATGGGTGTGATGGGAGTGTCTCTGCATAATCACGTATACACACACACATACACACATACACACACACACACACACACACACACGCATGCATGTGTGTGCACATACACAGGCACACGAGTGCATACACACATGGGCACACAGGACTGTGTGTACACCCAAACACACTACTTCTCATGCAGCCGTGGAGCAGACACAGATAAGGAGGCAGACATCACCTTTTCTCCGACTGCACCAGGGTTGCCAATCCCTCCGGGAGGACCTTGTGGCCCATCGGCACCTGGAGCTCCAGAGGGTCCTCGGGGTCCTGGTGGACCAGGAGGTCCCTGGGAAAAAGAAAGGCCATTGAGTAAGACAAGATGTAAATATCCTTCTTTGAAATGAAAGCGAGGGGAGTCATATTGGGTCTCAATGGCACAGCCTCTTACCATCTGGCCCACGTCTCCTGTCTCGCCCTTTTCTCCTGGAGGTCCTGGCAAACCCTGTGGATAGAAAACTGTGGTGAGGTGCCACTCTGTGAGAGACGCACATGGCTCTCAGGACCACCACTCCCATGATGTTTCCTGAAGGCCCTGAAATGGGTTTCCATGAATCTGCCTCCACGGAAGAATTTTTCCTGCTTCCAGGGCTCAAACAGCCGAGGACATAATCAGAAGAGAATGCAAAGATTTATGGGCAACAGCGCTTATGGTGGCTTCCCATAAAACGATAAACCTAATGAGCCGGCAGCAGGGAACCTTCTGGATAAATCAAGTCCCCACCATATGCCAAATACTACCAGTAACTAAAAACTGTGTTTTCCAAAATAAAGTCTTGTGTTCAAAGAATACTTAATGGCATCCAACATGCCTCGTAAGATAAAATATAGGCTGGTATATGCTTTACAGCACATGGTGAGCTTGAGGTTTTACTGACATCATGTAGAGTCACGTGGTAGGAACAGGTAACCTAGAGGGCACTGAATGAGGTGGGCTGGGTTGGTAGCTGTCACTTCTAGGTGGTGTGTTCAGATGAGGACTTTGTACCTCTTTCTTACTGGACACCATTTCCCAGGATTCCTCAGTAAATGTGCAAACAGCTTTGGCTGTGTGTGTGTGTGTGTGTGTGTGTGTGTGTGTGTGTGTTCGCGTGCAATAGTGGCAGCACTTCCAATCTCTACTACTGAGACTCAGTTTCCCTATTCTTAAAATGACAGGAAGAATGGACTCAGCAAGAGACTGACACCTCTGCTGGAGGGTCCTGGGAAGCTGGTTACCTGCAATCCCACTGGCCCTGGCGGTCCGGGGAAACCTCTTGAACCTTCATCTCCTTTCTGCCCAAACAGGCCCTGCTGTCCACGAGGGCCAGGTTCACCATCTGCTCCCTGGAGGAAGGAAATGAGTGTGGGTGAGCTTACATGGATGGACAACAGGTTGAGAAGCAGGCCTTGCTACGTCATCCAACACAGATACTCACCGAAGGGCCTGGCTGTCCAATGGGGCCTTGAGGACCGGTAGGCCCAGGAGGACCCTGTAGGTGTCAAACAGAGACATAATTGTTTTGGAATTGCAGATGAGTGCAGGAGTAGGTCAATTCTGGCTCCAGAAGTGGCTGGCTTGTACAGGATGTGATTTATCAGTCCCCAAATATGCCAGTCATCAAAGGAACACCAACTAGTAACATTATAGCACAAGCCATGTTATAAGCTTTGAAACATGTGCAAGGCTCTCAATTCAACCATGATTGTGTTGCTGTGGGCAATAGAAACAGGACAGATCAATATGTGTCCTCTCAGCAACCGTTACATGCCCTGTTGTGGCACATGGGGCCCCTGGGATAACAAGTGCTGAGCTAGGAAGGACTCCACCACTCTCATGCTGTCCCTAAGCACCTATTACTGTGGGTGCAGAACAGGGAGAGAGAAAAGCCAGTCGGAACAGAGGCCCTGCTCTCAGAAAGCCAGGGGCCTGTAGAGAAGCCTGGGGATGTCACCTCAGGAGTAAGAACACTGACATTAATCTGAGGCTCAGATGATCCCCCAGTTTGGAGGGTCTCATGGCACTGGAGAGGGCTGGTGTGGGTGACCAGGCTGAAGCACCCACACCCTAGCATCTCTGAATGCATGAAAGGCCAAGTACATATGGATGCTCTGCAGAGGCAGAGCTCGGTGGTCCTCAGTGCTGGGCCCCCAGGCAGACGCATGACTGGTCACAGTCTCATGCCAAGAGACTCTCTCACACACCTGAACATACATGAATACACACATGTGCATGGGACATTCTCAGGAGAGAAAGCCAACTGGTGTGACCCAGGAGTTGGAGGATCCTGGAGTATGAACCCAGGGTACACATTCTGCGCTCAGCAGCCGCCCCTGCACACTCTCACTCACCTGCTCGCCTTTGTCACCCTTGCTTCCTTTCTGCCCTGGCTCTCCGACCTCTCCCTGCAGATGGACAGGGAGGACACCATTAGTGTGTGCCTTTCTTGGTCCCAGGACTCGCCAACAGAAAGCCTTTCCTTATATGAATTTGATATTCTTTCTGATTTTGGTGTCTGTGTGTACATAGATGTTCCTCTCTCTCTCTCTCTCTCTCTCTCTCTCTCTCTCTCTCTCTCTCTCTCTCTCTGTGTGTGTAGGTACATATTCACATGTGTGCATGTGGCCTGCATGTATGTCTTTACACTGTATGTGGCCACTCTAAGGCCAGAAGAGGGTGCTGGATCCCTTGGAATTGGAATTACAGGTAGTTGAGAGCTGCCACGTGGATGCTGGGAACCCCAGATAAGAGCAGCAGTGCTCTTAATCACTGAGCCGTCTCTGCAGACCTACTTGCTGTCTGTTCCATTTCTCAATGGCCTTGAACTCACCTCTGTAGACCAGGCTAGTCAGCCAGAGAACCCAGAGATCTTCCTGTCTCTACCTCCCCAGTTCTGAGATTATAGACACACCACCATACCTGGCTTTTATAAACAAGGGTTGGGGATGTCACACTCATGTCCTAAGCTTGCAAGACAAGCACTTTACTGACTGAGACATTTTCCCAGCTCCCCTGTTTCCTTTGTGATTCTTGGATTATTGCCAAGCTGTTAACAGTAGCATGTTGATGTGGTGATCTAATATCCTCTCTGGTGTTTCTGTTGGACTGCCTCCCACACAGAGACATAAGACTAAGACGTCCTTTGTGCAGAGGTGACAAAGTCAGAAATATCACCAGAGAGCTATGACAAATGGAGATAGGCCCTGAAGAGCTAAGCCTCACCGTCTTTCCTTAATGAAGTATAAAATCCAGGCTCCTCTGTAATGGTATCAGAAATAGCAATAAAAACAGAGCTTCGATCATTCAAGAGAAGACGCTTAAAAATAGACTCAGAATAAAAATCTCATTAAATCCAGCCCCACACAGTCCCAGTCTGAAAGAGTTCAGGGGGAGCAGGGAGCAATTTCTGCAGCTCGGGCTACAACCTGCACACGTGTCAGGCAACAGCAGAGTGGCAGAAGAGCCAAGTCCTTTCCAGGCTCCCCCCACCCACCCGACACCCACACTACAGGTCTTGTTTGTTGCTATGTATTTGTGTGCTAACTTCAGAATCACCCCCTCATGCCAGGTTGAAGAAGCACAGCACTGTTCTGCCAGCCAAATCCTCGTTATTATATACACTGCTGTTTAAAACACCGCCCGTACACCCCCTGCCTGCCTGGCCACACACGCTCCAAATCCTCCATACCTTATCTCCATCTTCTCCAGGAGGACCCACGGGGCCGGCTGGTCCAGGGAGCCCCACAGGACCTTGGAGGCCATCTCGGCCAGCTGGGCCTTGCGGACCTTTCTCGCCCTAGAGAGGACAGGCAATTCAGACTCAATTGTGGCCACTCATTAAGGATGAGGGAACGGAGGCACAGCTGATGCTGTGGTTTGGACATGCAGGGGTGAAGGCTTGTCTGTGGAGGCTGTGGGAAGGTGAGGAGCTGGAGGTAGTGAGAGGAAGAACACCACCACATTGTTCTGGAGGATAAGAACCTGCCCGCCCCCCTTCCTGGCTGCTATGAGGTGAGCGGCTCGGACCCAGCATGTCCTTCCGCCAGGGTGCTCCTACAGCAATGGAGCCAAGCACAAACCGAAACCTCTGGAACCATGGGGCCCAAACAAATCCTTTGATTTAAGTGGTGTCTCTCAGATATTTGTCAAAGTGACAGGAAGCTTATTAGCAGAGCTTGTGAACGTAAGCCTCTGAGCCTGTTTGGTGAGCAGAGACCACACTGTGCTCTAGGATGGCCTGAGCAGCAGCTTCTGCAAACTGTGTTATTTTGTCAATTAGTTGTGACACCCTGCCTGTGCACAAACCGACATGCATATACACGTGAACACATGACATGTACATAATGACAAATAAACAAACACACATGTCCTTGGTCGTCTTCACACAGAAGATATTATACACAAGCATACTACACATGCAGGCATATACATACATACAAATGCATGCAGACATGCATAGCCACATGCACAAAGCATACCATGCATGCACACAGACATATACATATGCAAAATTATCGCTTCTGCCCTCAGAACTCTGACTTGCTTCACTCATGACTGCCCCTTCACAACCTCCTGTGATCTCACTAGTTCCTGCTGTGCTTGGTTTTGATGAAATCCCATCACCTGTGAGGACCAAGCATTTTCTCACCTCAGCTAGGAGTCCCTTTCTTCCAGTGTCACAAAGAATAAAATTGTGTGCAACAGGAGAGGAACACAGGTGCTTGGTTAGCCCATCCCATCCTTCCTGCACCTTGAACCCTCTCTCTGAAGTCAGTCTGTCCTCTCTTAGCTCGTACATGCTCTCGCAGGTCCAGGGTTTCCAGGTTTCCTGTCCCTTCCAGGGACCCTTCCAGGTCCCTGTGCTCCCTGTCAGGTTGGGAGTTTGCAGAGACCCCAGACACTCAACTTTTTCCTCCTGCTGGAGCTATTCTGGGAGAGAGTATACTTTTCCCTGCTTAGGGCAGTTTTTGCAAGGTTTCTGCTTAACTATTGAGTCTTGGGAAACAGTGAGCTTCCTCCAGCTGAGTCTCTGAGCTCCACATGTCCTGAACCTTCAAGGACTTCTGTGTTGCAGACAGAATCTAGCTGGCTCTGTGTCCTGGGCACCTCACTAAAGATACCACAATGTTATCAATTGCCCAAAGTACATTGCAAGGTTCTCCATGGTACTGATGTCCCAGTGTGGTCTAAATGTTCTCCCCCTAGTGAGCCCAGAGAGCAGGACACACAGAACATAGAGCGTCACTAGCAGAAGCCAGTGGGCCTGTGTCTAGCTCAGTGCCCCATACTGATCCTCCACCGGGGCTCCTTCCAGCACTCTGCTCTGAGATGGGGAAGCTGGGATGAAATCTACCCCCTGCCGTGGGAAATCAGGGCTGATGGGGGGGGCATGGAGCTACATAGGAACTGGGGAGATGAAGGGGGGTTGGGTGCTACTAAGGGATTGGGAGCCATGCTGGGTGATCAGAGAAGGGCTGTGTGGAAACCCAGGCTTCAGAGACATTTCAGAGCCCAGTGAGCTCAAGCCTTATGGAGGACCTGTCTCGCTTTCTGGGGACCTGCCTGCCACCCTCTGCCAGTGTGTCCCTCCTGTGCTCTCTCATCAATAAAGGGACCACCCATTCCCAAACACCCGTCTTTTTCCTAAAAGGCCCAGCCGTGGGCTGAGGACAGTGAGGAGGGGGTGCTCACTTGGCAGACAGTCTGTCCCAGCTCCTCAGGAGGCACAGAGGCCAGGCAGGGAACAGGTTTATAGGGGCAGACTGTCTAGCCACTGTGATGTCAGCGTTCCGGGCAGGCCAGGCTGAGCTGCCTGGGACTCCTCAGAGTGTCTATCCCTGTAGAACAACCAGACTCCCAGCCTCTGCCTCCCTCCCCCAGGGGAGTGTGCACGGAGATAACACAGCAGGAAGGACTAGACCAAACATGGGAGGGGACCCCAGTCTCAAGTGGTACTTACGGGAACTCCTTTCTCTCCAGCAGGCCCCGGAGGTCCCTGGGGCCCAGGTCTCCCTGGAATCCCAATGGGCCCAGCAGCACCGGCTGGTCCTCTCTCCCCTGGAGAACCCTAAAGTGCAGCAAGAACATGGCTTGCTTTAGAGGTTCTTGAACTATACAGGAAGACTTCCCTAAGCATTAATGGGTCACAGCGCCCCCCACACTTTAGAGCCCTCAGTGGCTCCCTACATGGCTTTCTGCAAGCATGGACTATTTGGTCTAGTACTTAGGCTATCATTCGGCCCCTTCTTAGCTTGTCTTTGATCATCTTCCTAGAGGCCTGGCACCTACCCATCCCTGTAGGGTCTGCCTGCCCACAAAGTGCTCATGGATTTAGAGGAGGCCCTAGACCAGAGAGCAGATGTTGATGGTACCGGGGATCCAGGCTAAGCTTGAGGTCACATCAAGAGATCAACACAGCCTGCAAGCCTTCCGTATGCTCTGTCAAAAGGAAGGCTAGTTTCTCACCCCATCTGACTTGCCCAGTCAGGAACTCAGCTAGGAGCAATCACTCCTAAACTCAGCTGGGCTTTATACATGGGCACAGCCATCAGGCTGGCTTGAACGGCAAAAGGAGCAAAGCTGTGGTCCTTGTTCCTATGGGGGGAGGAACAGCCTCAGACACGGAGCCACAGCTAAAGGCCTTGGGAGTGCAGGGCCACAAAGCCTCTTGCAGTTGGGGTTCCAAGACTGATGAGGGGCTAGCTAGTTCATGAGAAACGTGTTAGGCTCCTGGACTACAGGCTAGAGATTGACCCCTTCCCTGCCTGTGCCAAATAGCCCAGCCTGCTCTAGGATATGTCTTTGAAGTTCCTAAGAAGAGTGCCTACCGACCCAAGAGATCCACACCAAATGTAGGCCTCCCTCCTTGCCTCCATGCTCAGGGGGGTCACTTGTAGATCTCTAAGCTGACGCTTTTTTGCCGTCCCTCATACAAAGTGGCCCTCTGATTCTATTACAGGGATACTGTGCCCCTGACACACTCGATGGGGACCTTGGCACCTAGGCATGCCCTCTCAGCTCTTGTTACCCACAGAACAACAGGTCTGTAGGATAGGATAAGATGCAAGGCTTTGACTCACCGCAGGACCTGGGGGGCCAGGGGGGCCTTCGCTGCCTTTTAGTCCAAGTGCTCCCTGAGAAGTAGAAGAATATAGGTTGAGGGCCTCAGACAGAGCCCCGGGATTGTGTGCCACACCACTACACCCACCTGGCCCCTCACTCACCACAGGGCCGGGGAGCCCTCGGTCCCCAGGGAATCCACGCAATCCTGGAGGGCCATCCTTCCCAGGGAGGCCAGCAGGACCCGGGTCACCCTGAAAAAAGAGCCAGAGTTAACCCCACCTGGAAGCTCCAGTGTTGGACACAGGATCCATGTCTGAGGAGCAGGGTGAGTCTTCTGTTAAGATCCACTGGGGATCTGGGTTGACCTGAGCTTTCTCTAGTCCCTTGGCTTTACAGAGATTCTTGCATCTTGTTTTGAGTTGGAGGCTGGGGATGGAAGCCAGGACCTGACACATCTTTTCTTCTCTCATCGTGGACTTGAGCTCAGCCCTGCACACACGTGGGACCCATGTTCTCTAGGCTGGCTCTGTGTGTAGATCTGGGGAAGGGATTCCAACTGTGACTCTCGCTCAGGTCCCACACCTGCCAAGTCCAGCAGGGCCATGAAGCTGAACATGAACTGGGGTGAAATCAAAGTCCTCATTTGTGTAGGGTTCCTCGATGGGCCTGTGCCAAGCTAAGGACACCCCAGTGGCTGGTAGTTAAAAAGTACAGCCACTCAAAGAACTTGCTATCAGTTCAAGGACCACTTCTAAAAACAGGCACCATTGAGCTTGTCTTCCCTGACACTGTGAAAGCTAAAATATCTTCCAGAATTTTCCCTGGTAAAAGGCACAGGCCTTTAATGTCAGCACTTAGGAGGCAGACATATGTGGATGTCTGTGAGTCTGAGGACAGCCTGGTCTACATGGCCAGTTTCAGGCTAGCCAAGGCTACACAGTGAAATCCTGCTTCAAACAACAAAACAGACCAAGAGCCTGTGTCTTTAGTTCCCCTCAAGGAAACTCGAAGATTTTTATGCTAACGCACAAGCATTACAACCACAAATTTGGGGCACCCCAGCAGGCTGAACAGACTATAAAAAGGCATAGTGAGAGCCAAGACTGGGCACAAGGCTGGGGACACGTTCATTTTTCACTTTCAGAATCTATTTGCAGTGTGTCTAAGTGAGGGGGTTTCAAAGGACCATTCTCTATCAGATCTGTGTGCTGTTAAAGACTGGGCCCTTTAGTCTGTTCCGGGAGCAGTGGGCAGTGAGGGGAAGGTGCACCCCACAGGGCTTGGGAAGGTTTGATCCCACATTCCCTCTGTGTTCCATCTGCAGCAGGTCGGAGCCCTGCCTCAGTTCAAGCAAAATGGATCTGAACGTGTGAATTTCACAGAAGCATTTGTTTGAGAAATTACCCATCTGTCCAAAAGGATCAAGAGAAAACACAAGGTTCTGATTCTCTAGGAAAAAATATCAGCCTGGCACAGAAGCTTCCAGAAACTTACCTTTGTCCCCTCTTTCCCAGCAGCACCTGGGAGGCCCTGTTCACCAGGGGGGCCTGGAGGGCCAGGGTGGCCACGCTCACCCATGGGACCCGTCTCTCCTGTGGGACCCTATGGGGAGAGACAATATTGTCACATATTCACACATTGGTTTTGAGTGACTTGCAAAGGAATGATCTCTTCCTCCGAGCCTGCGTAGGGCCCTGACTATGGTGATGCCCATAGTGAGCCTACCACTGGGTACAACCCTGACTATGGTGATGCCCACAGTAGGCCTACAACTCCTTTCTATTCTCTCTCAAGACTCCTTGTGCCAGCCAAAATCCAGAAGGAGCAGATGAAGCCAGGTAGACGGCAGTAGCCATGGCTGGTGTCCTTCTGCCCCTGCACCTCTCTGGTGGAGTCTGTGTTTCTGGGATGTGTTCAGAAAGATGCTGAGGGCTGCTACATTTGCCACAGAGGGGAGAAGGCCTCGTGGGCTCCAGTTCTGTGGTGACATTGGGTGTCAGCTTCTCATTAGGTCAGGTGTGGCTTGCTAAGTAGCAAGGTGACAGATACTGACTGTCCTTGGCACTAAAGCCATCAGCCCTGGCTGGTGAACCTATACTCTTCACTGATCTGTGCTGGTTGGAATCAGAGTCCCATGACACTAACCAGTGTGCCTCTGCTGTCCACAAGGGGACAAGGAGATCCCACTGGCCACTGTGCCCTTGGGGAGAGTCAAACTCCAGAGCCTGGCCCTGTCTGGTCTGGGTCACCTGAGCTCTGCTGCTGCACTCAGGCCATGCTCCACAAGTCACCTGCTTTGTCTCAGCACAGCCCCTTACAAGGGGTTTATCTCTTCAGGTAGCATGTGCCTGCCATGGGACTTAAGCCTCTCCACTAGTGGGGTCCACCCCTCTAGAAAACTGACCGTAGCCCCAGGATGCTGCAAGGTCTCACCTGAGGGCCAACCACTCCTGGGGGGCCTGGAGGGCCAGTCTTGCCTTGGAAACCCTGTGGAGAGAGTCAGGCAGCTGAGAGCCATTGTAGCAGCAGCCCCATCCTGCTGCAGTCTCAGAGGCCCATCCTCCACCCATCCCCAATGGCTGTGCGCCAAACTCTCAGTTTGGAGTCATGCCTTGTGCCCCCCTTCCCATACTAATTTCATGGAGCCAAGTGGGTTAGCTCCACGCTGTGTCTTTGTGCTGAGAAATGGATTTGTAAGCCTGTTATTCCCCCTGTCACCGTGTGTTCATTTTCTGAGGACACGTAAGAACCATCTCTGGGTTGGTGCTCATTAGCAACGTTGTGGGACTTTTTAGCCTTTGTTATCCACACCTCTGACTCACGGTGACTCGCCAGCCTGTTCCTCTTCGCATTTAGGACAGGCGGGAGCAGGGTCTGACTGCTCTCTGAAGCTGTCAGCTCCAATGTGTTACTTTAAAGTCACTTCACAGACCCTGTCTCCTCGAGGATCTGAGTGCTCACGCCTAGAACGGCCCAGGCCTGCCTCCCACTCGGCTCTGCTTTCCACACTCTCCTATGGAGCAGGAAGCTGCAGCAAGCCAACCTTGATTTGGGGCACAGTGGTGGAGCTGAGTAGGCACAGTGAGATACTCCTGCAGCTGCTGGGGTTACAAGGGTGGATCTATCCAAGGCCTGAGAAGGGCATTCTAGCTGTGCAGAGGTCATAACTATGGCGTGAGGGTGAGCAGATGGCTCAGGGCCAGCAGGCAACAGTCTACTATCACACACAATTCACTGGCCATGGGAACCACAGCAGACTCTGCCCTGTAGACCCCAGAGAGCTCTTCTCTATCAGTCCGGCTCACACAGTGGGCAGAAGTGGCCATTTCTGAGACATATTTCTCTGACGATCAAAAGCAAAGAGTGAAGGAGAGGTCAGGAGGGAGAAGTGTCTGAGGAGAGGTGGGAGTCAAAGCTCTGTTCATGGCAGTGCTAGGAGGGAGGGCAAGCAGATCCAACTGCCCTTCCATGCCCACCAGCACTTTGAGGGCTCAGTTGCTCCAAGTCTGGCATCCTGAGGTCACAAGTGCAGGTAAGGCCACAGGCATGCACATGCTCTTTTTGAGATAGGGTCTCTTTCTGAAGCCAGAATTGACCCATTGGCTAGCCTTGCTGGCTGGCTACAGTGACCCTAAGGTGACATGTCTGATAAGGAGGGAACTGTTTTTCTGCTCCTCACTAAGAAACAGGCTTTTGGCTCCTATTAAGGAGAAGTAATGACCATTTATGTTCATTGGAGGAGGAAGACAGAGAAATAGAGAAGAGGTGGAGGAGGAAGGAAGGGGAGGAAGAAGAAGAGGAAGGAAGGGGAGGAGGAGGAAGAGGAAGAGGGAAGGAAGGGGAGGAGGAAGAGGAAGGGGGAGGAGGGAAAAGAGGAAGGAAGGGGGAGGAGGAGGAAGAGGAAGGAAGGGGAGGAGGAGGAAGAGGAAGGAAAAGGGAGGAGGAGGAAGAGGAAGAAAAGGGGAGGAGGAGGAGGAAGAGGAAGAGGAGAGGAAGAGGAGGAGGAGAGGAAAAAGAAAACAAGGAAGTCTACTCTAGAGAACCCCAGACGAGCTTCAGAGATGGTCAAGATGGTCGGCAGCAGCCTGCAGCAGCCATTTC
>CM052701.1:136452021-136539105 GCA_028551405.1 Uromys caudimaculatus
CAGAGATGGTCAAGATGGTCGGCAGCAGCCTGCAGCAGCCATTTCTACAGAGGTGGCTGGACATTGTAGAAGTTGCTGGAAACTACACTTTCCCAAGCAAAACAGGAGGCTTAATTATCTGCAGAATGAGTCTGAGGGAGAAAAGCATGCAGTGTGCAAAACTCTTCTCTCTTGTTTCCTTGGAAAGGCATTAGAGGAAAATGCTCAAAGCTCTGAAGAAATGTTTTAATTTTTCTCTCTAAATGAAAGAGCAAGGTAATCTCCATTTATCAGCTGGCACAGGCTGCTTGAACACCAGCAAAGGCATAATTAAAAGACTTCACGTCCCTGAGTGCTGAAAGACAGAGGGGGACAAGCAGGTACTTCACACTTTAACAAGTGTTAAAGCAGGTACCAGGACTCTTGCTGACAAGGTAGTCAAAGGCCCGCATCAGGAGCGGCCGGTTCAGCCATGAGAGCCCCCACCCCCACTCCAGCACAGTGAATGGGATGCAATGACACTGGAGCCTGTCAGGGAGAAATGCTTACACCAGTGCAAACTGCCCTTTAATGTGGATGAGGCAGGGCCACACAAAGAGAACACACAAATGCCACCCGCACTTTGAGGGCTCAGTTGCTCAAAGTCTGGAATCTTGGGGTCACAAGTGCAAGCAAGATCACAAATGTGTGCATGCTCTTTTTGAGACAGGGTCTCTTCCTGATCCCAGAGCTGACTCACTGGCTCGTCTAGCTGGCTGCCCAGCCCTAGGAATCTCTTGTCCGCCGTTCCAGCACCAGGGTTATAGACTCTATGCTAAGCTTTCACATCAGTGCAGGGCATAGTTCAGATCCTCATATTTGCTCCGTCAGCACTTTACCCACTGAGCCATCTCATCTCTCCTGCACAGCATTTTCTTTACAGAGGAGGCTAAAGGCTTCATTCCACTCCTTTCTGCCAGCTCCCCAGGCTGAAATATCCCAGATGGACAAAGCTGGGATCTGTGTGAGACCTGAGGCCCATGGCCCTTGTCATGAAATTTTGTAGCCTAAACAACCAGCTATCCACAAGTACAGAGCTTCCCCAGGTCCTCTTCCAGGTAAGGCCCATGGTGTCCCAGCAAGGCTACACTCACAGTTACCCTCAGAAAATAAAGATTGGAAACACAGTTCTTATGATGCCAATGCACTGTGTCCTGATGCTTTAAACACGCAAAGAGCCATTGTCAGGTTTCCACTGTGACATCCTGGGCCCCTACTCACCCGACAGCCTAACCTTAACTCAACAGCAAATGGCTGACCCACTGGAAGCCTTGCCAAGGCCTTTGGTCTTCCCCAGGGAGGAAGGGCCCCCTGACTGTGCCAGGCAGCCAGCAGCATGTTGTAGGCTGTAGGAGACCCAGCCAGGGAGGCCACGCACAACCATGTCCCCAGCACTTGTAATACTCACGGTCTCCCCTCTCTGCCCAGGGTGTCCAGGGAGCCCGTCCTTGCCTGGTGGGCCCTGGGGAAAGAATCAGAACAAGGAAGGCTCATTCAGCAGCTCAGAGAAGCAGGTAACAAAAATTACTGTCATCTTAGTGGCTTTCGATGAAGGAGATCACCCAGCATCCACTGGAACAGTGATCCTGGAACTAGGTGCCATGGGAGACTCTCCCCATAATCCCTATTTACCCCAGGGGTAAACAGAGGCAGAGGAGGTCAGCCAGTCCCCCAAGCCTAAGCAGGTGGACCGCCTGGCTGCACTGGGACCCTCGAATGTCTAGCTTGACAAACACCAAGGAGGGACCGTAGCTCCTGAACCCAGAGAGAGATCTGGACTTCCCAGCCATGAGCCTCGCCCTGCTGAGGCTCTTTCCCTTCTGTGGACCTCCCACACCAGGGACCCTTCCCTCCCATGGACCTTCCCCTGGCTCTGGTCCCTCCCCTAAGGTAAAATTTCCCTGGCATGAACTTCTGCATGGACCTTGTGCCTTCCCCTACAATGGGTCCTTTGCAGCAAGAACCCCCCTGGCATGGACTTCCCCTAGCATGGATCCCACTTTCCTTGGGCTTTCTCCTGACATGAGCCCTACTTTGGTATGAATTCTCATTTGCTGTGAGATGCCCCCTACGATGTACCATCTTCTCCTGCAGGCCCTGAGTGGGCGGTCCTTCCTCTGCTGTGGGTCCGCCTGGTTCCTGGGGAGGACCCAGCTTTGCTTTCAGAAACAATCCCAGGATTGAACAAAGACCTTTCCGTGGTTTTACGACACCATGTCTGTTACATTTGTGTGGTCACCCTAGACATTAATGCAAGCTTAGGCAGAATGTCACAATGGTCTCATTGACAGCAGGACCTACCACAGGAGGTCCACACTAGGGCAAGGGCCTCGCAGGGCATGCTCATGGCAGGGGAAGTCTATCCAGAACTAAATGCTCTCCCAAACAGAAGGCTTGCATGGGTGGGGCACAGGCACAGCCTTTGCAGCTGGGCTTCGGAGGTTGTCCCCACTGCCTACCCAACAGGGGTCCAGTGTGCCCTTCCCCTCTCCCCATAGCCTAGGGAGATGAGAACACTGTCAGGGGAACCTTATCTGCCACCTCCATGGGAGAAAGCACTACTTACCGGGGGACCCTTGGGTCCAGGGAAGCCGGTGGGGCCTTGGGGTCCATTGGGTCCCTGGGAACAGAGAATGTCCAGTTTGAGGAGGCATTCTTCCTGTTAGCAGCTCCCACTGTTTCCCCTCTGTGGCTCTGGCTGCACTGAAAACCTTTTCCCTGTTTAACCTGACCCTGATTTCCCCATTTGACTCTAGAGGAAGCGAGAAGAGAGGGAGTAGATGCTAGAGAGAAGATAGATAGAAGGGTGGTAGACGAAGATAGGTAAGCTAGATAATAGACAGACAGACAGACAAACAACAGATAAATGATAATAGTCAGACATAGATAAATAGACATATAACAGATAGATAGATAGACAGATAATAGATAATAGACAGATAAATAGACATAACAAACAGATGATAGACAGACAGATAAATAGACATATAACAGATAGGTAACAGATAGATGATAATAGACAGGCATAGATAAATAGACCGAAAATAGATAGATAATAGACTGACAGATAACAGATAGATAGATAATAGATAATAGTCAGGTAAATAGACAGATATATAACAAACAGATAGAAAATAGACAGACAGATAGACAAATAGACATATAACAGATAGATGATAATAGACAGACATAGAGAAACAGACAGATGATAGATAGATAGATAGATAGATAGATAGATAGATGATAGATAGACAGACAGATGATAGATAGACAGACAGATGATAGATAGATAGACAGATGGTAGATAGACAGATGATAGATAGATAGATAGATAGATAGATAGATAGATAGATAGATAGACAGATGATAGATAGATGGATAGATAGATAGATAGATGGATAGATGATAGATAGATAGATAGACAGATGATAGATGATAGATAGATAGATGATAGATAGATAGATAGATAGATAGATAGATAGATAGATAGATAGATAGATAGATAGATCCCTCACTAGGAAATCTTGTGGCCAAGATACATGGCAATGCCCCAGAGTCCTCTGTTTTGTATGAGATCAAGAGCCAATTCCTGTGGTGTCAGTCACCTCTAGCACACTAAGGCCAGGTCCAGAGGGTAGGATGAGGCCCCTCCCCAAGGAACACATCACTTCTGTATGTGAGCCACCCTTGGGCCTCAGCGAGCCTGCTTCTCTGCGGGGCACTGTTGGCCTCCTTTACTGGCCCACCCAGAGTTACGTGTGCATTTGGGTCCAGACTGGTCCCTGGAAACCTCCTTATAGCCCAGGCCTGGAAGACTCTTACCCGCTCACCAGGAGGGCCGGCTGGGCCATCACCTCCAGAGTTGCCCTGGGAAAGGAGAGAAAGGTCACCATGATTGCTTCCCAAGGTCATCCTGACCCCAGTGCAGAGCACTGTGTAACAGCTTTGAGCCTCAGCTCTGTGCTAGCCTGCTTCTATACAAGCTAACTATGGAGCCAGCGTGAGCAGGATCATGACATTTCCAGAACAAGTCCCCATAAGTAGCTGGACACAGGCTGTGCTCAGCCAAGAACACATCGAAACGACTTGAACACCAGGCTCAGCTTCAGGACCCTTCCATGTTCCTAGCTGGTTCCCATGAGCTCTGTGTGTGTGTGTGTGTGTGTGTGTGTGTGTGTGTGTGTGTTAGGGATGTGTCAGCTCTGACTATCAGCTAACTGGAACCTCCTCTCAGCAATACACGCCCCCGCCCCAGGAATTATTTTTTTAACTTTTATGTGTACGGCTGTTTTGCCTCCACACATGTCTGTGCATCAAGCACATGCCTGGTGCTGCAGAAGACAGCATCAGGTCTACAGTTACAGATGGTTTTGTGCCACCATGTGGGTGCTGGGAACCAAACCTTGGTCCTTGGCCTCTTCAGCCCCCTGTTCTTGATTTTTACTGGTTAGAACTGGACAGCCCACCATGCTTGCCAGATTTATGGCAGGGGGAGCTTGCAGGGGAGTCCTTGAAGGGGTAGGCTCAGTTTCTGCCTGCACCAGAAAGAACCTTCTAGGAAAGATCTCTACAGTTCCCAGCCAACTTTACCAGAGAAAAAAAAAAAAAGAGAGAGAGAGAGAGAGACGCCCCCCACCAGACCTGAGTGGATTTGTGCTAGACTGGCTTCCTGGGTCTGAAGCCACACAAGAATGTGGGGCGAGGCTGCCCTTCCTCTTGGGTCTTTTTCGGGTTACCCTTAGCCATGTGGTCCAATTCTTGAAGAAAACTGCTCCTTTTGTCATTGTCACATGACAAGGCCACTGACCACCCTCTCACGCTTCGAAGGACCAGGAACATACCTTAGGGCCAGGCTTCCCTGTGATGCCCCGTGGGCCTCGTTCACCCCGCGGACCCTGACAGAGAGAAGGAAGGCCAGTTAGCTTAGAGGCTTCAGACTCACAGAGCCCACCCACTGACACCCCGCATCCTTTGCCACAGGATGGTTACCGTTGGACCTCGCTGTCCTCGTGGTCCTGGCTTTCCAGGTGTCCCCTAGAAACAGAGAATTGGATGTAAGTCACAAGGGGAACTTTAGGCCCTGCTCAGCATGCCGCCCTGCCCTCTCTGAGCTAGCTAGAGACTTCACAAGTCCAGAGTGAGGCCAGGAGGGCCTACCTGGGGGTGAAAGGGGGAGTAGTATAGGGCAGGAATATTGATGGGCAATGTCTGCTGCTTAGCTCGTTCATTTGCTCCCTCCCTCCCCCTTCCCTCCCCCCTTCCCTTCTCTCTGCTCCTTTTAGTGGGCACAGAAATCATTACATGAAGAGAGAAGAGAGTCAACTCCTATCACACATAATTTTCTTCTGCTACTGTTAAGAATATTAGGCATTAAATTTTCATCAGACTCTGCAGGCTCGAAGGGAAACTGCAATTTAACATATAAATCATATATCCAAGAGTCCCCAGCATCTCTCGGAGTTCAGTCCTTTTGCTGTTGCTGATCTGCATTTTCCGAACCATAGAAAGCAAACGAGTGACATTTATTTTCTGGTTTTTTTTTTTTTTTTTTTTTTTTTTTACCATAGCAAGGATATAATGGCCGGCAAGTGCAGTTTACCCACAGCACACAGATGTAACGGATGGGGCGCAGAGGCTCCTGCGCTCTGAGGTTCAGCCCGGGTTTATCCTGGTCTCTACCAACAAAGCTAGGTCAACTTACAGCTGAAGCCACAGAATGAGTCTCTCCTTAGCGTTTTCAACTGGTTTACTATCAGAAGCAAAACAGCCTCCCATTTTTAAAGGCATTTAATGAAACAATTCATAGCAAATGAATTATGGTTTTGTTTGTTTGTTTGTTTTCCTTAACACCACACTTGTTCCTATTACAATGCTTGAGCTCTGTTATGTCTTTTGGCCTCAGGTAAATATTTGCATATGAAAATTAAGTAAAATACCTGCTCTCTTCTTATGCTAAATGATGTGTGCCCTTATTGACAGTGTAACCAACCTGACTCACTTGGGTATGTGAGCCAGGCTGGGCTGCCCCCACCTCCGTCCCTCCCCCACCTCTAGCACCACCTGGATCACAATTCCGATCCCATCTGGCCTTGCAGCACACCTGGGACCCAGGTGCAGCCTGCCCTGGTACTGGGGCATCTAGGCACTCAAGTCTTGGCAGAGGCAAACAGGTCTCAGCCCAGTTTCCATCTGAGTCCCCGGGCAGCCTGGTGCTCAGCAGGGCATGTGGTAATCTGGCTCTCACTAGAACTTGACCTGATGACTGGAGCTGCTGAGCAGGCTATACCTCCAGGACTCCCTCACAAAGTAATTGTTCCGTGCACCTGCCCTCTAGTTCCTGCCAGAAAGGAACAGGAGGTCCCCAAATTGGCCTTGCCTACAACTCTGCCAGAGCTGGAGTTAAGCTGATGTCAAGAGCTTTGAATTTATTGGGAGACCTCAGTGGGGCCTTCCTCTCCTAGGGTCCCTCCAAGGGGCGGGGTATAGTCTCTTCTTGGGACACGGCTTTGCGTGTATCATGGCACTGCCTTGGGCTGCAGCTGGCTTGACAGTGCAGTCTTGCTTCTGATGGCTGCAGAAACCAGGTCTCTGGTAACAGAAGACCGAAGTGTATAGGTAACACTTGGGTAAATGGCAAACACACACACACACACACACACACACACACACACACACACACACACACACACACCATGTAAACCCTGCCTGGCATCCAATACTAGAGGCAGCCTGCAAGCAGAGCTGGTTGGTCTCCAGGATGAAGTGCAGACCAGCCTGCTTCAGAGTACTCAGCCCCTTCCTGATCCTCTCCCACATGGGACCAGGACTACCTTCAAAACTCTCCCCAGAGTTACCCCCATGACTAAACCCTGGCTGTCTTGGGATAAAGACCCACTCCGAGACACTGCAGAGGTAAGACCTCCACACCCTCCACCAGCCCAGGCCTCTACACTGGGCTCAACTACACCAGCAATTCTGCCTCCCTCCCCAACCCCTTTCTGGTCTCAGCAGGAACATCTCTGTCTCCTGGAATTACCAGGTCTAAGGGCTGGTTTCTCCTTCCCCGCATGCTCATTACCCTTGAGCACTGGTTACTGGCTGCGCCTTATCTTGCTCAGTCATTGGAGCATCCCCTGCCTGGTAAGCTCCTAGCTTAGCAAGGACTTAGGAAACGTGCCATGCAAGTGAATGAGCTGTCTTCTGTGAAGCCCCATGTCACTAAGGGATCCACAGCACAAGCGAACAACGGGGCAACACTGCCTGACCCTTGGGGTTGGCATTCATTCAGGATGTGATTTTGTACCCAAGGCTGTTTGCAAGGCCAGCCCAACCTCCAGCATCCATGGCCAGTTAGGGAAGCCGGCTATACCTTGTGGTCCAAGGGTACCCAATTTTCTGTTGGGCTCTTGCTTAGGCAAGGCAGCAACCCATGAGCTCCCCACTCTATCCCTGCAACCGACTCCACACCTGTGAGACCCAGGACCACTTTTCGCAGGAAGTACCTCCAAATATTTTAGGGCACAACCCTCCCCCCAACCACTAGTCTAGATAAGACCACTAGACTCTAGATAAGACAGTCTGACTGAGAAGAGAGGGAAAGATGATAAATGATGGATGGATGGATGGATGGATGGATGGATGGATGGATGGATGGATGGACGGACGGACAGATGAATAGACATATGATGGATGAAGAGAAAAATAGAAAGATAATAAAGGGACTGCGTGAGAGAAAGGAAGATGGTGGCAGTAGAGAGTGTCCACTCCATGTGCTCGCTTCCAGGACAGTCCTACTTTCCACATTATGAGGCCAGTGACCACCGGCTTGTCCGCATGGTCTCAGCTACCCTGAAGTCATTGTCTTGGCTTTCAAGAGCACATAGACTCTGCTTTACACATGGCATATGGCATTCTGATGAAGCAATGTCCCATGAGGAAGAGCATGTGTGTTCTGTGTCATGGAGGAAAGGCAGCCAGGAACACTCTCTTCTGTGTCCCCTCCCACCAACGGCCTCTCTGTGCCCTGTGTGTCCAAGGTCCATGATGACCATCACATTCCATCTCCCAGTGAGCTAGCAGTGCTTAGGCTCTATGACACTTCCCAGAGACATCCAGGAAGGCTTTGCAGGGAAGGCCTGAGCCAATAGCAACATCACAGAAGGTAGGTGGATATCGTGATCCCTAAGTGGAACCTCAAGAGACCTCTGTGAGGATGGTAACAGGGGGAGCCAACGGTGTCATGCCCTGCCCCATATTTACAACCAGGGTAACTTCCAATGGGGACTGTAGGTCTGGGAGTCACTGTGCACAGCCCCAAGGTGATACACACCTAGCCTCCAGGAGGTGGCAGATCTCAAAAAGAACAAAATAGAATCCCCTTTCTCCCTATAAAATTAGGAATCAGAAAGAGAAGAATCTGGAGGAGCCCCAGTAGCTTCCTGGCTCCTGTCCATCACAACCTCCACTTTCCCATCATGCTCTTCCTTCCTGTCACAGTGCCTCCATAACCAAAAGGCCTAGAGCTCAAGATCAGCTACTTCTGAAAAGTGCTTTGGATAACAAGTGGAGAAAAATCAACAGGGCATTGACTAGAGAGCCAACACCTACACACCAAGCGACCACGATCCTTACCCTGCCGCCCTTCTCTCCATTGGCGCCGGGGAAGCCGGGGAATCCAATAGAACCCTGCAAGAGAGTTAAGGGAAGATGACACAGGATCACTAAGCCAGGCGAGAGGGCCACACTGTCATGTGCACTAGGGAGAGTCCTTGCTACAGTTCACACACACGCTTATCCACTGATCAGATCTGCTTTGTACCCAACAACCTATGTAACACCCACCCCCAGCCAGCCACCCTACCGCTCACCAACCCTCAGGATGCCCACCTACCTTTTATTCTCCCGTCATCCATTTGTCCAGCCACCTGCCACCCACTCAATAAATATTTCCTGAACATTCTCCAGACCCCAAATCTAAACCCCAAAGCTAAGGCCTAGCATGCTCCCTTCTGTTCTGCTCAGCCCCACATGGAGGATGGGAAATGCCAGCTGATGTTTTGGGGGATGGGAGAGCATGCATTACTGAGGTCCCCTGGATATGGAGGTTGCATCTCACAGCTCTGTCCACTGGTCCTGCTGTCATACTTTGTGACCTGTCCATAATACCTGAACTAAAGTGGCAATTTGCAAAACCAGGCTCAGACTGTAGTATCTAACATTTTCAATTCTACACATAGACACACAGGGGCCAAGTATGGTCTTTAAGACTTTGATCAGTCAAGCATTCAAACTCCCTCCAAAAAGCCATCACAAGGGCTCCCCAGGACATACCCAGGGCAGCCCACTGCCCATCACTGTGGATGTTGTCTACTGCCCTCTGTGAGTCTCTGCCCTCTGGCTGGCTTACCACCCTGACCTGAGGACAATCCTATTCTAGAAGTCTGCTTGTTTGCATGCTTTGCCTTCCTCCTCTATGTCCGCCTGGCCACCCAGGCAGGAGACTGAAACAGAGGGACCTGGGGTGGGTGACACAGAACTCTCAGGCCACTGTGCAGCCCATTGTGGCCTCCAGTCACAGCCTGAGAACAGAGTTTCTCACATCCCCCAGGCTGCCGGCACCTCGTCATAGCCCACCCTCTGCTCTCAGATGCCTCCTCGCCTGAAGAGAGGAAAAGTCAGTGTGCTGGGAGCCCATCCCCAACACTTGGGTGGGTGGCTCTCTGTGGGGGCTACATTGAGGTCACATCTAAGGGACACTCTCCTGCAGGCTACGTGTGTGTCCACACAGAGCACAGGAGGACAGGCCACCACTTGCCCATACAACCCTTCCTCCTTTGGTTGGCAGGCCCAAGCTCTTGTGAGTCAAAGACAGTGAAGCTAGCAGGCAGCAGGGGGCAGGGATGCAGATCTGGGGCGGGCTGGCTGCATGCTGCTAACCAGGTCTCCAGCGCAGGCAGCGGTTATTGTTTAAGGAGGAACCATGAATAATAAAATGGGGGATGAGAGGAAAATAATGTTCTCACTGATTTCCAAAGCCTTCAGGACCTGTTCCACCTAAGCCTGAACATGAGTGCAGATAAGACAACGGTTGTCTCTCTCCTCTCCATTGTAAAGTCTCCATACTTCCAAGGTAAAGTGGGGCTAAGGGGAGGCTGGTGTGGATAAGCCGGGGTGGGGCTAAGCACCCCCAGCGGGCCACCAGGGGTAGGTTTTGCCCTCTTCTCTGAAAGGCTCAACTCATTGTGCAAGTGCTTTCGAAGGCTGCCTGGGTACTATGAATGAGATCACAGCGAATGCATTGTTCCACCATGGTTACAGAAGCCACACAGAGGCAGAGAATGGAAAAGGGGGTCTGGAGTGTGTGGGGTGCCACATGAGACAGCGCCTGCCAGGACAGACTTAGCAGGGCTTAAATTACCTTTGGCCCTTGTCTTCCTGGGTACCCCGGTAATCCGGGCACTCCAAGCTTTCCCTAGGAGCAGAAAAAAAAGAGATTCATAAATCATAAACATGACTTTTCTCAACCTTGTTCTGTAAGTGGGGGACGGTGATGTGTTCTGAGGCGCTAGGGCAGGTTGGAAGGGTAGGTGGGTGTGCAGAGGCAGCTGGGTCTCCCTTGGAACTGAGTGGCTCTCTAAGCCCTCGGGAAGTAGGGTGTGCCGATCCTACCAGCATTCGTGGAAATCCAAACAAGTAAAGAGATGAGCACCATGGCCAGGAAGAATGTTCTTATCTGTGGGGGTTCTGAATACTCTGTAAGAGTTCTAGCCACAGGGCCAGATGGAGTGGGGGGCTTAACCACTCGAGCCCCCTCCTCCCCAGGTTTCTGGGGACAAGATGTAGGAGGTGCTGCTGCCACAGGGCAGGCTAGGACACAGGTGCCTATTGGAGCCTCATGCATGTGCCATGATGTCAGACTGTAGTAAGAACATTCTGTCACCCCCAAAGTGGAGGCAGGA
This sequence comes from Uromys caudimaculatus, assembly GCA_028551405.1. NCBI lineage: Eukaryota > Metazoa > Chordata > Mammalia > Rodentia > Muridae > Uromys > Uromys caudimaculatus. The sequence continues at coordinate 136,462,998 of CM052701.1, forward strand.
TTTGATAGGGATGGGTGCTCATGTGTGGCTTGGGTGAGATCCCCAAGATGCACTCACATCTACTGGGAGAAGTGACAAAAGGCTGGGGGCAGTGGCATAGGCTATTCAAGAGTCCCCCTACCCATGCTGAGCATAGGAGAAGCCATTTGGCACTCAGAGACCTCTAAGCATAAGCAAGTATTGTAAATGCAAACCTTCTCCCCAGTGGGCCCCAGGGGACCAGGGTCACCATTGGGACCACCTCGACCCTTTGGGCCTTCAGGACCATCTTCTCCTCGGGGACCAGGTGGGCCGATCTCTCCCTGCAATCAGAAAAGAGATTAGGGAGATTCTTCCCAGTCTCCACCCCCAACTGACCCCTCCTACCACCTTGGAGTAGGGCTGCTAAATAGCCATGCTCTGCTGTGCAGCGTGAGCTGCACTGGCCTGGCCTCTCCTTGAAAGCCAGTGGCAAATCCAAGGTGTGGCTGGACAGTTGTCACCCCTCTGCACTGAGTGCCACCATGGCTGCACTCTCTGCTTCCTGACTCCCCTGTCTAGTTAAGGGACTCTTGGCTAAAAGAACTCGTTAGTAACAGTGGCTGTGAATTGCTCTGCCCCTGTATTAGTCTGGGCTCTCTAAGGAACTGTAATCGTTCCAGGACCTGTCCTCAAAGGCCCACCCAGAGAAGTGTTCTTCAGTTGATCCAGGCCCTGCTGTCACAGTCCCCAATTCACCTTCTTCTGAAGCCTCAGGAGGCATCAGGGGGAGCTCTTCCCAGCTGGCAGTGATCTGGCTATACTCACACCCAGGAGACCCAGAGACTTCATCCAGTGTCCCTAGTTGCAGACCTGAAGTCTATGCCTAACCCAAGAGGGACTTCAACCCACTCAGGCCACAGAAGCAGTGTGGTCAGCTCCAAATAGCATCCCAGGAGCTCTTGGTGACCTGTGCCTGAATCCTCTTCTGACTACCTGCTTCCAAGAGCAGCTGCAGACAGATGTATGACCCTCACGTCAAAACAGACTGCTCAGAGACCAATGACGTCAGAGCTTCTGAGCACCAATTGACGCACAGAGCTAGGAAGTCCCCATCCTTGGAAAAAAAACCCTTAACCCGTTAATCCTTTAAGTGTTCACATCTGAGCACCTAAAGAAAGCCCAGAGCAAGGCTCTATTTGTAGAGAAAGGAAACCATAGCACCTGCTCCCCCAACTTACCCTCATCTTCTGAAAATGGAACTGTGCTCCCAGGAAGTGTCTTTTGTGTGATTCATTATCTATTCTCTGTCTGTCTGTCTGTCTACCTATCTATCATCTCCTATCTCCCATTTCCAAATCACCTCCAACTTGTCTCTTTATAAACATCAAACTGGCTGCAAACTCATACCTATCCCCCTGCCTCTGTCTCCTAACATTGGTTATAGGCATGCACACCACACTCATGTCTCAGTTAAGTGGACTCTAATTGTGTGTGTCAGGTTCTCAGAAAGGGGGAGTCAAAGGGACTTCTGCCCCTCAGCCAGAGGCACTGAGGATCCTTCACTTGGAGGAGGCCTGGGGCAGTCACCCTCAGCAGCAGCATAAGAGAGCACCAAGTCCCTTTTGTATTCTCCTCCTCTGACAGACATGCAGGTGGCTTCAGACTTTCCCCATCAGGTTGTGGCAAAGCATTAAGGTTATAGGCCCGCTTGTTCTGGAGTAATGGGCAAAGGTGCTTTCAAGGCCTGCTATGCGGCTAATTACACAAGCAGACAACAGGCCCGAGTTAACCAACAGACAGAACTCAGGTGTGTGCAACATCTGGGCTACCAGGAGCACAGTGTGTCACCTTCTGTCAGGCTCTGTGTTATTCTGAAGTTGTGGGGAAATTTCTCAGCAGGAGTTAACAGGCGACTCTATAGATCAGCTCCTAGAAACCGCCCTCAGTGTCACTGTTAACCCCTGGTTCATTGTGCTTGCTGTGCTGGGCACACACACCCCCACCACCTGAGTAAGCCATCCTTGTGTGCACCAATATCTTTCTCTGGAGCTGGGATGGGCAACCTATCAGAAAGCAGCCAGGCTGTGGGGCTTCACCCATAGACCAGCAACAGATGGCAGGGTATTGGGGTTCCATGGGCTTCAAAAGTAACTTCAGTGCATCCTGGGGTTCAGGAAGCTCCAGGAGCTCGGCAAACCCTCAGGAGGGTTGCAGGAGGGACTACAGACCCTCAATAGCACATGGTCCTGCCAGCCATCTGCTACATCTTAAGCAGGGGCTTGCTTATGGGCCTGTTGGGAGTGTTTGCACTCCCCTCTTTCCTCTTCCTCCTCTGAAGTCAAACTTCTCTGTAATCCAGGGTCCCCAGTCCTCACTAAAGCACCTACTCAGCACCCAGAGAAGAGTGCCAATGACCACAGCTGTCCTTGGAGTTAACACAGAGCTGCCCTGGCTTTGGAGTGGAGACTGGGGAGCAGGCTAGAGAGCACTGCACAGAGCCCCTGGTCTCCAGACATTCTGTCTTCACACTAGGATTTTGCAGAAGTATTTGCCTCCCTTCTAATAAGTTGCTCTGTGGTCCTGAATACCCCAGGCTTATATCCAGGTCCCCAAACCCACTCTGTTTGTCCTTGGCCTAAATCCTAGGCCCACAACACTCACCCGGTCACCCTTTATTCCCATGTCGCCTTTAAACCCAGGGAAGCCGTCTTCACCCTGAACACAAACAAAGAAATACATCAGTCTGCAGAGAAGAACTCCACAGCACTACTGTTCACTCCCAATGGGCCTGCAAAACACAGAGCCTCCAGCCCAGGACAGAGGCAGGAGAGATGTCCGGGGAGGAAACATCCCGCCTGCACAGAAGGAGGCCTGCATACCCTGGTCCCTTCACCCATCCTTAGGCCAAACCTCTGCTAAGGTATGCATGAAGTATCAAAGCCACACCCCTCTCCCTAGAGCCATCTATATGTGCTTTCCCAGGCCACTTGGAAGAGTCAGGAACTTCCCTGGTCAGGCAGCATCCCCAGGTAAGCCAGTCCCATCCTTCCTAGGATGTAACAAGACACATCCTGTCTCGTGAAGACAAACAAGACAAGATAGAGCAGTAAAACTGAGACTCTGCAAACCATCTTCAAAAAGATCCTCCGGTAATAGAGTGTCCCCACAGAACAGGAAATCTGGGACACAGGGCTTAGAAAGAGTCCTTCTGAGGAGCAAGTGGCATCTGCTCCTAGGAGGATTCGCCTTTTCCCTAAACTCCTATGAGGTTGGCGGAACTGTTCAGAAGACAAACCCATTCTCCTGACCCTGCAGAAGGAGCCCTAGGGTTCTACTCTGTCGGGCGGTGTGCTCTAGAAATAGTGGAAAATGGAAGACCTTTTTGCCTGCTCTTCCCAAAGGGTGGCCAAATGGTTAGCACATACCTAGGTTCATAGTAGACCACACAGGGTCTACCTTGAGCTGTTCCCGCCCATAGCAGTCCCTAGAGAGTAGTTTTCAGGCTATCAGATCACTTAGGAATGGAGGTTAAAAATGTCCGCAGGTGCCCAGTGAGAAGCAATGGATACCTTCCAAGCACAGGCGCCAAGTGCCTGAGCTCAGGCTTGGAAGGTCTGTTCTCACAGCCTTCAGACCCCAGTGTCCCAGCTCCTCAGCCTGCTACAAAGGGCAATCACACCCAGTAGCTACAGCCAAAGGATGGAGCTCAAGATCGGCAGACCGCATCCAATGCCAGGCCTACTACCACCAAATGGAAGGTACAGAAATGGCCGCTGCTGAGCCACAAGGCTCAGGATGTCTCTTCTACCAGGGGTACTGGGCACTCTGACATTCAGAGAGGCCCGATATGCAGCCTTCACCATGGCAGGCAGCACCACATTCTATAATGTGGCTTATATGTTAAGTGTCACCAGGCTGGACATGCCTGTCTTGGCTCTGAGCCCTGAGACTGAACTGTAAAACTAGACAGACTCTGTGCAGAAATTCTGGGCCTCTCAGGTGAGAACTGACCACCATGAGGACTGCTGCCTAAGAAGGAACCACATGGAGAGACTCAGGGGAGGAAGGTATGTGAATACCGCCATGTGGCCATCCTAGGGCCTCCTGGGTAGATGATCTGGGCCAGCCCAGGAGATGCTGACAGTACTATGAGCCTCAGCTTCCTGCAGGGTGGCATTAATTCCCCTCCACATTCAGTGGCAACCCCATTGGGTCCTGTACCATGCTGAGCCAGCCCACCCTCAGCGGGACAGATTCTTACCTTCTCCCCCTTGGTGCCCTTCAGACCTCGGATGCCATCTGCCCCCTGTGCAAGCAGGAAAAGAGAGTGATCACAAACACATATGGCCCAGGAGGGTTAAGGAAACAGCTCCCACGGGCAGCTCCTATGCGCCGGCCTTAGGTGAGCCCCCATCCAACATACCTCCCTCTCTGGAGGAGAGGCATTTCCTTTTCTCTCATTGACTGACAGGGGCTCATGGGAGGCCCCCACTGTCCTTAACTCCTACAGTGGCCTCTGGCTCCTTCTGCACAAACATCCAAACTTTCCCCTGTCCAATTACTCAAAGGTCTGATTTTGCCTTTCTAAAGGCCCGAAGCCCTGCCAACAGTTTCCCATGCTACACGCCTGCCTGTTCTAGGAAGAGTCCCTCAGTCCTGCAGCTAGAAAGAACTCAATGCAGGCAGGTGGGTTAAGATCTTGACCCTTTCTGTGGCCTCTGAAGATGTCCCAGTCTTCCGTCTGCCTCAGTTTCCTTATCTAGAAGCGGTTTGACAAGGACTCTAGCCTTATTTCTACTGTTGGAAAAAAAAGTTGAACTGAAAGTCCTCAGGGCAGTGACCAGTGCATACTAGACATCCAGTAGACAATAGCTGTGCACTGTCTGTTTGTGTTAATTCTGTATTATCATTGAAAGGTGACATGGTATTGCACCAACTAATGTCATAACAATGAGTGTGGCTGGCCTTGCCCAGGGTGGACCACATCGAATCCCTGTTAGACACAGCTCTAAGGACACATGCCAGGCCCTCTTTCTTCCATTCTCAGTGGTCCCAGGTCCTCTGCTGACCGAGATGAAATCATAAAACCTAGTAACAGATGAAGCCACAGCTTCACGGTCCATGCCTTTTGACCTTGGCCTCCTGAAAGGGGTGACATTTACCTACATGGACTCACTGTTGACTCCAGGAGCTGCCTCAAGCCACCTCCCCGGAGGTGACTCCCCGGAGGAGTCACATGGCTCAGTTTCTTCACGATTGAGGCTGCAGCCTGGGCCTGAACCACCTTCTGAACCCAGGTGCCACCAGCTGCTCTCTGCTGGCCAGAGATCCACATAGGCTTGGTAGTTCTGAGGTTAGGGCTGGGAAGAGCTTTAGAATGAAGCTCTCCAGGGTTATGATCTGAGCTTTGACACAGGAAGGTAGGAGCTACAAGCCAGGTGCACAGGTACCCCGAGATCTTAACCATTGGAAGGAAGGAGGGCTTTCAGCATCAAGAGACAAGCCCATTGTTGACAACATCCCTACTTGGTATCCCATGATGCACGGCTCAGGGTGTGGAACGGAAGGGCAGGAGGACAGCTGCTGAACAGGGAGAATCTGGACAGCAGCTGGGTCAGAGCAGCTCTTGCTCACTCATCCCAACACCGAATAAATGGAGGTGGCTTGACAGCAGAGGTGCCCAGCCCATTAGGACAGCAGCCCCTGGCCCTTAAAAGCACCTGTAGATGGAATAGGCCCCAGGGAAGGGGTGCTGGCTCCAGGGAGTCTGCTCTGTGCTTGCTCAAACCTGAATCAATGGTGGGTAGCAAAATGAAAAATGGAGAGGAGCCTAGATCAGACATGGAGATATCATGACATGTCCACACAATATGTGAGCAAGACTTGCCACATGCACCCAAGCAACAGGAGTTTAAGAACATCTGTGGTCCAACGGACCCAGGAAGGTACAGTGTGCCCTGTCTGGCCAGCTGCCTTGGAACCAACAGTTTCTGAGCACTGCTCTTTCCCTGAGATGCTTTCTGGATATCTCGAAGTCTCCATAAAAGAAGACAGTGGGTGGTCTGTTTAGGTGGAACCTAGAGCCCCGCCCACCATCTCACTCTTCCAGGCATCTCTGTGGCGGAAACAGAAACAGAAGAATGCAGCAGAGATGAACTCAGGCCCAGCCCTGCTGACACAGACCTGTAAACCCAACTGCTCATGACCCTGAAGCAGAAGGATCATGAGTTTAAGGCAACTTAGTGAGATTCTTCCTCAAAACAAAGAGTAAAAAGAAGGGATTTAGCTTGCTGGTAGAGTGCTCACGGAATGTGGGCAAGCCCTGAGTTCATCTCTTGGTGGGAAGTAGGGGAGGGGGTGAGAAAGACTGTTTGCTCTTTCCACTTTATGAGGCTACAGTGAGAAGAGCCGGGTCAGAAGCAGAAAGCAGCCCTAACCAAATGATGACCTACTTGCACCTTGACCTTGGACTTCCAGCCTCTATTGCAAAACCCTAAATGGTGGGAATTTTCTTACAGCAGATAGGCCATGACAGAACCCTATCTGGGGAAGAAGCTTGGGTAGGAAATAATCAGATCTCTCTACCCTAATGGTGACAGCTCCCACACCTACCTCTGCTGTGCTCGTGGGCCTGGCATTCATGAGGTGGCCAACACCACGCCTGTTCCCAAGAGCACAAGAGGCGGGATTATCTTTCTCTTGTGAAAACTGTCTTAACGCTTGCTTCCCTCTCTGCTTCCAAGTCTAACTGGATTGCTCATGTTATGAGTGAATTTTAATCAGATAGCTAGATAGGAAGAGCATTTTCTATAAACATTTTAAAGTAAACACCTTTCAGCTTGCAGAGGAAGCCTCATGCAATTAGCCATGTATAGGAGCTGCCAAAGTCTCGGGGTAGGCGACAGGAATTTGTAAGATAAACACGAGTAGAGCTTCTATAATCAGCACTGCTGCTCAGTTATCATCCTTATAGCCTTCAGTAGGCACTGTGCTGGAGAAACCATGCTTCAGGAGGAGCCTGACCTGCCTAAGGCTGCCATCCTTGAGAGGTGGCTCTTGAAACTAGGATGTCTGGGTTCCTGAGGCACAGAAACAGGGCCATTTGGGTTCAAGTCTAGACAGGGGTACCATGCTTGGAGAGATTCTGGACAGTCTTCGAACACTGAGGTTGTGAGTTCTCCACCCTCCACACCTCAGGGCAGGTCTGCATCAATGCTGGACAGAGAGAAAGTACCACAAAGTACGTGGGTGAGAGCACGGCCTGGGCTGTGTTTACATGAATTCTTCAAACTTAAGCTGTGTTGTGATGTGCTTGTGCATGTGTGCACACTCACAGGGGGCACACCTGTGTCTCCCTTCATGTCAGTGTGAAGGAAGGGGTTGTTATCTTTTTTGCTAGGGGCTGTGGCGGGGTTGGGGGAGAGCCCGGAGCTCTGGGATGCTGTGAAGTCTGTGTTATGGTGAAGGAAGAGGCCCTGTTGACGATCGTCTTCTATTCAGGAATATGCCTTCGCCCCAGAAACCTTGGAACTCAAGATTAAATCATGCAGCTCAGAGCAAACTCGGTTAGTGCTGAAGGGACAAAGGGGACCTTGCTCTCAATATTGCTCTGGCACTCTGTGTCCCACTTAACAAGGTTCCAGGAATTTCTACCAGCAGCAACACGATTGTAAACAAACGGACATCTCTCACGAACCCTGCCTCCTGGGGATTGGAGGACATACTAGTCTTTTCCTTGCAACATGACAGTGACTCAAAGGACTCTTTCTGGGCTTCCCCAAGCTGGCCATGCCCCTGCCTCACGAGATCCACACCCTGTGAGAGGCTCCAGAGGTCAGCCTGTTATGGACAAATGGTAAACACAAGAGGGTGGCCAGTGCAGTGCCCTGCTTCTTCACAGGCCGACTGTCCCCTAGCTGGCAGGCAAGATCCTCACCCGCTCAGACATGCTGTCTGGGGTCCTGAACTGGGGAGCTAGGCTACTCTAGAGTGCCTGGAGCAGGGCTTAGCAACAGAGAGGCTTCCATGACCAGCCGGGTCCATACATCCATCCCACTCTGATTTCCACGAAGACCCAGAGCTGCAGAGTCCCTCTTACCTTGACTCCTCGTGGACCTGGGTAGCCAATGAGACCCTGGGGGCCAGGAGGACCCTAAGATCAAAGTGAAAGAACATTAGCAACTTTCAGGTGTGAGTACCTGGGCAACCTCTGTGGGACCCTGGGAAGCAGCCTTGTGGGAGATGCAGGAGGCCCTGCCTGTGGTCCTCACTGGTACTGATTGATGATGGAGGCAGTGGGTGGTGCCTTCCAAAGAGCAAAACTGTCTGAGGACAGTCAGATGCTGTGTCCAGCTTCAGGAGGCCAGGAGGGGATGAGGGGGGTTGCCATGTAATATAAAGAAACACAGCGCTGGGTTGAGGAAAGACAGGGTCATTAAATAACATGTCTCCATCCTAGGGACCTTGAGGTGAGGCAATTTTCAGCTGAGAAGAACAGGGGTGACTGACTGAAGCTCACAGTCCAGGCACCCTCCCCACCCCATGCCCCACCCACCACCCTGCTTAGGAGACCAATACAGAGACTGGCTGCTGAGGCGATGTGTAGTGGATACCTACCTGGCCTCCTTTCTCTCCTGGAGGACCTTCTTTGCCAGGGTGCCCCTGTCACAAGAGAGAAGGCCTTCATTAGTTAGCCACCTGCTCAGAAAGAGGCCTTCTACCTTAGCAGTATTTATGCCCCAATCCTCCAGCTCTGTTCTCTGGGGGATGGGGAGGGGGGTTGTGAAAAATCAAGGACTTCTGGACAGGCAACCAAGTAACTTCCAGTCCCTGGACCTCGGCTGCTTTGTCTGCAAAATGGGAAGAAGCAGTGTGGCCCTGCAGTTGGCTGATCGTGGAAGGGATATTAATTTCCAATGATGAGAGTGAGTAGCAGGCTACCCCAAGGCCAGCCTACCCTCCAGGGCAGACTTCACAGACCACAGTGGACACCAGGCTCAAGGTCACACTAGCCAGATGAACCCACAGGATAATGAACTTAGACAAGACTTCTGAGTCTTGGCTGTTTGGAGAAACTGAGGGCAGGCAGGTAGGGCAGAAAGAAGGTCATTTTGTCACCTGACTGAGTGCCTTAGCACTTCAGATGGCCTCAGTCACATCCCAGAGGGTCCCTGGGTCCTGAGAAACTGAGCAAAGGTGAGAGGTGGCCCTGCAGAGGCACCTGTGTCCTCTGACCACGTCCCACCTACTTGCACCTGGACTAATTCCATCCTCCACAATGCAACATAGGCTCTGTGTACCAGACTGACCCTGGGGTTAGAGCCACAGGGAGAGAGGAAAGCAAAAAGGTCGTGCTCACTATGGACAGGCAGTCTGGCCACCACCTTTTCCAGGCAATGGGGAGAGGCTCAATTCTACCTTGGATACACTAAAACTACTGTGCATGCTTGAGCAAGTCCCTTGGCCTCTCTAGGCCCATACTTCCTCAGGTGAACAATGAAAATACAGACACATGCTCCAGCTTGAGTGGGTGGGGCCCTGTCTCTAGAGGGGAAGAGCTGGGCATGTGCTCCATTGCTTCTCTTAGTTGGATAATTGATTTTATAAAGAGCCTAACAAGTGAGTTGGGACACAAAGTTCCCACGTGGAAGTCTGGTGACCTTGGAGGGAAACTGAGGCACCCACTGGTGGATTGTGGCTGCTGTTCTGGCCCCGAGGACAAGCTGGACCAGCCCCTGTCTTTCAGAAACGATGATCACGCTTGTGGTTGGTCCATGTGCCCTACACATACCTAAGGTACCAGAGGTTCTTGGTTGCAAGGCTGAATCTAAAACACCAAGGAGAGGGTGTCCCACCACAGGCAGACCTGTGGTCTTCTTCTCAGTGCCCACCCACCACATGGATCTGCTCAGGAGTCAGGGTGGGTGGGCACCACGAGATGTCATAAGCCAGGACATGTAGTGAGGGTCACTAGAGAAACCAGATGCCCTCGCCATGTGTAGCTCCTTCAGAGGCATGCTGGAAACTGCATGTGCTTACACCACAGAGAGCCCCAGAGACACCAAGGAGAGACTCCCAAGGTGCTCAGCAAGCACCAAGCACAGTGCAGCAGACAGGAGCTGGGGCACACCACAGCATGGCTGCCCAGATGCCTTAGTCGGGTCTCAGCTGTGCTCTGGAAGGAAGCAGTGGGGAGGCCAGGGCTCATTCTGTAACCATGAGGCTGGGGAGAACAGAAGAAAATTTAACCCTGACAAATCTTCCTGCAGCGCAAGGCCAGGCTGTGCTCGCTCTCGCGCGCGCTCGCGCTCTCCCTCCCTTCTCGCCCACTGCAGAGTTTCCCAATATTTTACAGTGAGTGTTACTTTCATAATGGAAAAATAATAAAGCTTAAATTATTTGTATTTGATATTTTTCTGATTAAAAAAGTAATATATGTTCATTGTAGACAATTAGGAGAGCGGAAGAGGAAATTAAACCCCTCCAGAGCCTACCACGCAGAGCCGTGAGGCTGGTCGGGGCACAGGCTTCCTTCCAATCCTTTTTTTCTGTTTCTGTGTGTGTGCATACAAAGTGGGCAGGTATAATACGATCCACATTTAATATTGGATCATGAGCACTCTCTCCAAGCCTTGGATAGACATTCACATTTTATTTTTACTGGCTCCATTTACCCATCATTTTGCTGTGTGCTCTGGGGAATTAATCACATTTTAGGGGACTAGGTATGACTTAAAACTCTCTCTCTCTCTCTCTCTCTCTCTCTCTCTCTCCGTCCCCTCTCTTCTCTCCCCTGTCCCTCTGTCCCTCCACGTTTATGTGCATGTTTATGGGCCTGTGTATACATGTGTGTGAGTGCATGTAGGGGCCAGAGGTTGGTATTAGGCGTCTTTCTCAACCGCTCCCCATTGTAACCTTTAAGAAGGGATCCCACTGCCCAGGGATCTGTCTGTCTTCTCTTTCACAGCCTCAGAATCCCAGGCCTGCACTGCCAAGCCCAGTCTCTATGCATGCTGGGCTAAACACTTTTCTAACTGAGCCATCTCCATGGCCTGTCAATCACTCTTTCTTCACGACCAAAACTGGCGGAAAACAGCCTCAGCACAAGCTGGTCTCTTCAAGGTTTATCAGCAGTAAGCTGTTTTTATAAAGAAAACTGTCCATCTTCCCTCCCTTCCAAACACGGACAGCTGGATCTGGTTGGGGTCCCCCATGTCTTTCTGGCCCACCTGCTGTCTTTGGGCTCTTCACAGGCAGAAAACAGGCCTCTTCTACAACACATTTGAAAGCTTCAGTATTGGACCTGACAGAATGTGGAATTACCCAAGAGGCAAACCTTCGAGGGAGCTTCTAAATTAGGCTAACTGAGGTGAAGAGCGCCTAACTGTGGGCAGCACCATCCCATGGGCTGGGGTTTCGGATTCAATAAAAAGACCAAAGCAAGCAGAGCACCAGCATCCACCTCTCTGCTTCTTGCTGATACAATGTTACCAGCTGCTCCATTGTAACAGATACAATGTGATCTGCTGCTGCCCTTGACTTCCCTATTTTGATGGACTGTACACCCTCAAACCATGAGCCCCTCCTTCCTTAAGTTGTTTCTGTTCTGTATTTTGTCATAATACTAGGAAAAAGTAACTAATAGAGACAGGAACAGAGAATAGAGTCTCCAGGCCAGGAGGTCTGGGTACCACACTCACAAGATGTAAAAGGAGACCATGCTCAGGGACCTGGCGCTAAGGGGGAGGGGCCGTTCAGTGTGGTGAGAGGAATTCTAGGTCAGAACCAGCCAGGTCTACGGAGGCCAGAGACATGGCTGGTTATGGAAAGGGTGCAGCTGCTCTCTCCCCTGCAGGAGACAGGTGACACCCTGCAGCAGACCTCCATCTGTGGGCATCACCTACAGGAAAAGGACACTAGGGAACCATGGTCCTGTGAGCAGTGCTGGCCAATGGGGATGGATGGAGCCATCTACTCGCCACTTCCCTGACCTCAATGTCTATTCGAATGTGTCATTTACACCATTTGTGTGTGTGTTTGTGTGTGCGTGCACGTGCACACAACACAAAATAAATGACAATTAAAAGGACAGAAATGACACACTGGGAAATACCAGTCACTCAGCTCCCACACTCCCCGGCATATCCACATGGAGATGGGAGTGACTACACTTAATTGCTCAGGCCAACCAAAGACAATCTGGGGTCTGGGATTCACTGGCCCATGTGACCCTTAGTGTGGAGTGGAGTGGAGAGCTGACAGTGAACCATCCAGAGCACGCCAGCACACTCAACATCCCCATTTCATTCTTTTCTTTATACGTTTGCATGTGAGTGTTTAGTGTGTGTGTGTGTGTGTGTGTGTGTGTGTGTGTAATGTATGTTTACATGTAAACACATGTATGTGTGCATGAGCACATACAGGCTTGAGGCTGATGTCAGAGGTCATCCTTGGTCACTATTCTGCTCATTCACAGACCCAGAGATTGCCAATATAACTAGTCTTGCCAGCCAACTTGTAGTGGTGAGTCCCGAGTCTCTGCTTTCCAAAGCTGGAATTGTCCGTGCATACCACGACCACCTAGCATTTACACGGGGTCTATGGATCTGAACTCTGGTCATCACGTTTGTGCTGCAATCCCTTCCAAGCCCCTGAGGCATTTTCTCAGCTCCCCCATCTACCTCCTGCATTTACGTTTTAATGGTGTTATTAAAATAATAAACGAAGCTGTCATAAATAATTAATGTATCTCATCTTGCCTTCTGAGATACATTCTTTGAGTTTCACTAAACACAGAAGAGCACACAAAGTGGGAGGGAGAGGAGAGAAATTGGAGGGGCGAGTTTAATAATTTACTTTAAAAATACTTAAATTAAATTTAAGATTAAAAATATTCTCATCTTCAGGCAGAATGGCAGGTGTGGATACACACACACACACACACACACACACACACACACACACACACACACGTGTGCACCCCTAACTGCTTCCACTTCCCCACTCCTCTCTTTCCACATAGCCTGCCCCCCCAGGATGGACTTGTCGCTCACTTGCTATTTCCAGGCGCTGTCTAATCTGGCTCCCAGCTGCGCTCACTGCAGACGCATTGCCCACCCTCCAGCAGCCTCCCCCACCCCCAAACTCAATGTGTGAACACTAAAAATACCTCTGGCACACCCTGCCCCTCACTTCCACACGGGTGACAGGTGTGATGGCTTGGAGCCCAGCCCAGTACTCCTCACAGTTTCAAACATGACGCTGAGTTCAGGGGACTAATTTGCACACCCTAACAAGTAAGTAAGGCTCCCTCTGTGCAGTCACATGACAGGAGCATGGTATGAAAGCTGTCCAGAATCTAGTCATCACTCAGCACAGAGACCAGAGCACATGATCTTCACCCACAGTGCCTCTGGGCAACAATGCTCCCAGTGCCCCTCTGGGGAGGAGAGGGGCTTCCTGGAGAGAGAGGGACAGGGTAGGGACACTACTCACCGGGGGCCCATCAGCGCCAGGCATTCCTGGGAGACCTGGTTTCCCCAATGGACCCTAGTGCAAAGGAGACAGTCTGTGAGAGAACAACCCTGATGTTTATTCCTTCCTGGGATGTCCAATCCTTCTCTACAGAGCCCCAAAGTAAATATTCAGACATTGTCACTTAGGATGTTTGCTGTGGTCCTTGCCCTCAGCATCTAGTTCTGCCTACACCGGAGGTGCCTCCTCCACCAGACCCTTCAGTCTGCTATGGGAGCACCTCCCCCATCTTCTTTCTCCCTTTCATCCCCTGAGCAGATGCTGCTGTCCTAGGAGCCTTCTGAGGCTGCTCCTGGCACAGCACCTTCCTCAGATTCCTCACCAGCACCCATGGAGTCTCTCCCATGGCAGGGCAGGGCAGCCACAGGGCCACCAGGCCACTACCTCATGACATTCTTAATAAGGTCCAGGTCTACCACAGCCTGGCTGCCTGTATTTCAATAAGCTCTCCCAGGATCTGGATGGCCTCAGAACCAACTCTGTAGTGCTCCTTACTGGGCAAGACCTAGACATTTTGCATTTCCTGAAATAACCCATGCCTGCCTGGTCTCTGTGAGGCTGTTGGAAGTATGAGTGTCCAGGACATGGTAAGTACTAGAAGTCTATGTGCCAAATTTACCAAAACTCAACTAAATAAGAACCCATTTAATCTTCCAATAAATGGAGCATACCTCGTACTTGACAGTGTGTGCTGGTTTGAGGATTGCTACAACTGCCACCTCTATACATTGATGGCAAGCAAACAGATATATGAATCATGAATCAATTAATGAGAAAGATTCAACATCTGCCCTGATGCTGATATGCTTCCTTCCCAGAGGGCTAAACCTTGGGGCCTTCTGGGGGGCAAGGTGGACATGCCTGCTAGTGAAGGGCAGCAGGTCCCCCAGGCCTGCACAGAAGAATGGTCCATGAAGAAGGCAACCCTTCTTCACACATCCAGCTGCCCCACCTACCTTTTCTCCTGGAGGACCAATGGCACCCTGGGGACCTGGAAGACCCTAGGATTAAAAAACAGCAGAGGAATGAGAAGACTGACCAGAGGCCCCTCCTCACCCTTCACCCACTGACTCCCTCCTCCCCACATCCAGGCACCAAACATGTTAGTGGCAGAGCTAAGTCTGTACCTCCCAGACACTTGACCAGAACCTGTGTCCCACCCCTGATGCCCCCAAGTCACCTTTCCTGAGACACTTACCTGGGCACCAGGATTACCCTGCTGTCCTGGGGGCCCAGGCTCTCCCTGAGGACCCTATAAAAACAGAAGCAAAGGCCCTGAGAAGAGGTCTAAGAACCACACCCCATTTTGGGGAAATCCCATTCCACATCTCATCTTGTCCACCCCAGGAGTTGATTGTGGGAACAGCTTTCTGGAAAGGGGATCTGCCTGCTTTCAGTGGCAGATCCTTACACTCAAGGGCATGTGGGCTTGCACCTAGCACTCTGGTGTCCATCAAGGCGGAGAGTGTGACAGGGGCTGACCAGGCAATACTCTACTGGTAGAAATGTGTGTCCTCGTAATAGATACAGAGCTAACAGACTCATCTGGTGGAGCTGAGCTGACTTTGGATAACAAATATCAACTTGGGGTTCTGGCATGAGGCTTTGCCACCAGAGGGCAGCACCAAGCAGTGGGCCAGAGGCTAAGGTGCCCACTATCCTATCCCAATTCCCACCTGATGCAGACCTCCATAGCCAGACATGGACTATGCCCACAGACCATCATCAAAAGCCAGGTCATGTGACCTCTGGGACTCACCACATTTCCTTTTGGGCCAGGCTGGCCATCCATACCCGTTACACCCTGCAGAAGAGTTACAAAGAAAAAAGGTGTTTTCAACACAGAATGACCAACCCTACTCCGAATACTTGGACATGGGGCCAAGGTGACTACAACGTAGTCTCTGGGGAAAGGACAGACTCAACTGTCCATCCCTCACAGCTGGGGTTAACCCTTCACAACAAAGTAGCTGAGCCATCAGACCCCAGCATCCTCATATGAGTAGACCCTGCATTCTAGAAAAGTCTCCCAAAAGAGAGGCTGAAGAGGGCAAGGCCAATATCATCCACCAAAACCAGAGCCCCAATCAAAACTATGAGCCTCTCTCCTTCCCAAAACCACCCACCAAAAGATACTGGAGGGCCTCCTAAGCTGAGGGACAGTGACATCCTGGGGTATTGCTTATGACAGAAACAACAACACAGCAGGTGCTGAGTGCCAGAACGGGGTAGAAAAGTCTAGAGGAGCAGCGAGGCCAGCTCCCTGAGCACTACACACTTTCTTGCTCCTCATGTGTGAGCATGCATGACCCACCAACCCTCACACCTATAGCTGGTGTACACTAAGTCAGCATGGCCCCATGGCCCCATGGCCCCAGTGCTACTAGCTGGGTCAGAGGGTTTCTGGGGCTATACTGTGTACACATATGCCAAGAAGTGACAGAACTTACAGGAGGTCCAGGAGGGCCAGGGGGGCCTTTTGGCCCAAGCAGACCACGTGGTCCCTGAAAGAAGAAATGATGAGGAAGAATGGAACCGGCTGGAGACCTGGCCTGCTTGTCTGCCCTATACAACCCGTGCCCAGTATCCTGTGCCTGACTGGAGCTCAGTTGGTGAATCCGGAGTCCTGAGAGAGATGCCATAATGCCCGCTGCTTTCACTCACTCCATCCTCCTCTCTACCTGGACACTGGGTATCAGAAGCAGGGCGCTCCTGGTATGAAGGGACCCAGCTGGGCATCAGGGATGTCCTCAGGGAAGGGGTCTTTCCTGCCTGCCTCTGATACTCAGGAAGGTGAGCACAAAATCTCTCCATTGAAAACTCATGAAGTTACATTGTACTGCTGGGTTTATCACTGAGTCTTTCTTCAGTCTCTCTCCCCAGTGACATGCAATGTTGTCATTTTTGGGATGACAGAGTTTAGGGAGCAGGGAACAGGTTCAGGAGACAGCAGGCCTGCAAGGAACTTCAGGGCCTTGTAGGGACAGCTACTTGGGAGAGACACAATCTGTCTTCCCCTCCTCTGGGCATTGGAGGGCTGTGCCCAACGCCTGCATCCTACACAGAAGGCCGGGCCTGAGGCGCAACTGACGTCTGGGGTGGGTGGGGCTCTAGGGGAATGGTCCACCTTGGAAATTACAGGCTTTACTCAAGACACTTGGATCTCAATTGCCCTTGATTTTGACAGAGGAAAAACAAACAAAACAAAACCAAAAAAAGCCCAACCTTCCTCACATTCTCTGCATTTTAAAGGCTTCCTTCATTAGTTTAATACTTAGTCTTATAAATGTTTTTGAGACACTGATAACCCAGAAGGCACCACTTAGATGCGTGTTAAGGAGAACAAGGCTGACGGGTCCTCCTCGGTGGCTAATCAGACGTCTAGGGTATAATTTCATCCCAAATGAATCTAAGTGTGCTGGCCTGCGCTCTGCCCTGCGCGGCGTTTAAGGAGAAGCTCGTCAATTAGCTTCACCAGATACAGACGGCTGCCTGACTTGGATAACGAAGGTAGGTTTCTGAACATCAGTAAATAAAGGGTAATTAGTGTCCTTTTGCTCTTGTGGAAATCTGCTTTAAGCCTAAATACAAGTTGGCTGGCAGAAGTCAGCTTTTCCTGCAGCGGGCCAGGCACCACTCTGCAGGGTGCAGTTGCCAGGCCTGTGTCAAGCTTGGGCCTATTCAGTCCCCTCGACTGCCCCAGCACCCATTATGGCTGATGACTGGATGTCTGCCATGACACTTTGGACACCTACCACAACGCCCTAAATGCCCATGTTACTGCTATGATTCTCGCAGAACACCCACTGTATTGTCTTCCTGTCTACTCTGACACACTTGGTGTCCACCATGGACCCTCTGAATGGCCTCCATGTTGCACGTGGGCACCCAGCATAATTCCACTGGAGTTATGCTGCCCCTGGGCATTTGCTACAGCTCTCTGGAGTTCCTCCTGTAGAAAGGGTCAGTATACATTCTGTAGAGTTGTCCAGCCCCTAGTGTCCTCCCTCTTTTCTTTCCTGGGCAAACGTCACTTGCCTCTTTCCTCAGACCAAGCTCTCTAACCTACTCCACATCCATCAACTCATGACTGTGGAGCTGAGGCCCAGAGTCCCACCCATCAGCGACTTACAGGCTCCCCAGGCAGCCCCCTGGGCCCAACTTCTCCATCGTCACCCTATGGAGAAAGAAAAAAAAATGTTTAAGGACAAGCATTGAGGTCTGGGTACCCAGAGGCCTGGGTACCCCTGACGCACACGCACGCACAGCACACCACATGGCAGGATTCTGCCTGCTCCTCAGGCAAACACCAATGTGTTAATGCTGGCCCCTGAGCGCGGTGGGAGAGGCCCGTCCTCATTCTGCAGCTGCAAGGGTGTAGCTGCTGCAGGGAACAGAGGCTTGGAAGCAGGTCCTTTCCCTGCTGCATTCACAACTGCCGACACTGAGTTCAAGGCCTCGGCCACCCTCGTGAGTAACAGAAACCGAGGAACAGGGCGTTGGCAGAGGAGCCCCAGACAGACTTCAGTGAGCTCAGAGCCTACCGGGGTCCAAACCATCCAGTGGCAAGCTCAGAAGAGCCTTTTCTTCCTGACTCCAGATGGGATGGTTGCTCTGGGTGACCGGGTCACACCCGGGGCTGCTAGCCAGGACGATGCTTCCTACCACATAACCCGGCTCTTCTGCCTTCCTCAATAACTGTGCAGCCACACATATAACATGCAAATGTATGCATATATGCACACACGTATATACATGCACACACCTAGGAGTACGCTTTTGCATACACAGTAGTGTACATGTATGCACATGCTGCGAATGTACATATGTACACAAAGGCACATGTACACACAAATGCATGCATATGAAACCCACCCTGAGTCAAGAGTGCAGGGCATCAAAAAGTACCCCTCTCCTTCCTTGGCTTGTAGCTGATTAGGCCAAGGTCCAGATAGGGGGACTTCCGGACAAAATCCAAAATCCAGAGAGGATGGCACCTCTCTCCCACTTTCCTGGGGTTTGTGAGCTCCCAACAATAGTGCAAGGAGCCCATAAATCCTATCATGCACTCTCTGCCATGCATATCTGTGCTGTGGCCTATGAGCTCAGCCTCCAGCCGCTGAGGATACTGGGAATGGTCACTGAGGAGTCCTCTGGGCACAGAAGCCCAGGCTAAGAATCCCATCTGCAGCCCTCCCCTCCCCCTCTGATCCTATATTCACTTACTTCTGATGACTTCCCCCTTCCCTCCACGCCTGCTCTCAGAGCCCTTGCTTCTCCATCTGACACCTCATTTAGATGAGATCGGCAGAGCCACTGAGCTCATTAAGCCCCTGGTATCTCCCCTGCACAGGATCCGGGGCACCTGCCTCCTATAGTTAGAGGCTTCTTTTCTGAGACCCATGACAGTTTGACCCTCATTGGCAAGAAGGTTAAAGTAAAATGAATGCTTGTGCCTTCCCTCAATCTCAGAAGCACACAGCTACCTGCCTAGGCCAACACGCATGCTTCCTTTCCCGGCAACCCCACCGACCCTTTCTGGCCTGCACTCAGAGTTTTCCAGTGTAAAAGGATGCTGAGAGATACATACCCTCTCTCCATCATCTCCTGGGATTCCCGGCGGGCCAGAAGGACCAGGGTCACCCTAGCAAGTCAACCAGAGTCAATGTTAACCACTGGAGAGCAGGTTCTCACAACTGTCCCAACCCCTTTTTTTCTGTCCTCTTAATTCTAGCCCTGAATATCCTCAGTCTTGCAAGCTACTTCCCCTGGGAAGAGGGCATATGCTGAGTGCTCAGTCTAGTGGCTAGCCAAGAGCCTTGCACTCAAGTCCCATCTGGATACCTTGCCAGTGGCAGAATCTCCAGACTGAGCACTTAGCAGGTTTAGCAGGAGCCCCAGACAGGCAGGCACACTGTGCATTCAGTTTTGAGGGAGAGCACCACAGAGAGGACCACCCTGGACCAAGAATCCCTGTGGGTCAGGGCTGATTTCGCCTCAGGCAAACTTGCAATTCCCAGTCTCGCCTGTAGCAGGCGCTCAATGTGTGTACCCTCATCAGTTGGTCAAAGGATTCCAAACCCCTGCCAACCCCCCACCGGACTGTGAGCTTATTTTCATGTAATTACGAGAGCATAGAAGTGGCAGCTGTGGGTGAGTTCCAGCAGACACTATTCAGTGTATACAGAGCATAGACATTTTTCACTGTAAGACCCAAAACTGCACACTTTATGCCCATGTTTCTATATGTGCATATGATTTTGTCCATGATTTTTTGCATGCATGGTTTTGTATGCATGATCATATTACTGCACCCCTGTGTGTATGTATGTGTATTATGTGCAGGTATTATATATGCGTGTATGCCTATGTCTGCCTATATATATGTGTGTGACAGGGTAAGTATGAAAGTCTATGCCCATGTATATCTGTTTGCATACATGTGTGCTCCTATGTATGTATGTATGTATGTATGTATGTATATGCGCATGGGTGTCTATATGCCTAGGTCTGTGTGTACCGGTATGTGTATGTGCTTGTATGTGTGAGTAGGTATCTGGGTCCTAAGTGATTATACTTGCTGTGTATGCACATATGTCTCCATGTATGTATGAGTGTATACATGTGTATGCTTGTGAATATGTGTATATGTGCATGCATGTGTGTGGCTATGAATGTATGCATATATGTATGGTTAAATATGTATCCTTGTGCCTTTTTATTTATGCCTGTGAAGGTACATGTGTACACGTGCATACACACATACGTGTGTGCCTGGATGTCAAATAAATACACTGTAAAGTAAAGCAAGTAAGAGAGGAACCACCGCCAGCCCATGAGAAAGGCGCCAGGCACTATGGTGGTCCAACCCTAGCCATCCTTAGCAGCAGGCTCTTGAGACTGCCCCACCTTTCTGGGGCCACAGCCTTAGTGTCCTGACTCTACGACTTGCATGTGATAGCTGCAAGGACTTCCCATGAATGTGAAGCCTCCCTTAGGTAAAAAGTGGCTTCTAGAAGCTTCTAAAACTAGTTCTAGCACATGTTTTCCCTCACTTCTCTGTCCGCTGTGACACCCTGGAGTGAGGTGCCTGCTAAGCCTCAGGTAGGAAATCCAACTCCTCTTGACTGGATCTCCATCAACAGAGACTCCATTCCAGGGGTTCCACTCTATGAGCAGTCAGAGCACTTCATACAGGGACACTGCGGAGTGGAGGAACCTGGCCCCACTTAAGGAGCCTGAGGCTATCGGAAGGAAAAGACCCTCCCCAAATCCCATAGCAAATACTCACTCTGTGGCCCTTCTCTCCCGGCAACCCAGCCAGACCATCAAAGCCACGGTCACCCTGCAAGGACAAGAGAGCTGCATCAAGCAGGACCTAGTGGTACCCTTAACTCAGCACCCTGGACCCAGGGCCTTCTCATGGCCTTGCACAGCCCTCCGGCCTCAGGCCACTGTGGAGTCTGCGTATGCCACCCCCTCTCCCAAGCAAAGCAGAGACTGGGAAGGGAGGAACATTGTTGTCCCCAAGCCAAAGGCCAGGGCATCCTTGGGAATGTAGACATGCAGTGGCCACTGCCAGGTCAGCACGTGTTCATTTGCTCTGAGCCTCCCCCTGCGGGAATGTCCCCATGGTCCTGATGGCTGCAGCCCTGTGTCCTGAGGGCTGTCACACACCAGTGCTCACACTCACTGGTGGAGACCCCAGCATCTTTCCCTGCAGGGACCCTGGCTCCGCCCTCTCAGCCGTATGGAGCCTGTATCAGCACCCTTTCATGTGGGTGTTCAACCCAGATAGGATGAAATCAGAGTAAGGTATTGGGGGCTTTTTGATGACTTTGCAGTTAAGAGATCACAAACTACTTGACAGAACAATGAGATTCTCCTATCATCCACAGCTTTCCGTGTTCATTAACTTGGGGGGTGGTGTCACAGGAAATGAGACTATGGAACCAGGGGACCCAGCACAGATATACTGAACAGTGGCCGTTCCTGGTGTCTCAGGCATGTGGGAGAGAGTCCATACAGGGTCATGGGAAGAGGGATGTACCCAAGATCCACAGCACCAGGAGAAAAACAGCTGTCACATGTTTATATGAGTCCTATTCGTGCACAGAAGCCCCCTGTTCACGCACAGATTGTGTCTTTTCACCCCCACAAGGCCTGACATCCCAAGGCAGGGCAGGAAAATGTCCCATAGACATGAGATCATCTGGCCACCCAAGCACCAAGGGTGTGGTCTGCTTACCTGCACACTCCCAAGGGTTCTCCCTGGATCCAACCCACCACACTCCTGCCCACATGAACAGGGCACCTGCCCCTTTAAGAGTGAGACTGAATCTCACCTATGCAAGTCACCTGTCATCTGTCATCTCAACACACACCAGAGGGGGCTCATCAAAGTGAGTAAGTGCTCCCTCCCTACGGGCACACTCATCAACATGACATCAGGGATGATGGTGACTGTAAGGGTGAGGGTGACAGCCTACCTTGGGACCTGTTTGTCCAGGCATGCCTCTGGCTCCATCACTCCCAGCACGGCCCTGGAACAGAGAAAACAAGCAGTCCATATGGAAGAAAAAGCAGCCTGCCACATCCTCTGGGAGCGCTTCCCAGTAAACCAAGCAAAGAGAGGTGACCACAAAAAGCACTCTAGCCAAGGGTGATTGTCCACTGTCACCAGACTGGACAGGGGACTCAGATCCAACAGCCCCGAGGCCATGCCACACCTCTAGCTGGCAAATAAGAGCGCAGTGTTTGTCTCACTGGGACTTGCCCCAGGAGCCTGATGCTGCCTGTCCTTCTAGGCTTGTGGAGGATGATGGGATTTGGGAGATCTGGCGCAGGGAGCTCCAGTGACATGCTGCTGACAACCGTGGAGAAGCTCAGCTCTTTGCTACCACTGGGAAGAAAATTAAAGAGCAAAGATACACGGGAAAGATAAAGGCCTCTCTCAGCCCACCTAAGCAAGTATGAAACCTGTCCAGAGGGTATGTGTCCCACTCAGACAACAGGGCAACTTAGAGGCAGGGTCTGCACTGCGTGGCCAGCTGCTCAGCCATCTTTGTCCACTCTCACACTTGCTTCCCAGACATGGAAAACGTTCAAGAGTAAACCCAGGGTACCCAGTCGATTGCCATGGGACTGAAGGCCCCAAGCCTGGACCTTCAGAGTCTGCCATAAAGATTATAGCCACTATGGGGAGAGGTACAAGGGGACAGGGACTCCCTGCCAAGCCCTTGCTCACTAGCGAGGCACATACACACTTCTTCTTTCCTATCTCCTGATCATAGGTTGGGGTTGTTGCCCATGGGCTCATGGTTAGGCACAGAGGCCATATGGACAGTGGTAGCTTTGGTCTCCACATGCAACACATGAGAAGGTCTGTTTGTAGGAACAGGTTGGGTTAATTAAGACTTTTCTACCCTTCCTGGTGTGTGGTCACCACTTTTTTAATAGGGTGGCATCTTATAGCAGCTGTGTGCCTGAGGAAACCAGCTGGATCCATCCAGGAGAACATCGTTCTCAACAGGAAATCCCAAGAGGCTAGTGAGCTGAAGAAAGACCTGTGCAGAGTGGAGATAGCCATTCCTGGAGATGAGGCACAAGGTGTCCCCAAAGATAAGGCCCACTATCAACAATCAACAATGTGGATTCAGCTCCTGCTGTGACCTGTCTGGGAGATGGCTTTATGGACAAGTGAACCATCTCACCCCTGGACACACAGCATTTATTCCTAAGCAGTGGCTCAGACACAGCTTTGGAGGTGGACATGGGACCATGGGGTCCTAAAGGGCACAGTCTACCTCAGGTTTGGGCATGGATGCTGTCCAGTACCACATGGTCTTAGCACCAAGCACTTACCCGTCTTCCAGGCTTCCCTGTTGGGCCGGGTGGGCCTTGCACACCTCGAGGACCCTGCCAGAAACCAGAAGACAAAGCCTCAGGACATGTCCCTCTTGTAAGGAAAGAGAAAACTCATCGCATGCCTGCCAACCTAGCCTAAGGCTTGCTGTTGGACCTGCTCACATGTGGGTGTCTTGGGGACATTCCCTTAGTGAGGACTAGCAACAGGCATCACAAAGAGCTTGTTCTATGGTATCAAGTAACGATTCTCCCCACTGTTGTTGAAGAAGTATCAGCAACTGGGCCACCACCAGCAACCAGGAGTCACTTTCCTGAGAGCAAAGCAGAGGTAGGTTCACACGTACCTGAGGTCCCATGTCTCCTGGCTCACCCTTCAAACCTCCGCTCCCAGGAGGACCCTAAGGAGACAGTATCAAATCAGTGTGTACTCAAACAAATGACAAGAATATTGTGTATGGATCAGGCAGGGAGCCTGCATCACAAGGCTAGTCTGTCTACTGTGACAAGGGAAAGAATATGAGTTCTAGGAGGCAGAGAGGCCTGCAGCTGCCAAGGTCTCTTCCTGGTGCTTAGTGGAACCCCAGGAGATGGGGCTCCAGAGCCGATGAAGTCCCCAGGACAAGCTGACCCATGATTTGTGGCAGCCCCTGGCTTGGAACGCAGTGCATATAGCCTATGGGCCACTTCAAGTTAAGACCTCCGGAGAGACTGGCCTCACCTCCTGGGTGCAGGGTACTGAGGCCAGACCTGGGGGTGGTAGGTGGTCTATGTCAAAGTCAGCCAGGGGTCCAATGGTATAGGCTGGGGACTTAGCTCAGTGATAGAGCATTTGCCTAGCAAGCTCAAGGCTCTGGGTTCGGTCCTCAGCTCTGGAGGGCCAGGAGGTGGCTGTGTCCTTGTAGGATCCTACTCCCAGTGCCCACAGCATGAATTTGACACTTGGGTGACAGCCGAGAGTCCCTGACAACATAACATCCCTGATACACTGTGAGGCTCCAGAGGAGAGCTGAACTGAGACACCTAAGCCTGACGGGGTAAGACTGCAAACCCTGTGTGTTTCCCAGCCCTAGGGTTACCTTTGACCCTGGGACAGAACTGTAAGGAAGACCCCAAAGAGACAGAGGCTGGCTCCTCATGAGCCAAATGTGCAGCCAGCATAGGTCTAAGGGCTCAGTCTCTGGAACATCTCCAGACCTCCAGTACAGCGGTCCCCTAGCTGCTGTGCTCCCTGTTATAGAGAAAAGTGGAGGGGCCAAGAGCCCGCCCTTCACAGGGAGAGTTTGCAGCTCAAATGCACAAGTGGGGAGGTGCATCTCCAGCTCCTCATCATACTTAAACTGAGGGCTCCCTCCCCAGAATCCCCCAATACTCCAGGTGACCTTGAACACAGCCATCCCCCTGACACATACTCCCCCAAGGGATGGAACAGCTCAAGAGGCCACCTGTCTCTGCTGGATCCCAGCTGGAAACAAAGGTTCTGGGCACAGGGCCAGCCAGTGTGCTCCACCAACTGCCCTAGCCCTGCCAATCACTCACCATGGGACCGGGTCTCCCGGTGAGACCCATTGGACCAGCTGGTCCCCTCAGTGCCAACTGTAAAGGAAAGAGGAGGAGATCAGAAAAAGACTATGGCTGGCCCTGTCCTGGTTTTCAGGCTCCTGTTCTATGACACGTGGTCACGAGGAAAAGGAGCCTAAGACAGAAAAGACAAGACATTCACAGAGAAGGTCTCGATGACCCAATTCTGGGCTCTCAGCATCTCCACAGGGAAGTAGGGCACAGAGGTGGAAGTCAGTGCTATCTGCTGCCCCACTGTGGGCAGGGTCCCCAAAGCCTTCCTCTTTTTCATCCCTGTTGAGGAGGTGGACCATCCTGGACCAAATCTGAACTATGGTCTCTCTTCCTGGGCTGGGCTGAAGCCTATATTTCCTTGTGGATTTTAGACTTCACTTCTGGAAGAGGCACAAAGTACGCTCCAATAGCAAGGGAGGTGTGTATGGTGGAGCCTATGGGCCCTTGGCTCCTCCTACTTGGTGTAGCTCCTGCCGGCCATCACATGAGCTCAACTTGTCTTCCCAAAGAGCTGCCTGTTGCAGGGTTACAACCTACCACAGTGCCATGTTCATTTCGGAAGATTATTTTGCATTTTAAAATGATCTGGGGAGAAGGCTCAGCTGGTAAACTGCTTGCCATGCAAACATGAGAATCTGAGTTAGGATTCCCAGTACACATGTTAAAGGCCAGATGTCCCAGCACCTGTCTCTATCCCCGGTACTGGGAAGGCACAAACAGATGCATTCCTGAAGCTCCCTGGCGGGCCAACCCAGCCAATTCAGTGAGCTCCAGGTTTGATGAGAGATGCTGTCTCAAAACAAAGCTAGAGAGTGAGAGGAAAGCACCTGACCTTTACCTCAGGCTCCCCACACAGGCACTCACATGGGTAAATATACCAATACATGCACAATAATAAAATATACTTTTTAAAATTTACAAATAAAAATACACAAAATTTACAATAAAAATATACAAAAAATAAAAAAATAAACTCAGGACTGGAGATAAGGCTCAGGGTTAAGAGCAGATCTTCTAGAGGACCCAAGTTCAATTTCCATCACCCACATGGTGGCTCACAACCGTCTGTAACTCCAGTTCCAAGCGATCTGATGCCCTCTCCTGGCCTCTGTGGGCCTAGGCACACACATGCAGGCAAAATACTCACTCAGAGAAAAAAAATACATCTTAAAAATCAAACAAACCATAAAGCCCTTCTCTCAGCTGGCTTCTATTAAAATGCACACAGGTTAAAGGCTGGCCAGGCAGGCACAGGCCAGCAAACCTAGTCACACAGAGCCTCATCTGACTCTGGCTTTATCTCTGGCTAGCCTGTTCCATGGCATCCACTCAGTACTGAAACTGTTCTTCAATTACCCCAGCACACTCTGGCCAGTAATGTCTCCGCTGAGCTGTGCAGAGTGGTACCAATAGTTCCCAAACAAGGATTCTATGTTGGCTTGCTCCACACTTCCCCAGAGGATCACCCACTTGCCCACCCCACAGGAAGTGGCAGCATCAGGTCAGTCACTGGTAACCAGCAATCTGGAGGCAGGGTCTCTAATGATGCCATCTGCAGATGTGCTCACTCAGGAAGGAGGGAACCTTTAACCCAGACCAAGTGAGCCTGGGTTCAGCGTGAGAGATCCTGGACCCAGTGCAAGAACCTTGGGGGGTCCATGAAAGATTCTGGGCCCAGAGTGAGGGACCCAGGATCTGGGAGCTCCCCTAGAGGGGGTGTAGCCATGCGCTCAATCCCAACCCCAGCCCTAAGAGCCTGAGTCAACTACCTGCCCCCCCCCCCAACCTGGATCCCTGAGCGGTTCATTTCCCTGTGGCTAGTCCCAAGTGCAGGGCCTGGCACAGAGGTGAGTGTCTGCACAGGGCAGAAGAGGGGTTCGCTGGGCTAGACAAGCTGCAGTGGCCCAGAGGCCTCTTACCCCTAACCGTGGACAGGACACCCCCGAAAGCTCTCTGTAAGTTTCCCACATTCTCCAGCTGCACACGGAAGACCCAACCTTCCCTAGGTTCCTGACCAGGCAAATTGTGCTACACTCATTCAGTCTCTGCATACATCAGGGACAAGCTCTGTCACACAGGTCCCCAGGGGCCCACATTACTTACCCTGGCTTGCTGGAGGATAGCTTGAGCCTGGGACTCCTGGGCAGAGACCATGGGGCCCTTCGAACCAGCATCACCACCGCCTCCAAACCGGAACTGCAAGAGCAAGGTGAAGAGTCACCAGAGATGGGGCGTGGCACCCACTCTGACTCCAGGGTCTCGTGGGCCTTACGTAAAGCAGAGACTCCCAGTCCCAGAACCTGTGTGCACATGACCCTGGTCCACATGTCACAGCCCCTCCTGTCAGCCTTCGCCTTAGACACCTGAAACCTGCCCTGTGCCCACAAAGGACTTTGAACCTCTGTTGTTTTGCACCCTGATGAACCACAGACCCTCATCACTGCAAAGAGTAGGCAAGGACCAAAGAAACTGGGCTGGGTACAAGGGACCTGCAGGGGACACCCTGGCTCTGTGTTAGGTCTCCCTCAGTACAACAGGCATCTTGGGGGTAAAGTGCAGCTGGTGCTCTTGTTCTGAGACCTTAGGAAGAGAACATGTGTACCAAATGCTGCATTCTTTAGCATCAGTCCTCAGAGAGGGGAACCTGCCAACTTCCTGTCCTCCTTCATATCAGCTGTCTCAAGGTCACTGTACTGAAAGAATAGTGCTGATAACATAGTCCTGAGGGCAGAGTCCTGAGGGCACAGTGCTAAGAACACAGTACTGAGAACACAGAATTGAGGACACAGTGCTGAGAACACAGTGCTGAAGACACAGTACTGAGGACACAGTGCTGAGAACACAGTACTGAGGGCACAGTGCTGAGGATACAGTCCTGAGGACAGTGCTGAGAACACAGTGCTGAGGACACAGTACTGAGGACACAGTACTGAGGACACAGTGCTGAGAGCATAATGCTGAGGACACAGTGCTGAGAACACAGTACTGAGAACACAGTACTGAGGACACAGTACTGAGAACACAATGTTGAGGACACAGAGCTAAGGACACAGTGCTAAAGACACAGGACTAAGGGCACAGTGCTGAGGACACAGTACTGAGGACACAGTCCTGAGGACATGGTCCTGAGGACATGGTACTCAGGCACAGTGAGGGAGAGGAGGGTGAAGAAAATAATTTAGATCAAGGTGGCTGAGGGGCTGATCCAGCTCTGCCTGGTTCTAACTCCTTCACTCACCCAAGCTTGTTTGTTAGGCCTGACATACCTAGAACTCTCCATCATAAGGGCACCTCTGAAGGGCCCCTGTTGTTCTCCAGAGGATAAGCAGGAGCCCCAGGCATATACCCCTCCCTTCATGGTCTCCTGTAACACAGAGACCCCCCATGCCAGCAGCAGTGGCTGGGTGCTGGATACCAGGACAAAGATGTCTAAGAAACTTCTAGGTTTGGAATCCTGGAGCCAGGCTGGCGTTCAGCCACTCTCAGAGCTCCAGTCCTTCATCTTTGAATGAATGGCCTGAGGGACCACCCTCCTCTTGTCACAGACACAGAGAATGTCAGCCTGGGCTTCATTCTTATTACTTAGGATTAACTCCAGTGGAAAGCAGCATCTAGAAGGTTCTAGATGATCTCTGACCACACAGATAGCTTCCAATGAAGTGTCTATTTCTCTCCCACCCACAATCACTGGTTGATTCTTTGGGGAGATGGGAGTCTAGTCATTGTCACAAAGAGCCTTGAGGCAGGCTTCCCCAGGAGCCTCCCCAAGAGAGTGGGATTTTCCTTTCTCCTCCTGGTACCAATGACAGACTGGGTTATATGAACCTATAGCAGCAGCAAATACCCCCCACCCAAACCCTATTCCTGGGACACCACAGATCCTTACACACCTACCCCTTCCAGGACCCAACCACCACAACCCCCTACCCCAGTTAAAGATACTCACCGGTAGCATGAGCATGGTTCCTGGGGGACCAGGCAAGCCATCAGCCCCAGGAAGACCTGGGCGCCCAGGGGGACCCTGCAGGCAGGGAGGAAAGAAAATTGGTCAGAAAGACAAAGGGACAGAGCTGAGCAGCAGTGTGAATAGAGAGGTCAGAAAACTGGCTAGGCAAGCACAGAGCAACAAGACTCCATCACATGGAATGTTCTAGAAACATTAGAATGTTCTAGAAAGGAGCAACATGACAGGGGGCTGTGGGGATGGGGAGTGAGGGAGCTGAGTTAGATGTAAGAAATTCAGAAAAGGCAGGCGACTGTTTCTACTTGGAGGCT
Source organism: Uromys caudimaculatus (assembly GCA_028551405.1). NCBI lineage: Eukaryota > Metazoa > Chordata > Mammalia > Rodentia > Muridae > Uromys > Uromys caudimaculatus. The sequence goes on from CM052701.1 coordinate 136,492,206, forward strand.
GGAGGCTTGAGAAAGGCGGAGGCCAGCCCCAATCCTTCCACATAGCCCCTGCTGTCTCCACCAGAACGGCGACTGAGAAGTGCAGCCCCAAGCTCTCCTGGCTGAATGAGGAAGGCGTTCATCCCTCATCCAGTCCTCAGTTCCACATGTGATCAGGGACTGTACAACAGGATAGAGCACCCACTCATTTGGAGAGACCCAGAGATAGGTGCGAAGATAAGGAAAGACCACCCCTGGGAGCACAGAGCCAACCCGAGCAACTTTAAGTATGTTCAGGAACATTTTGCAATCCCTGGCTTACAGGGGCTGAGGACATGACAGGGAGATCAGATGTCCTACCAAAGTGAACTCAGATCCCCAAACTGAATCCCGTTAGCAGGGACTCCCACTCTCACAACTTCCACTGACAGTGGCAAGTTTGGAGGGGGAAAGGTCTTCAGCAAAACTGATTTTGCTTTGCTGTTTTACAGAGCCAGTGAGGGGGCTCCTAGCAGGGCATTTGGTCCCCTGAGCACCACATGCTTGTGCTGCTATCCCTGAGGACTGGTCACCCTTGCACCCTGCATACCTTCAACCCAGCACCTGCTCTGGGCTCCAAAGCCCAGGCTGCCAAGAGCATTGTGGCAGGCGGTCTCACTGCTTGGCCCCGCCTGCTCTTCTCTCTCAGGGCTCATCCAGCCTTGCAAAATGAGCCCCTTTTACAGCCTAGATGGTTCACACAAAGGTTTTGGCCCCACCCTGTAAGTGTCCAACTTATGGTGCTCCCCACAAAGCTGGCTCGTCACTTCCCATGCCATGTCCCTCTATCCTTCCTATGAGGTTGGTCATTCTCTATGACTGACATCCAGAGCCCTTCCCAGGCTTCCCTGTATCTACAGGCACCCGACCTTACCATTTACCCAGCATTGCCCAAACCATCATGATATCCTAACTGCTGCCCTAGTCACAGAACATACTACAGGACATCCTACCATGAGGCCACACCGTAATCTGCCATTTCATTTCCTGCTTGAACACCTTACTGTGCTGGTCCAAGAATCAGGGACAAATGCCTGTCCTTACCACACATATGCATGCCGTCATCTACAACTTGGGTGTCTGATTTTTAATGATGATATTCATTAGATGAACCAGTAAAATGGGAAGGAAGGGAGGGAGGGAGTAAGAGAGGGAGGGAGGGAGGGAGGGAGGGAGAGAGGAAGGGAGTGATTCAGAAACCCACAGGCTTCAGTGCACGAACCCACCACCAAGTATCAGAAGAAGCTCATGGCCCCATGGTGTGCCTTACATTCCATCTAGAACAAACCTCCCCAGCCAGTGGCTTGATTTCTAATAAGAAGGGCTAGTATGAGAACTAATGCAGGCTCCAGGTCAGTAGCTGCTCCTGCAAGGCACAGAGGAAGCACCCAAGCTGTCACTTAAAATGACACTTGGAGCCACTAGAGCTACTGCTGAGGGTTCAGGGCTGACTGCTGGCTGCCTCTAGACCCAGGTTGGTTCTTATGCTCCTGGCACAGGGCCAGGTGACAGTCAAGCCCATAAAGATCTGAGGGGGTGGCATGGGGTGTCCTGGGGAGAGGGGCAATTTGAAGAAGGAACGGCTGTTCTTACTGTCATTTCTACATTGAAAAACAACACATGATCCAGAGCAGAGAGGAATGAGGGAAGATGGCCTACAGGCAGGAGAAAGAATACACAGACAACCCCCAGAGTGTATGGTCTTGGAACTGAACTGCCTCTTACCCTTTCTCCAGGGTCACCCATTTGGCCAGTAGGACCTGTAGTTCCTGGAGGTCCTGGAAGACCCTGAAATTAAAAATAAAGCCAAGACAGAGTTTCAGACCTGGTCAGGGCACAAACCTTCTCTTCTAGTTAAGTGAGAGCAAAGTAGAGGCAGGGAATCTGCAAAAGTGAGGAGATTCCCTGCATAGTTCCCCCCATATGTCAGAGAAAATAAAACCAGACACTCACAGCGGGACCTTCAGGGCCAGGGGGCCCCTCTATCAGCATTCCCTGCAGAGAGGAAGAGAAAGGGACATCTGAGGTCAGGAGCCCCAACCCAGCTTCCAAAATGGGTAGACAACAGTTCATAGATTTACAAGTCAGCCAAAAGGTCAGTCAGTCCTGCTAGGCCTCATGGCCTGTGCTGGGAGGGCTCGCTGACTATCGTTGCATTCCAAGTCATAGCAGACTCCAGCCAGTGATGAGGGGCCCACAGGCTCCCCTCAAACACAACCTTGACAAAAGCACCACAGTTTGCTGGATGAGAGAACAGGCCCCAAACACAACTCCTGTCTTTGCCATCTACCTGAAGAATATCCAGTTACCCAAGGGCTGAATGTACCCCAGGCCCAGGCACTCAGGTGGACTGATGAAGGCTAAGGAAAAAGCTAAGAAGACCGAGAATCGTCAGGCCTCCTAAGGATGGTTAGGCTTCCTGCCCCAGCCAGCAGAATGCCCAGTCTCTCCTCCCTGCCCAGCACCCTGCTGATATCACCTGACCCACAGACGTCTTCTTCCCATCATTCCTGGGCCCTTATTCCATCCTGCCACTAGGCCTTGCTGTCCAACCCCAAAGGAGGACTAAGCCTCCTATTGTCTATTGGCTCTGTCTTGAAAGGAGAGCTTTTCTTCTCTGGGATCTGTATTTCTAGATGTCCTCTTTCAAAATGTACCCCCAGATTTCTCTTGGTCTCCCTACCACTACCCACCCAGAGCATGCTGAATGCTCTGAGTCCCATGTATACTTTAGGAGAGAGGATCTGTGCTTGGGCATGAGGGAAAGGGGGCAAAATCAGCACAAGAGGCCTGCAGGGCTGGTATTCAAGAGTACAGGCTTTGGGTAGATAGCTGTAGGACCCTGTCGTGACACTTGCATGTGTGCAGGCTAGCCACGTGTGAGACAGGCATAGTGTCTCCCTATTCGCTCTCAAGACTACAGGAATAATGGAGTGAATGGCTAGAGGCCTTGGCCCTGGGCCAGGTCCCTTTCTAGTCTCCCAGCCAAAGGAAACAAGGAATGGCTATTCTCCTGGGATAATGGATGCCAGAATGCCTCAGATATGCCTTTGAGAACACAACTCTCTTGTCAAACTTGGGTTTAGTCTTGACAAGTGAAAAGACCTACTCAAGTGTAGGTGTGAGGCCCTGGCAGGCTGATCACCACAGCTAAGGAGTGGGGGGTGAGGTGAGGTGCAACTGACCAGGGGCTGCAAAGTACCCCCCCCATACACACACACAGACACACACACACAGACACACACACACAGACACACACACACAGACACACACACACACGCCTTATCTGCACTACCTATGAGGTCTCCTGGCCTCTGGGAAGCTGTACACCATGTTTACACAGATGCACTGAGGAGAAATATTTGTGTGTGCGATATACACAGAGAACTCATCCAAGCGGCTCATCTTCCCACTTCCCATTTCCTCTGACAGGCAGCTGGGAAGACTCAGAAGTGGAGAAGAGAGATTAAGGGGAACCACTGCAGGGCCCAGGAGACAACAGATGTCTTTCCAGATACACACGCTGTTGTTCTGCAGAGTGGGGGCAGCATTACTGGATCTCACGAGGCCAGTCCTGGATCACCTCAGGTCACAATAAAAAGGAAGGCATGTGGCTAGAGGAACTAGCCCTGGTTCCATGGCCTTCTGAGGCATGCTGTCCTTACCCTGTACCTCATCGACCCACTGCCACCGAATGCACCGGGGCTCAGAACTACAGGAGACGGTCTCTGTGGCTTACAGGGCTGCATTCACCAGTGGTCTGTCAGAAATAAACTCAGCTACCCTCACTAACTCCCAAAACAGCCACGCACGTGCTGCCCCACACTCACACAAAGAAAAGCCGCGACTCAGCTCTTCACTGTATATACTTCAGGAGTGTCAAAGCATCCTGCTTGAGGGCTGCAGAGATGGCTCAGTCAATAAAGTGTGCAAGCATGAGAACCAGAGTCTACACCCCCAGTATCTGAAAAAGTAAGAAAAAGAAAGAAAAAGAAAAACCTAAAAGCTAGCATGGTGGAGCTCACTAGCCCAGCAGTCTAGCCAACTGCTGAGCTCACAACCATCTTAATTCTAGGGGAGCCCTCTTCAGGATGCCAAGGGCACCTGCAGACACTTTCAACATATTAATTTTTTTTTTTTTTTTTTAATCTTTAGGAAATAAAGTGGAGAACAATTGAGAAAGTCAACTGACATCTACCTCTGGCCTCTGCATATATGTTCAGACATCCACAGACATGCACTGCACATATCGATACCAAAATGAGTGCGCGTGAGTGTACACACACACACACACACACACACACACACACACACACACACACACACCCCACACACACACAAATGAAAAGCTGTGCTTTTTTGTTTCTTTAAATACTTATGGTTAAATAAAATTCAGAAATAGAAGACCTCAGGCTTGGCCAAACTGAAAAAGGTTGTTTACTTTTCACTCTGTAACCTAGGCTAGCCCAGAGCTCATATCCTTCTGCCTCAGCCTCCCCGGTATCACAGGTACATGGTATCATTTGCAGCTCCCATCCTTAACGGTGGCCCATCTGTCTGCTTAGCAGAACTAAAAGCAATGACAGAGTCTGGGGCTGGGGCTCGCATGGCAGAGATTGCCTAGCATACCCAAAGCCCCGAGTTTGAACTTCAGCACTGTAGTTTGGGTATGGTGCATACTCCCAGTACTCAGAAGAGGAAGGAAGAAGAACCAGGAATTCAAACTCATCCTCAACTACCTACAATGCCAGCCTGGGATACTTGAAATACGGTCTCAAGAAAGGATAGACCAGGAATAGCTTAGAGTCCAACCGGTAAGAGGTATCATATCAGGACTTTGTGGTCCCTAACCCCAGTGTGGGCTGGTGCCAAGGATATTGCTGGATCTGCCTCATCTCAGCCAAGCAGATCTGTCCTTCTGAGGACCCCCCTGTTTTTCTGACAAATGAGAGGAGCTGAACCTCAGTGGGAACGGCCTGCCAGGTCCTCCTGGATGCAGGAATGGACCTACCCTGTGCCCAGCAGTTGTAAACCCATTCTATGGGACAGGTGCGGGGGACAGGGAGCGGCAGCCACCCCAATACAAGGCAGGGTATGCACCACCAGTCCCCAGGGCCTCCATCTGTTTATGTATGGTTAAGACTGTGAAGACATCTGGTGATTCTCCAGGTTGACAATTCCAAATGTTTATATTTCCCTCCATGGGGACTCACCAAAGACCCTGTGGACACTCTGAGGAAGTTGGGAAGAAGCATGCATCAGGAGGGGGTGGGGGCCTTCTGTAACTGCCTCCAGATGGCTCGTGCTGCTCCCCGAGAAGAGGAACTGGACCATCTAGAGATAGGCGTCCGGCAGACCGCCTCTACGTTCTCAGTGCTGTCTCTGGCCCACCCTCACCCACAGCCTCCTTCAGGGCGGCCCTCTAGTGGGACTCCCCCCATGCCTCTCTTTCCTCCCAGAACTGGGGTGCCAACTCTACACACACCAAGCTTAAGTACACATTATTCAAAGGTATGACCCAACCACTTCTGAAACTGGGGACCAACCTTGAAGCCCACAGAGCCTTCCTTCTCTGGAATCTCACTGCCCTGACTCAGGAAAGAAGCATCAGGGACCCCACCAATGGGCCGCAAGTGATGGCCAAGTCCACCTGGGGCCAAGCCAAGGTGAGGTGGTGCTCTAAGGTCCAGCACAGCAGAGAGGCCATCTGTGCTGCAGCCTTCCTCTGGTGTGGAAGAGAATTCGCCTCAGACATGTTCCAGGGGTAAGTCTGCCCCAGTCCCTTAAGATGCTCCCCTTCAGGACTTCCTTCTCCCGTGAACATGAACTTGGGTTGAGAGTTCTCATGGGGTTGAGCAAAAAGCCCCAAGGTTAGGCTAACTTTATGCTCTGCATGCTTTGCTGTGTGCAATCCATGCCCTGATTTGTGCCCTGATCCTATAGTAAGAATTCTCTTCTTTGGACCCACAGAGAGATCTAGGAAGGGATCTGGGAAGAGGCTTTGTGTCCTCAGACTCACTGCCAGGGGGAGCCAGGGGCACAAGTAGCAGGCAGAGCCCTTGGAACCAGAAAAAGGCTTCCATCCAAAGCTCCCCTTGGCCAGGAGAGGCCAAGCCAGGGAGCTTGCCCTGACCCACTGGCCTACTAAGCACTGCCAAGCAAAGCTCTTTCCCTGCAAGAGGGTGTGGGCCCTGTGAGGCTGGTTCTCTCTCCTAGGAAGCCCCAAAGTCACGTTATAAACTCAGTCCCAGGGGCTGGTCCTGGCAGGGGAGCTGACAGCTGTCCAGCCTTGCAACAGCCATGATGTAGGACAAGTGCTTCCTCCCTTGGGTACTCACAGGATGCTAGGATGGATGACCTTAGTGGTCAGCTCCTCTGGGCAAAGCCAATTCTGAGTCCACATTCCCATGTTTATTAAGCCCAGCTCAGCCAATCACACAGCTTTCTGTTGTCTGGGGCCAAGGCCCTGACCTCAGCAGTTCTGAGACCCAAGCAGGCCGCAGCACCAAGCTGGACAAGGATGCCCTACCCACAAAACTCTGACCCAGGAGGGGCCTGGATCGCACACCATCACACAGTCTCTACAGGCCCTTGTGCTAACTTACCCAGGATTCCACTGCCTAATGACATGCATGGGACTTTACTCAAAGGGGAATCCTACCTCAAAGCTGCTTACATTCCCTTGGCATAGCTTCAGGTCTTTCCTGTTTCAGTGGTTGCAGCAAACAGACTCAAATGGAGGCATGAAGGGCACAGACGGGTGAAGTCCTTAACTAACTGCCCCCTGCCTGCACCTAATTTCCCATGCCTCCCGCTCATGGTCTGTGTCCCTTCTTTTGAGGAAGTCTCTGCAGAGATGTTCTGACCCTCTGCCTTCTCTACAAGGACAAACACTTGTGATCTATCACCTTCACCAAGCTCTAGAATATTCCATGACCCCCGGAGCCTCTTCCAAGAATCTGTGATACCAAGGAAGTAGAGTATATGGGGGTGGTTTCTTGCACGGCCTGGTGGGACCCACAGTCTGGTCACACCCTACAAACCATCATGAGCTTGGCAGAGAACACCACAGCTCAGAGATACACACACCACCATCACCACCATCACCACCACCACCACCACCACCACCACCACCAACAACAACAACAACAACAACAGAACTCCTTACCGGCTCAATGATGGCTGGTTCTCCCTTTTGCCCTTTTTCACCTCGAGGTCCTCCAATCTGGAGGTAGGGATGGTATAAGATTCCAAAGGAAAAATGGGGAGAGAGAAAAGGAACAGAAAATCCACATGACACAAAACTTGTGCAAAACCAGGGTGCTCCCCACACCTAGGCACCTCTCTTCATGACCGGAAGGGGGCTAGCAAGCTGGAATAGACCTGAGACCCAAGCAGGCCATAGCACCTAGCTGGACAAGGGTGCTCCACCCAAGGCCAGGCTCGCACCCCTAGCCATGTGTACACCAGCATAGTCAGGCAGTGAGGCACAGATGACCATAATGGAAGTCAGAGAGGCTACTTTAAGAATGACGCTCAGCCAGGCATGGTGGCACATGCCTTTAGTCCCAGAACTTGGGAGGCAGAGGCGAGTGGCTCTCTGTGAGTACCAGGCCAGTCTGGTCTACATAGAGAGTTTCTGGAAAGCCAGGGCTACATAGTGAGACCAGGTCTCTAATTAATTAATTTGTGAATTAATTAATAATTGAAATATATGGCAGCCCATGTCACTCTTGCCTCCCTCAGTCACCCTCAGACTTCTAGAAGTACTGACCTTTTCCCACCACCTAGATGCCCTGAGATGCAGAGAGAAGCTGAGTCTCTTACCCCCTCATAGATGGTGTCCTGGTTAGCCGGCATGCCTGGCCCTATCTCCGATGGAGAGACACTGGAGTCGGAGTCAGGGTCAAAGTATGGGTCATAGTAGTTTTCGTCTAGATTCTTGATGGTTTCCTCAGTGAACTCACCACCCAGGTCATCCTTATCTTCCTCTGGAGATGGAGCTGGCTGCAGATTAAGGGAGAGAAGTGGCAGGGGTCACTCAGGGAGGCCAGCCACCTACCTGGCAGGCACTGAGCCTGCACTTCCTGCATATAGCAGCCAGTGGTCCCACCTCAGAACATCTAAAGCTAAAGCCCATGGGGGATTCCATGGGGGAAGACCTGTGGCCCCCACAGCCTCTCTGCACACCTCCCAGCCACCATGTGGATGTTTCCTCAGACTACCCAAGACACTGTAACAAGCCAGGGCAGGAAGGAGCAGCAGTGTCCCTCAGAGCTGACTCCATCCCTGGGAAGGTCTGCATTCAGTTGCTGATTTGAGTTTGCACACTGGAAACTGAGGTTCTTTCCAATAGTGAAGAACACGGTGCCCCATGAGATTTATTGTGGTAACACGGGTAACCACCAACGATGTTCATGGGTGGTACCCCAAAACTACAGTGTTATCTGAGCTACCCTGAGAGCAAAAATGCAGAGCCCACAGATCTCCTACCTATTTTGCAGGAGGGAACTGAAAGAAGTTCAGAAAAGCCAATGGCTTCTAAACCACACTCAAACCCTGCTACAGAGGACTCAGGAGCCAGGGTGTGGGGTGTACGCAAGGAAGGCCACCCAAGGAGGTCAGTGCTCGGCGGTGACCTAGAGCCACACACAGCCTTTGCCCCTTCTCCACCTGTGACACTAGGATCAACACAAAGGGGAAGCAAGGCAATTACATTGGAGGTGCTGGAGGTAACGGTGGTGCTGGTGGGGCTCTCGGCCCCTGATACAGGGTTGGTGGGCTGCTCGGGGTTGTCTACTCCCTCGCCATAGCCAAAGTCTTCATATGGGGATGGAGTGTAGTAATCGTCAGTGGGCACGTAGTCATAGTCCCCGATCCCTGGGTTGTCCTCCTTGCCGGCTGTGTCACTGGTCTCAGGCACCGTAGGGGCTTCGGGTGGGGGCTGGGTCTGCTTCTGTGGGCAGAGGGTACAAGAGGCAGTCAGGGTACCTGGATGCAGGATTTCCCAAGCTCCCATGCCAGCATCCTTCTAGTACAATAGTGAACAGCAGAGTGTGGGCATGGAGTTCAGCCAAGGCCCTTGATTCCTGCAAGGCAGAGAAAATGAGGGAGACCACCATTATGAGTGCACCAGGTACCAAGAGTGCCATGAACTGATGGAGGACCACCTAGTGACACACCTGGAAATGTCCAACCACAGTCTAAGCTTCCATGTATGTGTTTGGGTATGGGGTGGTCTCTCACCCTGTAGCCCAGGCTGGCCTAGAACTCATGCTTATCTACTTCAGCTTCCCAAGGGATAGAATTATAGGTATGTGGCACAATGTCCATAGCCTCTGGCTCTCAACCCTCTGGCCTGGAGGGACCAGCAACCTCCCTAGCCCAGCCCAGTTCAGATCAGACCTCAGGAACCTCCGTGGTTTCTCTGGCGGCTTCCACTGGCTTCTGTGTGGGGGCAGGCTCCTTTCCGGGGTCCTCGGGGTCTTCATAATATGGATACTCATAGTAATAGGTCTCACCCTCTCCTTCGGGGTACTGAAGTCAACGATGCCCATATGGAGAAGGAAACAAATGTATTATCAGAGCATCCTGTCAACCACCTTGCCCCAACTTGGGTGGAAAAGCAGATGTCACAAGGCACTGTCAAGTTCCGGGAGTCCTCAGACAGGGCTCTTCCCTCAGCCTCGCCCTGAGAAGCTGAACAAGCCCCAGAAGCCTAACGTGGGGATGGACGACCCCACACATTCCCGAGAGAGGTCAGTAAAAGTGGTTACATTTGACCCACAGAAATCAACCCCAGACCAGCAAAGTTGACCTTTAGCCCCAAAGCATGGGTAGCCAGTGAGAGGGGCTCTCAGTCACTAGCAGGCACTCTGGCCTCAAACATAAACCAGGGCCCTGGTGGGGCCTGGAGGGTACAGGGGACGAGGAGAGTGACCCAGCAGAGTGGGAAATGCAGAGAGGGACAAAGGGCACAGACATGGCTACCCTTAAAAGTTATTACTACTCTGGGAGTCAGGACCACTATACACAGGGCTGAGCATGCCCTATTGTAAAATTTCAGGTGCCTATGAGGGAACGGACCAAGCCCTAAAAACCAGCTGAGGCCACAGCCTGAGGGTAAAGGGCACCTGTCTGTCTGCATTCATCTAGGGATGTGTGCGGAGAGCTAAGGGACACAATTGTTGATGACACTTCCTTGAGAGACTTAATCAAGGTGGGGGGAGGGGAGCTCCTCTGTGGTAAAGTGGATCAGACGTCACACACTGCTTCCCCTACAATTCACTGGAAACTTGGTCCTGTGGCTTCCAGAGTCTTTATAACCACAATCCTGGCTGACTCTGTGCCATCCTGGGGTTCAGCCTGTGCTGTCACCGTGACCCCTGGGGCTCAGCCTGTGCTGCCACCGTGACCCCAGCCAGTGATGACTCACATATTCATCTGGGTTAGGGTCCTGGGACTGAGGTGTGTCGGGGACCGCGGTGTCGCAGTCAGGGCTGTAGTGCTCACAGTAATCGTAGGCAGCACGGTGGTCGGAGACGAAGAGCAACTGTTGGATGTCACCCTGCAAAAAGACAAAGGCTCCTGAGCAAACAGCACAGACGCTCATGGGGACCTGGGAACCCAGTGGGCACAGCCTGGAGAGAAGCCTGGGAGACACCTTGAGAGGAGCTATTCTCAGGGGCACTCTTCTTCCCAGCAGATGCTGCTATGAAGAGCCACTTAAGCTAGGCTGGCCCACCCAGGGACTGGCCCACCCAGGGACTGGCCCACCCAGGGACTCGCCCACCCAGGGACTCGCCCACTCATCTCCCCATCCATTTACCCACCCACTTATGTTCTTATCTACCTTTCCATTCAGCTAGTATCGGACCATCCATTACTTACCTTCCCACCCATCCATCCACTCATCCATCCATCTAGTCACCTACCCATCCACTCGTCATCCATCCATCCACCTACACACACACATACATATATACATACACACACTCAAATACATACACACACACACACATATATATATACATACATATATACATAGATACACACACATATATACATACCCACTCAAATACATACACACACATATATACATACACACATATATGCATACACACACTCAAATACATACACACACATACACTCATATACATACACACACATGCGCACACACATATAGACACACACTTTCTCTCTCATAGCAGTATTGTCCATAGCCCCAGAGTGGTAGGCACCACATCTCCACCCAAAGATGACAGGTACGACCCATAGCCAAGATGACCGACCCCACAAAGCTGAATCTGGAACTTCGCAGCTGCTCAGGAGACACCTTCTCACGGAGCAGCTGAGCTCACAGAACCACACACTCCACTTTTTTTCTCATCGAGACATGCAGACAGTGTAGGATCAAGAGCCTGCAGAGACCATGAGCACACTGTGCACACACCCTCCCCGCAAGAGCAAAAGCCAGCTTGAGACAGGGACTGGGTCCTCCCAGCTCATTAGGCTTTACTGTGACAGTGACCAGGAACGAGAGTGTTTCCGCTTACTGAGCACAGGGTGAAGGAGCTGCTCAGGGCCTCTCTTGTACCATCACAGTATGCTTGTCAACCCCTATCCCGCGACCAAGGAAAGTAAGGCTCAGTATCTGCATACTGAGGTGTTCCACAAGGGTTCAGTGATTTCCTCCCCGTGGGCTCAGGGCCGGGGGAGAAAGTACCAGAACATTCTAGCACTCTGAAGAGTGTTGGAAATAGTACAGCAAACAAAGGTGACCCAGGGCTGTGTCAGGTGTGTCAGTTCTCTGTGCTTGGAGTCCATTCTACCACACGGTGCTACCGTCAAACACTATACTGTAATACATTACACTATCCTGGAATAGAATATGTAATATATTCTGGTTAAGGACAGGGCTTAGTCTGAAACTTCCCGACAATACGCTGCAGGGACAGGGCCTGCGTGCTGTCTGGAAGACGGCAGTCTCTCAGGTTTATTTTGGGCTTTTTCTCCATCCCAGGCAGAATTACTACCTCCCTGGTTTCCAAGGCTTCTGCACAGGCTGTATGCTCAATGGTATCTTTGCCTCTCCAGCTGGGCTCTGCAGCCCTGGTGGATCTGCAGTGCTGGGTCCCTGTGGCCATGACAAGTCACCCACAGTGTGGAAGGAGGGGGGCTCCCAGCTCATTTCAATGATTGCTCTCCTCTCTGAAGACCCTGATAAGGGGGTTGTGGGGTTCCTACCAAAGCAGAACAGCTTGCAGTGTCCACCTCAACCACAAGTTCAGAGCTGGAGGGGAGACAGGAACTGCAGGAACCTCAACTTTCAGTGAGTGGCACAGGAGCAGAGAATACTCCACGCATAGACAATCAGGTGTGGAAAACTAGCCAGCTCTGCCATTCTTTGGTTGTGTGGCCTGGAGCCTGTCTGAGATTTGCTTTCTCTCTGTGGAAATTGAGCACAAAATAAGCAATATCCACTTCACATGATGCTGGGGAGGCCATGGTCCTCCAGGCAAACTGGCGTAACTAAGGTGTCCAATAACAAACCTAGGTATTGGTGAAAGGTGAGTGCAAGAGAAACATCCTCAGGGGACAGTAGGATGTGGAACTGCAGGGGGCGGGGCCAGGAGGACTCAGGTAGGTTGAAGAACAGAGAGAATCAGACAAGAATCAGACCACAGGGATCAGTAGCAAAGCCATAGGGCCAGAAGGAGGGGCTCAGAAGGTCTCAACAGTAAATGATGAGCACCTGAAAAGTGAAGGAAATATTAGGCACATTTCTGTGATTACCACGAGTGACACCCCAAGCTCTTCCTCACCAATCTCCTCGCCCATCCATCCATCCATTCATGCAGTTCATCTGTTCATCCATTCATCCATCCAACCATGAATGCCCTCCATCCATTCATGCATATCATTCAGATATCCACCTCTCCTCTCATCTATTTACTAATGTCATCTATTCATCCATCTACATCCTTATATATCACTTTTCTATTCACCCACCCATGTCACTCATCTACCTGTCCATCCATCTACCCATCCACCTACCCATCCATCCATCCATCCATCCATCATCCATCCATCCATCCATCGATCCATCCATTCACCATTCATCCATCCATCCACCCATCATCTATCCATCTGTCCATTCATCCATCCATCCATCCATCATCCATCATCTATCCATCTGTCCATTCATCCATCCATCCATCCATCATCCATCTGTCCGTCCATCCATCCATCCATCATCCATCCATCCATCCATCCATCCATCCATCCATCCATCCATTCATCCATCCATCATTCATCCATCCATCATCCATCCATCCATCATCCATCTGTCCGTCCATCCATCCATCATCCATTCATCCATCCATCCATCATTCATCCATCCATCATCCATCCATCCATCATCCATCTTTCCGTCCATCCATCCATCATCATCCATCCATCCATCATCCATCCATCCATTATCTATCCATCCATCCATCCATCCATCATCCATCCATCCATCCATCCATCATCCATCCATCTGTCCATTCATCCATCCATCCATCCATCCATCCATCCATCCATCATCCATCTGTCCGTCCATCCATCCATCATCCATCCATCCACCCACCCATCCATCCATCCATCATCCATCCATCCATCCATCCATCCATCCATGTGTCCATCCGTTACCCTGTCCATTCAAGAGCTATCATGCACCTCCTAAGTCCTGGCCACTGTGCACACACTGCAGATGCAGCTCTGACACAGAACAGCTCCACAATGGTGCCCACATTCTGTCAGCACTGAAGATTGGCCTTGTGCTTTCCTGACAACGTCACATCCTCCCATGACCATGTCATCATTGAGTTCCTGTTGGTGCTGTTTCTGGCCAGGTCTCAGGACTACCTCTGGTCCTGTTCCCACAGTTCTACTCAGGGAGGGAGTGACCTTCTTGCACAATCCAGGAAGCCCTTTATCCCTGCTTTTTATTAGGTAGAGTGTGAACTTTTCTGGATAACCTGGAGGTTGGAGGGGCGGGAGGTCTAGATGTGGCCTCCTATCTACTGAGCCATGGCAGCACTGGATAGAAGAGTTGCCTGTGGTCACTAATGTGGACCCGTGATGACTTTCTAGCACCTGAGAAGGAGGAAGTGGGTGTCTTCTGATCTAGGATCCTTCACCATCCCCAACTTCTATCTCTGAGGTGAAGCAGGTCTAGGATTGGGTTAAAGTGAGTGTACTCACTGGCAGACAGAAAAACAGTCTTAAAATACATCAAAGGCCACCCTCCCTGAACCCCAAGGCTTAATTCCACACCCCTAGCCCCATTTGGGATTTTAGAACCTCATATAAGGATCAAGGAAGTTAGAGTATCCTCAAGCAAGCCTGAGTCTGTCTGCACGGCCGTGTAGGGTAGCCTCCAGTGTGGCCTACACATGGTTCTCTCCTTCTAGTACCACCACAGCAGACTAGATCCCGACCTCTGACCTCTATGGAAAAGGAGGAGCAGACAGTTCTTCCTGAGGTCTACCTGGTGACTGTCACATGAGGAGCTGTACTCAGGAGAGGCCACTGACCCTGATCTCAGGGTAATCTAGCCTCCTTTCCATTTCTGACAAAGCACTCTCACAGAAACAAATTAAGATGGAATGGGTCTATTTGGCTTTCACTTCCAGGTCACAGGTCATGATTGCATAAGTTCAGGACAGGAACATGAAGGCAGACCTATTGGCTCTTCCATGAAGCATTCCCTCTAAGAGAGAACTCACTCACAGCTAAAGTAGAACAGAAACCACGGAGAATGCTGCTTGCTGGCTCCCTCACAGGGACATGCTCAGCTAGCTTGTTTGTTTGTTTTTGGTTTTTGAGACAGGGTTTCTCTGTGTAGCCCTGGCTGTCCTGGAACTCACTCTGTAGACCAGGCTGGCCTCGAACTCAGACATCTGCCTGCCTCTGCCTCCCAAGTGCTGGGATTAAGGAGTGCACCCCACCCAGCTTAGCTGGCTATCTTACACAGTCCAGGACAACATACCTAAAGAACAGAGCAACCCAACCTGGGCTAGACTCTGTCAAATAATAATTAAGAACAAGCCTCACACACATACTCAAAGGCCAAGTGATCTGAGCAGTCTCTCAACTGAGACTCCCTTCTCAGGTGACTTTAGGCTGGGTCAAGCTGGCAGTAGAAACTAACACTGGGTTACAGAGGTAACTCATGAGCCCAGTGCCCATGACCACCAGCTGACCCTCCACACCTGTCCCCACCTCAGCAGGCAAACTCCTATCCATACTGCAGACAGAAAGGGTTCTTCCCATCAGCAAGGAGGATAGCCTTATCTTGTTTGGGCCTTCAAGAAGCAGTGCCCCAGCATTCCACACCACCTCAGTACTGCTATGCCCTGGAGCCCAGGCCCCTTCCTCAAGATGAGAAAGACAGTTGTGCAAGAGGCAGCTGGGGGAAGGGTGGTCTTGCTTACTCTTGGTCTCTGGGGACAAGAGGAAGGGTGGCTGAGCCTTCCTTTCTTAGACCAGCCCTAGGCTTCAGCCCACAAGGAAGGGGATATGGGGAATAGAGAAAGCACGCACAAAGCTGCCTACTGCTGCTTGGTGTTCTCTGCAGCCTGCACTGTAGCAAATGGCGGCAGGGGGAACAGGGAGGTGGGGGACAGGGGAATGGGGATAACAGGAGCCCTGTGAACCTCTCAGTATTTTACATAGTGACTTTCCCTACTAACATCCAGTCTAGATGTCTCCCTCCAATTCCTGTCACTCCTCGGCACTCACGACCTGTAGCTCAAATGTCACCCAATCCAAATAAAATATTTTCTCTTTAAGTCCATAGCTTGACATGTAAATAAACACTCTCCAAACACATGTGATGAGAGGAAGAGACACCTTCGGGAGGTGGTGTAGGACTGGGAGCCTTCGGGATAGCAGCTGGGACACTGGTGACCACTGCCTCTTACAGGCTCTGCCTCTCCGGGAACCCGTGTCTAGCACATCTCTGCAATCCAGCATAGTAGTCCAGAGAGCAGGCCTGGAGTAAGGCAGCTCATTGTTGCTGAGTGTGAGCACACACCACATGACAACTGGTTCCATGACTGGGTAAAGGTCTCCAGGAACAGACACAAAGTTCTTATGTGCCTACTCTGAAACCGGCTTCAGCCCACCAAGGTTCTCAGCCTGGGTGTGGCTGGGCAAGGAGTCCCTGCCTTCCCAACCCACCCATCCCCAAGCCCTATAGGGAGCCAGGGTAACACTCTACCTGTCCTGGCCTAGGGTGCCTCCAGCCCCTCCGGCTTTTCTTCACTGCACATGAGGAGAGGGGAGAAGGGCCTTGAATGACCAGTGCCCACCAAGACTACCAAGGGACAAGGAGCTCTTCGCAGGTCAGGAGGACAAGATGGTAAGACAGGAGCTCTACCCTGTGCCTGTTTCTGCACCCCAGTTGTGTGTGCCACAGTGTGGGGGGGGGGGAGGACAGGGTAAAGGTGCCATGAAATCGTCACAGATGCCTTCCAGACTTGTAAGAAGTGGGCAATGAAGCTGAGCCAAGAGGAAGGCTGAAAATCCAGCCTGGGTTCTGAGAAGACCCTGCTTCCATCCTGGGCTACCTCTGACTGGAAGCTACCACATGGCCTCAGACTGGAGCTGGGGCCAATTTTTCAACCAACTTCTTGGAGTAGCTATCAGATGGTGTAGTGGCTACTGATTGTCAACTTGACTATATCTGGAGTGAATTACAATCCAGAATTAGAAGGCTAGATCTTGAGTCTGGAAGACACACGTTTCAGGTGTGGTGGTACGCACACCTCTAATCTGGGCCACACCTGCTGCTGGAGAACTACATAAGGACATTGGAAGGAGGAAGATTCAATCTTCTTCGCCTGCGAGCCTTGTGGGACTGAGCGATTGCTAGATCCTCGGGTTTTCATTCACAGCTACTGCTGACCATTCTTGGGGAGTTTGACTAAAGACTGTAAGTCATTAACAAATTCCCTTACTATATAGAGACTACCTATAAGTTCTGTGACTCTAGAGAACCCTGACTAATACAGATAGCAACCAGACCTAAGAGGATGCTGGGGGTGGGGTGCAGGGCAGCCCTGTTGGACTGCAATGCAGAATGCAGAGCACTGTGCTAAGGTACTCCAAGTCCCTGGAACCATTGCCAACCTGGTAAAAATGGAATGATGACAGGTTAGTAGAATGCTTGTCTAGCACTCGCCAAAGCCCTGGGTTCAATCCCCAGCACGATATAACTAAGACATGGTAGCTTATATCTCAGCACTAGGAAGGTAATAGATAGCAAGAGGATTAGAAGTTCAAGGTTACCCTTGACTATACAGCAAATTAGAGGCTAGCCTGGACTACAGGAGACCCTGTCTCCAATAGATAGATAGGTAGGTAGATAGATAGATAGATAGATAGATAGATAGATAGATAGATAGATAGATAGATCTACAATGGATGGAGGGCAGGCAGCAGTCTTGTATTCAAGAACACAAGTGTCCTGTCCAGAAATCCATGTCCAAAGAGTCTAGAAGTCTTTGATATGGTGGGTCTCAAGAGGCTGGGGTCGAGGTGAATAGGACAGATTCTGCCCCTGCAACTCTAAAGGCATCTCAGAGGGCTCCACCACATCCCTTCGGGAGCTCAGGAATGCTTCTGGAGTGGATCTGGTACACCTGGCCTCTCTCTGGGCACCCACTGCAGGGAGCCCCAGCAGGAATAGCTGGACACAACAATCTTGAGACCTTGTAGGATGTTCCCAATGGCCTTGCTCCCCTGAGGACCAGCCAGCTCTTCAGGAAGCTACAATGACCTTTGTCAGAAGCTCAGCCTCCTGGGGCTGCCCTGTTCACTCCGGATGCAAGCTTTCTGGAAGCCACCATCTGTGGCCTGGGCAGCAGAACCCTGGAAGCCCCACGTGGATACAGACTACTTGTTAAAATCAAGCCCAGGGCTAGAGAGGTGGCTCAGCCCGTTAAGAGAACTTACGACTTTCACAGAGGATCTAGGTTCAGTTTCTACCACATGGTGGTTCACAACCACCTGTAACTCCGGTTTCAGAAAATCCTACCCTTCTGGCTCCATGGACACAAAGTGCACACACATGTGCAGGCAAAAACATTCATACATATAAAATAAATACATCTTTAAAAAAAAAACAACAATGGCCAGAGTCTTGAGAACATCTTAACAAAGCTTCATGGAAGAGATCCAGGCCCCATGCAACAGCCCTGAATTCTCACAATGTCCTCTTTACGTCATGGAAGAGGGAGAAATACTGGCCCTAAACATGCAGGGCTGGGAGCTAAACATGTAGGTGGCATCAGGGCCACATCAGGGCCCAGCAGTGTCCTTCAGGGATAGAGGCAGGAAGCAAGAACCCCAAGGTGGCCTTATAACACCCCCATACACGCTGCTCAAGACCACACAGGAAGGTCTCAGGCCCGCAGTCCAGGACACTCCTGGCTTCCTGGAATGGGCAGTAAATTGTAATTGCTCATGGGCAGCACCTGGGGGCATCGGGTTGCTGTAGGATGTGAGCGCCAGCTGCCCTCCCAGAGGTGGGCTCTGGCTGCAGGTACTCATGAACAACTGGCTGAATTTGGGGATTGGGCCATAGGTCCTAGGTTCACTCTAGAGAGCCAGGCTTTCTACCCCTGCATAGAAACACTAGAGTCACTGGCCATCCAGCCTCTCACTGAGGCTCCTTTAATGTCATGTCTTATTGCTAAGTGTTCCCAGCACACGCACGCGCGCACACACACACACACACACACACACACACACACACACACGGGGTGGGGAGATGACAGGGCTAACCGACATAACCCCCAGCTTCTTCAGACTTGCTCCTTCTCCTACTTCCATCCTGATACAGAATCCTCCCACATCCCCTTCTCCATGAGCATGGCTCTGCCCTGAGAAGCTGAGGTCATGCACCAGTCAGCTGGTATAGTGTAATATACCAGCCCTGCCCTCCTGCCCTGCCAGGGAGAAGTCTCCAGTGCTGAAGTCCAAGGACTGTTTTCCCAACTCTACCACAAGGCCTCCCCCCCCATCACTCCCATCCCCCATCACACCCACCCCATCCCCCATCTCCCATTACCCCTACCCCATCACCCCCACTCCTATCACCCACCCCCATTACCCCTACCCCATCACCTCTACCCCCATATCCCCCCCACCTCCACTGTAGGTCTGCTGGTCTAGTAGCAAGATCTGAAGTTGGCTGGTGTGTTCGTATGAACATAGATTTTGTACACACATGTGAGCGTGGCGTCTGTACATTAGCAGTAGTACATACCTGTATGTGTACGTGTGCATGGGCCTGTCATAGGAGGGTCCTACTACAGAGTAAGCAGCTGGCTGGCCTTCAGAGAGCACTGAGGGGGTACCTGAGTGTTCAGGACACTATTTCCCCCCTCAACTGCAGCTCATAGGTCCTCACGAGCTGACCTGAGACTACTCTCCATCCCCAAATGAGCTCCCTTGGGGAACAGAGAACCCTGACTGAGGCGCCTCACAAAAAGTCGAGTGGTGTCCACCAACTCTCGAGCCCACTCAGTGGCTCAGCAAAGATGATGTTTTCTCCAGGCCTGACCCTACTCTATCCTCACATTTCCAAGTGAGATGATGAATGGCTTCTTTCATCTTTTTGTCTTCTACATGACAGAGATGTGTGAACACAGAGAGGTGAGACCACTGTCACAGGCCACCTAGCAAGGAGGTTGCCTGCACCCCTCCCAGCTCCACTTGGAGCAGTACACACCCCACAGAGGACACCTTCTCACTGCTGAGTTACCCACACAGGCTAATACAGGGCGGGTGGCAGGCCAACCCACTCTTCTGCCCCCCATAGGGCCCAGGCTAAGTCCAGTCATCACTTCGTTTAATTTCAAATGTCACAACCCTGGGAACTGGTGCTCCACACAACCTGCCTATAGCAACCCTAAATCATCTGAGGAGAAGGTGTCAGCATTTGAAAGCCACCTTCAACTCTCAGGACAGCCTTTGCCTGTCCTTCCCTCTTCTGCGTGCAAGCTTACTTTCTGAGCCCCTACTGAGCCTCTTCAAGCTTTGCCCACCCCACCCCCCAATGCCTGCCTGTTGTTCCAGTGTGCTGTGCTGAGCATGCAGCCATATTGGCAGCATCAAGTGAGCGGCCCATTTTTCCACGGAGGACAGGTCCATCTCCATTTGCACACAGTTGAGATCATGCTGTCCTTGGCGCCCATGGAGCCCAAAGCATTTTGCTGAGCGAGTCAGTTCTGTCTGCTGATAATGAGGTTTTAGCCAAGCTGCACTGGGCCGAGGAAATTGCAAAGCTTTTGTTGGAGAGTCTGCAACCCTGGCGGCTATGCAGTGAATGCACATACAGTACAGAGCTTTGCAATGCACCCGTTGGTAACCGGAGCCTCTCTCTGCCCCCCTTCCTTTCCATTCTTTCTCCCTGAGGCACACCAGCCCCCGCACTAAGAAAGTTACACCTAGCCCTCTCCAAATCCAAAGGTTCTTTGCAGGGATCCCCACAGATCTCTGCTTGACTTGAAGATTTCACCATCAAATTTTACCCAGACTGCCTCGCGTCTACAAACGGACATGTACAAATAAGTTGAGAAAATAAGCCCTATTTGTTCCAGGCTGCAGGAGACGTGGCCCACAAGTGTACTAGCCAAGTGAATCTTGAGCCCCCTCTGCCACACTCCCTGGCCATAAGCCATCCCCAGAACCATGCTCCAGAGCTGGTGAGGGTAGACCTCTCCCTTGCCCATTCAAAAACACGCCTAGGCACCTGTGGCCTGGACTCGTTCCCAAGACGTCCTTGATTGCTGTCACAGGTGGAGGAAAGTGGAACCAGAGAACAGCACTGGCCAGCTCCCCTGGCTCCCCAGCTGAATGACACTATGTGATCTTAGGCACTTTCCCAAACCACATCAGGTTAAACTTCCTATCCATGAGGATGGAAAGAGGACTGGCCTCCACGGTTGCCAGGGAACGGCTCAGCCCAACTTCTTCAACTGGAGCAGAGCATGACATGTTTCCAACAGCAGTGAAGGACTCCAGAGCCAGGCCACACAGGCACATGCCAGGTACCCACAGGTTCAGGGCACACCCAGTCAGCAGGCCAGAGGGTTCTTCCACAGACCCAGAGCAGAGTAGTTGGGTGCCGTGGGGCCCTTTCCCCACTCTGTGTTGTCCTCAGAAGTTTCCTGTAGACAGGTCATACATTCTGGCTTTCAGGGACCGTCCCTGGTCACATTTAAAATCTTGCATTGGTATTATTGCTTGTGGGCTACACGGGATGGAAACAAAAAGTAAGCCAGGGGAGGAGACCTGAAAACACTGCTTCCCGATTTTCAGTATGGCTGTGGAGAGTGGGCTGAACTGTGTTCACAGGAGAATGAAGGAAACAGCTTCAAGTGGTCAAACGTCTTCCTGTTGTCTTTCCCTGGATCCTATCAAGGGTGCATGGTGTAAAGGCATCATTCAGGAGATATCTCAGAATTAGACCCTGGAGAAAGAGCTGGATTCTCACCAGGCTCATCACCACCACCATTAACACCATTACCAAAATCACCATCACCACCACCAAGGCCATCATTAGCACCATCACCACTACCAATACCACAAGGACCACCACCACCACGAACACTACCAAGACCACTATCACCACTACTATCACCACGAGGACCACTACCACTGCTAGCACCACTCAGATCACCATCACCACCACCACCGCCACCATCACCAGGACCACCACCGCCACCATCACCAGGACCACCACCGCCACCATCACTACCACTACTATCACCACCACCATTACATTGACTGTTAGCAGCACTACCAGCCCCATACCACCATGCAGATCACTGTCACCACTACCACAATCACTAAGGCCATCACCAGACTCACCATTACCACCATTACTATCACCACTACCACCATTATTACCATCCACGCCTGCCAGTATACCACAGCCAGTCTCCAGTCATGACCATAATGATGCCACGTGGCCTTCAGTCCTGGTGAAGGCAGACCATTTCCCTGACGCCCCTCTGCAGCAGGAAAGCCTGCAGGAGGGCACACAGCTTTGATTCCTCCTTCTTTCATCTATCCAGGGTTTCACACTCTCCTCTATGCCTGTGGACACAGGTGAATGACCGAGTCATGGCTGTGGATCTCCAGAGAGAAGAGAGCGGCTCCTCAGCTTCCTTGAGACAATTTGCACAAGTGGAGAAATGGAGTCTGCCTCTGAGACCCAGGAAGACAGGACCGAGGACACAGTTCAGAGCTTGGCTGTGGCCTCCTGACCCATCAGTATGGGATGTATTGACCCCAGTGGTGCCGGTGAGGCTATCTGAAGAAGGCTACATATTGACTTGAGCCAGGGCTGTGGGTATGGCCAAACTCAGACCTCACAGGATAACCACAATTCTGCAGCCTCTTAATCATTCTGGGGTGTGTGTGTGTGTGTGTGTGTGTGTGTGTGAGAGAGAGAGAGAGAGAGAGAGAGAGAGAGAGAGAGAGAGAGAGAGAGAATATGTAGAGAGAGAATATGTATCTTCCTTATAAAATGTAATGTTGTCCTACTTTGCTTCCTATTGTTGTGATAAAACATTTTGACAAAAAGCAATTTGGGCAGAAAAGGAAAGGGTTTATTTGGCTTACAAGTCCCAATCACAGTCCATCACCAAGGGAGGTCAGGGTAGGAACTGAAGCAGAGACCATGGAGGGGAACACTGCTTACTCCCTTGTTCCTCATGGCTTGCTCAGTCTGCTTTCTTAATGCATACAGGACCACCCATCTAGGGGTGGCCACACCCACAATGGGCTGGACTATCTCACATCAACCATCACTCCAGAAAACGCCCCACAGGCTTGCCCGCAATCTGATGGAGGAGGGTTTTCATTTGAGGTTCTGTCTTCCTGGCTGTCCTTAGCTTGTGTTAAGTTGACAAACTAAAAAATAACTAACCAGAACAAATACATAATATGGGTTAATATTTACCATTAAGAGTGGAATAAAGAGACCTGTGGCTGCCAATTACATTGTCTATCAATCCAAATTAGGAGGACTTGGTGGATTACAGCCAATCAAATCGACACAGCTTGTAGGCTTCCTGTGACTCAATAAACATTGAAGAGATTCAAAGGTGTCCATCTGTGTTTCTGATAACATGCTCCCAATGCCCATGCAGTCAGTCATGGGAACTGAAGGACAGGACTTGGCCACGCCCCCAGACAGCACTCAGACACTCTCACCTGTCTACAGCTTGATAGCAGTTTCTAGACTCTCACAGGCTCCTTGGCCACATGCTGCTCCTGCAGGTGACATACTGTCCCTCTGTCCCCCTACACATGTCCCACCTGCCCTGGTCCCCCCCTCAGTGACTTGTCCTTGTGTGTCTCCCAGCAATGAGGTCCAACTTCCTAGCGCTCCTTGGCCACAATGCTCTCAGTGGAACCAGAATGTCTACTGCATGACAGCCCAGCATGATATCACCGGACAAGGCCTGACTTCCAACATAAGGTCAGCCCTGTCTCCTGGGCGATGCCGTTGTTCACAATTTCCATAGAACAAGCCTGACACCCTCACAGACCAGGCAAGTGCTATGAAGGGCTGAACCTCTGCAGCTATGGGCCTCAGAGCCACGACTTACTGGACCTCTAGGAGCAGAGACCTCCAGCTGGTTGCCTGCCAGTCAACAACTGTACTTGGTGAATCACCCTGTGCGTCTCACTGCCAGTCCCTGTCCCAACATGAAGCCACTTAGGAGTGCCCAGTGCCTTTCGCGGAAGTGTGCATGCTCTGGTGGGGTTAGAGACATATGCTAATTGAAGCCCCGAAGCTATGTTTCAGCTCTAAGCCATCAACTCCAGAGTATGACCTTACCATTTGTGGCAAGGACTTGAAAGGAGCTCAGTTGAGGGTTTTGAAGTGAGACCACTAGGTTCAGTGTAAGCCTTGTGTGTCCTGCCCACACCTGGATCTCGGACTCAAGAGCCCTTCTAGATTGGACAGAAACAGATTCTCCATGTTGCCACCCCCTGTGACCAAGCCAGTCAGCTCCAGGAGACTCATCAGAACAACTCTGCTCTTCCTGGAATCAGGAGGTACCAGAGAGCAGGCAAACTGAAGACACAACCAGATGAAGTCTTGAATCCACCCTGGCCAGTGTCCTGGGGCCTCTCAAGGGACACATATCGTGGCCAGAGTGAATGGCTCCCTGCACCCATGTAAAGCCAGCCACAGTAGTGCGCATTCCAGTGTTCTGCAGTGATATGAGAGGCAGAGACAGAATCCCTGAAATCTCATGTCTACACCCTACACCAGCTGTCTAGTGGAGGGCACAGCAAATGACAAAGATGTCCCATCTCTAGCAAGGTAGAAGGAGAGGGTGAGCAACGGAGGCTGACCACTGACCTCCACATGTGCACCATGCATGCACACTGGCACTTATATATGTGCACGCACATCTGTGCACACGAACATGCGCGCGCGCATGCGCACACACACATTATATACACAAATGTCACAAGGACACATGCTGAGGCCTACTCAGTCTGCTGGCACACGCATGATAGCCTGAGATGGCCAGAGGCAGCATCTACATTTTGCCTGAGTGGAATACAGAAGACCAGAACTGGCTAAATGTAAGTCATGGTCCAAGCCAGAAGGACAAGGCCCCATACACACCCTGCTTGCTCACTGACTTATACTCCTCCCATTTGTTGCTTGGCCCCAACTTGGCCACACCCAGGCTGGGCAGCTGAGAGCCTGGGTTTGAGGTTTCCCTTCTAGTCACTGAACCCAGGTCCTAGTATTTAGTTCTAGAAGCTTCCATATTCCCATCTGTGGCTGGGGATGCAGGGGCCTAGCGCAGTACCAGAGGGCAATGTGAAAGCCTGTTGCTGTGAGGGTTAGGTCCCTCACCGCATGGCCAACATGACCCTGATCTGGGTAGCAATAGGGACTGAGGCAAGCTCTCAGGAGCAGCTAGTCCAGACTGCCCCATCTAAACTGCAAGCGTCATAACGGATGAGACTAGGGCACAGAGATGGTATCAGATGGGCTTCTGGAAAGCCGGCTCATAGCTATCTGCAACCAGAGTCAGAATCAGCCTTTCTTGACTGTTCTCAGGGTGAGATGTGTATGACCTTTAGGTCGACAAGAGAGGATGGCAGAGATGAAGCACAGGGCAAAGCTGATAGCTGGACAGGGGCAGCTGCTCTCTGGGACTCTGTAGCTTGTCCACCAATCACTGGAAGACTCCCACAAGCTGGGCCCCGCTCTCTGTAGAGGTCTCCCCTCATTCTGCCCCCCAGTGACACAAGTCCCTTTCCATTGGCAGGCCTGGGCTGAATCCCTCGGCCCACTGTAGCTCGCCAGGGAAGCCCTTAGTGGACAGGTGAGCAGCAGAAAAAGTGAGAGTACCCCCGGCAGGACTCAGAGGTTTAAAACTGAAGCAAAAAGCGGGGCATGGATCTTGGGCCACACTGGTAATATCTCCCCATGAGAACAGGGCTCTGCCCCCCCCCCACTCACACAGAAGATGGCTGAGTCTCAGACCTGATTGAGAAGGCCAGACCAGATCTCCTTGGGCTGGCTACTGAGGAAAGAGCCTCCTAAGCACAGCCCGTTCCTGTCTCAGAGCAGATTCCAGGAAAAACCACGTCAGTGGAAAGGCCAGGCTCCTGGAGACAGGGAAGGCAGGATTAGGTAAACTCTTGGCCTTCTTCAGATGCTGAGGTGCGGTCGGGAAGGGGAACCTGCCAGCGACTGGGGGTACACAGTGAAAGCTGAGTTTACAGTCTGTTTGGTCTTGTTGCCCCTTGAAACATTCGACGGCTTAAAAGTACATTTGGCTCCTGGCCCAGAGTCTGCAGCTGGCCATGCCCCCTATCCCAGAAGCCTCCGCCTCCTCCATGGCCCTCCTCTATGGCCCTCCTCTAAAGCACACTCCGGCAAGGAGGCCTTTCCACCTCGGGGCCCTAGAACAAGTGGAGTGCCATTCTCTGCCCTTCCCTTGAGAACACTGGTCAGTCTCAAGCCAGCAGACACCAGAACAAGAGCAGCCTAGGGGTGGGGTGGGGAAAGGATGGTGCTAGGGGGGGTCAAGGGTGATTGGCAGGTCATGAACCGTCAGTGCAGTGAATGAACTGTCATCCTGGAAAGATGTTTGTTCTTTCTGTAAGGTCCTGTTCTTCATAGACTGCACAGGACCAGGGATTCTGATGTCTTTGGCTAATGTAGAGTCACAGGAGCCAGTGGCAGAGGTCTTAGAGCAAGGCTACCTGGCTGAAGAAGTCCCCCTCAGCTGCCACACTGCAGATGACCTTTGACAGGTTGGTGGGCAGGCACAGCATCGAGCCACTGTTGCTGGCAGCCTGTCTGCAAGGACACTCTCCCAAAGAAGAGCCTCGGCCTGCTCCGCAGATCTTAAGCACATTGCAAGGAAAGGAACAAGACCCGAGCTGTACAGGGCTAGCCTCAGCAAACTCCTCTGAAATACAACAGCATGGCGCTAGAGTTGACCGAGTGAGCAAGGAAGAGCAAAAAGTGAGTCCCTAGTAAGCCGCCAGGACCCAGATAGTGTAAGGCCCCAGGACAAGAACAGTAGCTCACGTTTCACAGTGGGCTTCTGAGATGGCGGGGAAAGCTGAGGCCAGGGTGTCCCAGGAGGGTTATAACTTCCTGTCTATCCATCTGCAGTCTCTCAGCTCGGATAGAGAGTGGAGGAGCATGAGGCTCCCCACCGTCCTCATCTCTGAGAGGGAGTCAAAGGACTTACTAGATAAGATGAGACAACTTGTATCTTTGCCTCCATGGAGAAAGCAGTGACTGCCACTAGTAACAGGCCAGGCAGGCCACAGACCTGACCAAAAGGGCCTGGGTTCAGCATGGTTCCCTGAGCCCTAGAGCAGGCATTTCACACAGCCCTTGATGCACAGCCCCACAGTGGTGGCTTCTCTGCACCCATTTTACAGATGTGAATGCTGAGCTCCAAGTCCTCAGCTCATGAAGGCCATCCGGGAAGAGCTGAAAGTCTGCAGTCTATACACCTTCACTTCCTCTCTATGTAGCTTTGCAAGACCCTGGTATGCACAACATCCCTTGAACCTCAGGGATACCCCAAGACTCAGATCCAAGCTAGTGAGGCAAAAAGGGACCATGCCTAAGGGAGCCAGCAGTTGCCACAGACTGTTTGCCAAGGCCACTATGTCTGGGCTCTACATGTGCCATGAAGATGAACAGGACACTGTCACAGAAGCCTCTACCGTGGCCCTAGAGGTGTCCTCCCTAGCTGTCTCCCTCAGAATGTCTTCATGCTATACAGGGGCTGTGGCAATCCAGGCCTCCGCCTTGGAAGCCCTGTGGAGTTTCGTGGATCTGCCTAGGAGAGGTGTGGGGCAGGAACACTGCAAGCCTATGCCAGCAGTGGCCTGGCTTCAGCCTCAGAACCGGCAGTCTCCCACTCCTCAAATCCAGAGAGCTATGGAACAGACTGGCCTTTAACAAGCATAAGAATCTTGTGGAAGAAAAGGTCATTGGAGAAGTTTCCATCAAGAACCTTCTAGAGTAAGAGGAGACCTAGAAAGGAGGAAACAATGGAAATGTAAATAAAGTATAAAAAAAAAAAAAAAAAAAAAAAAAAAAGAACCTTCTAGAGAAGCCAGGCGACGAACATGAAAACAGCGAACACCATGGTCTGAAACCTGGAAAGCAAAGAGTTAAATCACTTCGATTCCAAAAGGGATAAAAATTCACTTGCAAGGAGACACAGAGAAGCTGAGACCAGCCCCCCTCCTCTGCCATTACACCGGTAAGAAGCAAAGAGGAGAAAAAGTCCCTACTGGCCACCCTCCGCCTTGCTGCCCTAGCTGGTCTTCATTAAGGAAGACAGGTCCAATTTCCCACCGTGAGCACAGCTAACAGCCAGGAAACCCTGGGGCTGGGAAAACACAGACCTCAGACCATTAACAACTTGTGGTCAACAAAAATCCCTGGCTTCTGGCAGCCGCTCCCCCTGAAATCAAATTCCACGGCAGGAGAAAAGAGCTTACTAGAAACTCTGGACTGTGCGTGCATTGCAACCTGCTGTTCAACAGAGGTGCCAGTCATCAGCTGCAGGGTGAGAACACCCTGTGCGTGGCAAGAGGAAGCCAAAGGATACTGCAGCCAGTATCCGGTATTTAAAAACTGAGACCTGTCTTGGTTCTCAACACAAATTGGTAACCATTACCAAGCGCTTGCTGTGAATCGTGTACGTGTACGCCTTCTGTGAACTGATTCCTGTGTGCGCACACACACATTATTACTGTCTCCATTTTGCAGATGGGAAAATTGAGCCTCAGCTATGGAGAAATCCAGCCAAGACCTCTGAGCTGGGTCTAGTTCGCTGAGCTAGTGAACCTTCTTCTCACATGTTCTGGAGGGGCAATGCTGGCTGCTCCATTACAGGATTTGTCTGGGGAGCCTAGGTTTTAAGATGGCGTTTGCCAATCAAGGGTGAGAAGCTGAGGCTGAAGTTCCAGGACTGAGCATGGTGGTGCACGCCTGTCATATCTGATCTTGGGAAGGAGGAAACAGTACAATCCATGGAGCTCAGTGGCCAGCCAGCTGTGCCAAAGCAGTGAGAGTCAGGGTCAGTGGGACCTAGTCTCCAGAAACAAGGTGGAAAGTGGGGGAGACATTTGACATTGACTGCTGCCCTTCATATGTCCACAAGCACGAGCACGCACACATGCATGTGCACAGACCACGGGGGGGGGGGGAGATACACAGAAATAAACACACACACACACACACACACACAGAGAAACACACACATACACACAGAGAAACACACACATACACACAGAGAAACACACACACACACACAAACACACACATACACACAGAGAAACACACACGCACAGAGAAACACACACACACACAGAGAAACACACACACAGAGAAACACACACATACACACAGAGAAACACACACATGCACACAGAGAAACACACACACACACAGAGAAACACACACACAGAGAGAAACACACACACAGAGAAACACACACACACACCAGAAAAACACACACACAGAGAAACACACACATGCACACAGAGAAACACACACACACACAGAGAAACACACACACACACAGAGAAACACACACATACACACAGAGAAACACACACATACACACAGAGAAACACACACAGATGCTCCCTTTTTAAAATGCAAAGCTTTTCCAGAAACTTGGCAATAAAAGGCAGATTGGCACACCCTGTAGAAATGACAGGCGTTCGGCAGAGTCCGACACTTGTACACAGCAAATTTAGTCAGCCTGGATGTTTTTCTTAGCCCTGGGATGCCCCTGCAGGCCTGCCTTTAAGATTTTGGTCTCCAGAGACTGGACAGCAGGGGCCACCCTAGTTCCCCTGGCTAAGAATTCTGTCTCCAGCTCCTCTAGTGCCCTCTTATGCCCACTCTCCAGGGCAGTCCTGGCACTTGCCAGCATCTCAGGTTTTACCTAGACCCTCCCACAAGGAAATCCGTAAAAGTGGTACTTGACCCCGGGGCAAGCTGCAAGCACCAGCTCCTCACAAGACAGGCCAGCAGCTACCTGTCTAGCTGAGGACACTCAGCCAGCCACCCTACTGTTCATCCCAGATTCCTGGGCACGTCTAGTCAGAAGTTTGCCCGGCAGGTAGCCCCATAGCTTACAGGATTCAGCACTGTCTGTTCCCATGTGCCTGCCCCACCTGGCAGAAGGCCTGGACTACAGCACTGGCCTTAGAAAGGCAGCTGAGTCCAGAAGACACAGCCACGCACCACTCTCACCTTCTCCTGGAGGCCGACCCCATTTCCACATGAGGCAGCTGGCTGCTCTGGACTCTCCTCAGCTATTGACTGCAGATTCTATCCCAGCTTCACCCTAGCTGACCTTGGCCCAACCTCCACAATGAGTGTGGTTCACACCCATCAGGCACTCATTCCTTAGCACACTCAGCTACATGTCATTTTTGCCACAGATCTATGTACAGTTTCATTGCAATTCCACGTCAGTCACAAAGTCTCGGCAGAACATTAAGGTCGGCTCGACATGTTATCCAGTCTGCTGGGCCTGAGTCACTGGGAGGACACGGCCCAGAACCCCCACTGCAGCAGTGAGAGCAGCAGCAGGCCTCATCAGACACAGGTGACAAATGCACCTGGTGGTGACCCAGCACAGGGAGGAAATAGCATTCACATGGTATTTGGGGATCTAGGAGAGCACCGCCTCCATTCTGCCCTGTCCAACCCCAAAGGGAGATGGAGGGAGATATCTGAAAGCCAAGATCATCCTTGGAGACCATTTTCTGGGTGATTATCAAACTTCTTCAGCCAGGAGACCTCAGCCACCAAACTTCCCACAAAGTCCAAAATATGTCAAAGAAAAGGACTCAGGCCAAGTGTCCCAGCCCAAGTCCAAGGTCTCAGGGTCCAGATGCACTTGGAACACAGACCTCAGAGATGTCTGTTCTAGTTCATCTGGTTTCAGGTGGCCTCCAGGACCACCAGACACCTGCACAGGCTCTCAACCTTCTTCCTGAATCAAAGACGGTCCCCCAAATCCTTCTATGCCCAACAGGAATCCAGAGGACTCAAGATGAAGTGCAGGCCCCAGCCGCTGCTCTGTTCCCTGCTCCTATCTCTGGGGCATTTCCCAGGGAAGCAGGCTCAGCTGGACCTGGCTGGAATACCTCTGACTTAGAACACACACACACCAAGTCAGTCAGTCCCCTCCCAATGATCCGACTGCGTGGCCCAGCTCTGCCCTGCAAGTCAACTCAGAGGAAGCTGGCTTTCCTCAGCAGAGCCCTTGCCCATCAGAAGATGCCAGTCAGAGCAAGCTTGCCAAAGCCCTGTGTCCATCCCAACGTGGCACCCAGGAGACATGTACTGGGCTACTTGGAAGTGGGCAGTCACTACCATCCCTGCCTGGTGCTTACATGGCAGGCAGTCTGGCCGCTCCACTCACAGGGCACGGTGTCCTATGGGAAGCAATAGAATCAAACTGATCCCTAACTAGGGAGATGGGTCTCCCTCAGTAGCTACAGATCTCTACATGAAGAGCCACCACATAACCACAAATGTCCCAAGTGGCATAGGGGACAGCCCATTGCTTGCCTACCTCAAATATTTCATCATCCAGAATCCGGGAGCCAAACATGATGATGCCGTTGACATCTATTATGGGGTGGTCACTACGGTTGAGAGACTTTGTAACCTTCTTCTTACAGTCGAGGATCAAGGTGACATTTTTCTTGTAGACACTGAGAGCAATTCGGTGCCACCTGCAAAGAAACAAATATTCAGGCGGGGGAAAGGGTCCATACTGCGGAAGGCCAGAGTGTGGCTTCACGGCAGAGTCCCCAGGGCCTTGCACCGCACAGCCTCTGAGTGACAACTCTGGGCACACATCTGGGCAATATCACATGAGAGTCATATTGTTACTTAGAGAATCTCTAAGAGTCAATGAAGGGATCACATCCATTGGCTTCAGAACGATTTTTCAAAGGCCACTGGAGGCTTCTTTCCCATTGTGAATATAGCATCCAAAGCACTTGTCCTAGTTCAGAGAGTCGTCTCTGTTTAACTTCCCTCTTTGTGTGCATCTGCAAATGTTCTTCCCGGCTTCCATGAGCCCTGCTTTGAGAAATCCTACTGTAGGCCCGTTACTTACAGTGAATGGGGCCAGCCTCTGCAAAGAGGGCTTGTAATGCAGGTACTTCTTGGGGATAGATGTAAGACACAGGAGATTCTACTTCTCTCAGTCCCTCAGACCTCAAAACCAGATTTCTCGTCTCTAAGATGCAAATCCCGTGAGCTCCTTGGGAGGTGTGAGCATGGGGGCTCGGAGTGGGTTCAGCCATAGGAAGAAGTCACAGGGAGGCTGCAGTCACGGTGACATTATCAGGAGAATGCCACTCTTTACACGGGATGTGGTCTCCATGACAACTGTGGGGTAGGTGCAATGGCTTGACACAGTCTTGCTAGAAAACCCAGGAGCCATAGCCTGCGGTCCCCAAGGCTGTCTTATGGATGGTCACCAGCATTCAGGATGCCACCAGCAGAATTAGAAAGATAGGTCTTTGTTTTCCCTCGCTCACACAGAGACTGTGTGGTCCACAGAGGATCCATCCCTCTGGGAACAGGTAAGCATGACCACACCATCTCCTCTGCCCTGTCTGATCTAGGGCCAGCACAGAACACATTCGGTGCATTTTACAGGAGAGCAGGGCTAGGGAACAGCAAAGGTTCCCTAGAGTTTTAGAGAAGAGAAGTAACCACGCCTTTGAACTCCATGCTCAGCACTCCGCCTCCTGGTACCCTGCAGGTGGGCATCATAAGCCATCTACTACCCTGCTAGCTGCTGCCCCACGCTGTCTGGCCAGCCGCTCCATCCCCGCCCTCAATGGGATACTTACTTGCCATCAGACAAGTTGATGCCAGGGAAGAGTGGATACTCTTCAGGCCCGGGCTTCCCTGTGTGGTCCTCATAGAGGAAGACAGGGGAGCGGCCCAGCTCCAGCCCCAACTGCTGGATACCCTGCTCATTGTAAACAGAGACCAGGAAGGCCTGGCTGCCTTTCTTGGCTTTCACGGTAGTCAGGATGGAGAAGTCCTCAGGAAAATCCGACTCTGGAACAGAGGACAGGATGAGAAGGCCATAGGAGAACCCAGACTCTGGCCAGCCATGGCAGGCTGAGACGAGGCCAGCTTAGAGATCTGGCAAACCCTGCTGTGGGTGGCGCCCCTCTGCAGATTAACCCCCTAAGATCAAACTTTCACAGCTTCCTCCACCACCAGGGGCCAAACTGCCAGTCCAAAGCATACTTGAAACACAGATTTCTCTAGGAAGGCCCTGCCAGTGAGGAGCCCACAGCACCCTCTCCTTGGCTACACCTCTGTGCATCTGCTTATGAGTCCTACTCGGGACCCGCTGGACTGGAGCTGCCCTCGGCAGCTTACAGGGGACCTTTGAGTCTCCCACTGCATGAAAGGCTGGGTACAGTGTGTCCCTCATTCAGTGTCAATCACGGGGGGTGGGGGTGGGGGTTCAAGGAGTGGAGGAGAGAGGAAAGGGAGGCAGGCTTGGAGCACGCCTAGATTCACACGTTCTGAGAGTTCCTCGTCAATAAGCTAATCAAAGAAAAAGCAGAAATATATTAAAAAATACTCCCATTATTTCCCAAAATTTCTTAATATTTTAAGAAAAATAAATATCTAGTATGTTGAATAAGAGGGACTTTCCCTTTCAATATAGGAAGTTCCCAGGCTGGCCCTGAGAGCACCTAAACCCACTCCTGATGCCACCCTTGGCTGAAGCTCAGTGACACCTCCCCATGGACTCTGGTGGAAATGTCAACTACCCTTCTATAATTGAAGTTTGTCACCAACCGCCTGGGTCTGATAGGATGTGGGCCACCCAGCTACTTAATGTGAGGGAAATCAATCTAGAAATAGTCTTTCCCTCCCCCACCCATGGATAGTGTTCCTCTCAGATCCCTCAGGGGTAACACCCAGCAAGGCATCTGGCAGGAACAGGCTGACAAACAGAGTGGTGAGGTACCACCAAGCCACACTGTCTCTTCTGTAGGTGCTTGGAATCTGAGTTATGGGCTGAGACAGGGCAGGAGTGTCTGGCTATTCCACTTTCTCCTTTAGAGTTGGAACAAGGTCAGCTGTTTGGCCCAGGAGGCCACTAGTCACTGCTGTAGCAGGCTCTGTCACAGTTTCCTTGCAAAGCTATCCAAGGGCGCCCTCTGTTGTTGGAACTGCAGGCTGCAGGTATCATGCTGGGGGGGAAAGTAAAATGTCCTAGATCCAGGGTGGGGGTGGGGGCACTAACAAGGACATAACAACTTGACTGCTGTTCCTTCCCATTTCTGATGTAGGACACAGGCAGAGAGAGCTCGTGAGGCTGTGGGAGCTGCCGGCAGGGAAACTATTCAGATCCCAGGGGTGGCACAGGGTATGCTGGGATAGGACACCAGTGGAAGAACCCCCCCATAGGGTCATGACCTCTCGTTAAGGGGCCCTTAGCTATGATGTGGGACACCCATGTGTTCTAGCCCAAGTCAGACACCCAAAGAGGCTGGGTGTGCAGGAGCCTGTTTGTGTGCTTGGCAGCAGTGTCAGGGTGACAATGTCAGACCACTCTGATAGCCGGTAATGATGGTTATGCAGCTGCCTGAGGCACTTAAGGCAAGATGGACTCCACTGGGGGACCTGCTTAGCCTGCCCTCAACTTCCAGACAGGAAGCATCTTAGAAGGGGACACGCGAGCTCGTACAGTCTTGCCGCCCTGGGTGTTACACTGCACCCTCTACTAGGCAGGGGTATGAAGGGAAATAGAGGTCTCCGCCTTCACTGGTGCTGATGGACACTGAGGACTGCTGTGCATGCCCAGTAGAAGGCCCCAGTTAGCCCTGCCAGTGGCTGGGTCTTGTACCTGTAGGAAGTGGACACCAGAGTGGTCCCTATAGCAGCTGAGAGGTTACTGTCTGCATTCAGGGGGGACTATGCCATCATTATCTGTGCCCACCCTGACTCTATGTCCCATGCAGCCATTGACTGAAAGAGTGAGACGCATGGCACATGAGCGAGTCCTCTTCCTCCACCATGATCTACAGTGGAAGGCAGCCAGCCTGTCTCCCAGCTCATTAAAATGCCCTTCCTCAATGTTTAAAATCACTATGGTAACAAATTTTCTCAGCTCAGACAAAACTTGGAAAAGATGAATTATGCTGAACATTAATCTCTCTCCTAACAAAATAACAATGGATTTATAGTCCCTTTAAGAAGGTCTCTTTTCACTATGACAGGAGCTGGCCGCTGACACTGTACTCGAAGCTTCCGGGTAGTCTGGAGAGGTGCATGTGTAGTCTGGTGCCTCCTGATTGATCTCACTCAGAAAAGCCACCACTGAGAGGTGAGCACAGTGGAGGGCCAGCAGCTGCCCTCATGGGGTTTCTTCCCTCCTTTCACTGACACCCAAAGGTCCCGGTCCAGGCAGGGATACAATAGGTGGCTAATAAATGCAGCTGCCATGGAATTGACTCCTCCAAGTCAATGGTTAAGGGCTGGCTGATGGATCCCTTGCCTTGTGAAGTAACCAATAGTTATGACAGTTCCTCTACCATGGGCCAGGCTCCAGGTCAAGGAACAGACATGGTCCTCACTCCTAGGAAGGGGCATTTCCATAACGGCACCTGCAGCTGGCCTGTCACCAGGAGACACCTGGGACCTAACAGGAATCGAGAGGAGAGTGCCTCTAACAGCAAGTAGATGCCAAGGCGGACCACCAACTCAAGGGCCCTCACACCCCAGTACAGGATGTGTAAGATTAGCCTTCAACCAGAGACCTGATATCCTACTGTACAGGGGTACAAGAAGCAAAACATCCCTGAACTGGTGAATTCCATATACCATTCCATATGGGGACAAGAGGCAGGCCATCCCTCAACCAAGGGACCACACATATCGAGGCAGTTGTTAGGCAAAGGCCATCCTCAGACCCCACCGTGTGAGGCAGGAAGGGTAAGACACCGCTAAACGAAGAGATTCTACATCTTGCTTTCCATGGAATGGGGTGAGGTAGCCCTCGACCAGAGACTCTCACAAACTACTGTATGGGCAGGATGGCCACAGCCTCTCAGAGCGTACACAGTTCTGCTCACTGAAGGAACACGGTACCTCTGGCCCCCTGCTGTATCCTCACAGCATCCTAGGTCCCTGTATCACATGGTCCAGCTCAGGCAGCCAGTACCCTGCTTTCCACAAATGACCATGCTCTAGGGCCAGCATTCAAGAAGTGATCTATCCTGTGGTCAGCAGTGGACCGGGTGGACCCAGAGCCTCTGGCCACTGAAGGCGGGAGGGAGCATTAGGGGTAAGTGCTCAGAGGCTGCTTTTAGAGCCAACTGAAGACAAGATCCTAAGTAAAGATGGAGCCCTGGAATTGGGGGGATAAGAAGATCTCCAGGCTAATCCACCCTGACTAGAGTCCTGAGTGAACGGGAACCTCGGATAGCTCTTTAAGTAGGATGCTAAGGAGAACAGAGGGAAGACCTCAGTCCTCAGCGGAAGAATGGTGGGAATTAGTTCTCCACTTACAAGGTCCTGCCATAGTGTGACTTAAGAGACCATTACAAGCACTGGTGCTAGCTGGTTAGACATAGGAGCAGTAAAGTTTGGCTGTATACAGGGAAAATCCAGGACCACCTTCATGCATGTCCTGGTAGTTTCTTTTAAATATGGTGCCCACCCTATGGGAGAGAATGGCCAGACCCTACGCAATGAACAAGCATGTCCAGCCATCTAAGGACCCAGATCCACACAGCCCATGAAGGGAAAAATCCTACAGCTCCCTAGGCTAAGACTCTGTGGCTGTCATGGAGATCAGCCACGAACCATGGGCTTCATTGAACACTAAGACAATCATAGACATCTATTTATGCTCTCCTCAATCCACCCTTGCTGCAGTTGCCTAGAGCCCTCAGGCCTCCTAGTGCAGCTACCACAGACAGTCTCCCCACCCTGGTGCACTCTGGGAGGAGGCACACAGTAGCTAGCAGCCACCCCCATTCTTACCTAGGCTGCTGCAAAGGCTACCATGTGGCCACATGTGTCCTGTGGAAGACATCCCATAAGGTCTGACCTGTTTCCTGAGCACTTGTCTATTAGAAAGCCCACCAGTACCTTCCAGGATGTTCCAGGATTAACCACCTGCTCTGAGGTATGCAGCCTTAGACATCAGATGATGTATGATGCTGACCCCAGAACAGCTTTCCCAGACAGACCTGTGGACCTGAGGAGATGACGCCACAAAAACTCCTCTGCACAAACTCTGAAGCCACCTTGGCTACATGGGCCACTGTCAGACAATCGCCTCCTGGCCTGGTGCCTCCCAATCCCTAGTTGCAGCAAGTCTGAATGTCTAATCAAGTTACTAATTTGAGGACGGGAGAAAACAAAAAACAAAAACTTCCCAGGACTGGGGCTGGGATTCCGTTGGTTGTCAGAGTCCCTCCCCGAGCCCATATGGAGCTCTAAGCTTGATCACCACAATCACATAAGCCAAATACTGATGCATGCCTGTACGCTTAGGGCCAGAAAGGTGGGTTCAAGATGATCGGAAGTTCAAGGTCATCCTTGACTGCAAAGCAAAATTTAAGGCTAGCCTAGGACAGCTGAGACCATGTCAAAAATAAACACATAAATGCCAGCCAGATCTGGTGGTAAAGGTCCCCAATCCGTCCCCCACACCGAGGCGTCTAAGGCAAGGGGATAAGGGTTCAGGACAGGCTGAGGACAGGCACTGTGTAGCACATGCCTGCAATCCCACCCCTTGGGAGGTGGCAGCCGGAGGGAGTTCAAGGTCTCCGTAGCTGCTTGGCAAGTTCAAGGCCAGCCTCAGCCTAGATGAGACTCTGTCCCAAAAACAAAATAACAACAAACTAATCAACGACCACAAAAATATCCTCTAGCATGTGATTCTGGAATCCACTTGATTTCCTGGGTTCAGCTACCTGGTCCTGTGAGAATTCTTACCATAAGCTAACCCTGGAATTCCAGCTACCTGCTTGGCCAGCACTCATGTCTTGGGTGACAGTGGTAAAGAGACAAGTATCAGTAGGCTGTGCATAGTTCCTTGGGCTGGGAGCCTTTTTTCTGCAGCTACCCCACCTTAGCTTCATACCCCTCTGTCTCTGACTAGCAGACCCTTCCAGCCTGGGCCCAGGCCTTTATGGCTCCAATTTGAGAATTCTAACTCTTGGGCCACAAGACAGAAAAATTACAACTCTCTGAAGAAAGATGACACTGAGGGTTGGGTAACCTCCTCCCCCCAAATATGCTTTCTCCAAAAATAAGATACAGAATCCATCCCTGCATGAGAAAGGGTGGGGGCTCCCACTCAGAAAGGGTCATGGTGAGACATTTCTCTTGATGGAAGAATTAGATTGGGCGTCTGTGAGCCAGGATGATGTGAACTAAAGGTGTGCCCCTTGGAGACCCCAGGCTGCTTCCTCTGTGGCTACAAGGAAGGTGCACGGCGCACGATACCCATCCATCCAAAATGACTCCTTGGACCAAAGCGCCCAGCGTCTTCCTCAGATGTAAACTCTTAAAGTTACAATGACTCCAGAGAGATGCTGAGTGGAGGACAAACCCAGACAGAAGACCAGAGGTGACAACACAGGGGGCAAAAGCATCATTCAGGGACACGGTGGAGACATGAGGGACAGCACAGGTTGCTAAAACTGCCCAATTCTGGTTCAAGTTGGGGTCATATCCAGACCACAAGATTGAACGCAGACTTCTAATTGCAGAAGGGGGTGTCTGGCTGACTGACCTCTTACTTGGGTCAGCAGAGTCAGGGCACCTCTGGCTGAGCTGGCAGGCCCTCCTGAGGCAGGGAAGGAAGAATCCATCACCTGCTCACCACTGAATCAAGCCAGAGCAGTTACTCAACACCAGTAGATATGAGGATAGGAGCTAACTACCCAAGTGGGTGAGTCACTGGGATGTATACCTGTCCAACATGGCTCCCTCTGGATATATAATTAAAAGCAGATGTCTGGCACCTGGCAGCAGATTCTCATTAAGCATCTCAAGCTAGCTGCCAGCCAGGGTGTTGGATGTGTGTCTCTTATGTCACTGGCCCCAGTTAGGCTCATGTTCCCCAAGATAAGCACTTCCTTTCTCATGACCCGAGATCTTGCTTCACCTCACCCCCTGGGGGCATCCACCTCCTTTCTGCCCTTTCTCATGGTGGCCTGTCATTAGTGTAAACATGCCTACTTGGATCCCATGAAGCATAGAAAAGGCCTCGTGCACACACAAGTGGTGGGCGGATGGTAGGTTTCACTATAATAAAGACTCTCAGAAAGCACCCCCTGGGCTCTGATGCAACCACCCACTCAGGCTTCCTCTTTGGCCTTGGCCAAAAGCCTCAAGTCCCCAGCACTCTGCCACCCAGAAGGGAATGAGGTGCCTCTTACCAGGGTACAGCTGCTTGGTGGGCATGCTGAGCTGTGCATCTTTAGAGACTCGGTAGGCAACATCCGGCTCTCTGGAAGAGCGTCGAGTGGAACAGAAACCTGTGGTCTTCGTTACCCCTGAGGGCAGATTGTGAAAATCTAGCATCTCCAGAAGATCTGTTGGCTGAGCTGCAAAGACAGAGAAGCTGTGTCAGCCCCAAGGTGGACATAACTGAGGGGCACCCCCAAAGAGAAGGTGAATCTTAGACAACTGAAACCAGGCCCCACCCCACCCTTTACACTCCCTGCCCCCAACAAACATCCTGAGGGACACCTCTTAGAAGTGGCCCAATTTCCATCCTGCAACCAGATGCCCAGGGTCAGAGCCTGGCCTCACCTACACCCTCTGACAGCCCCCAACCTTTCTTCTCAGCAGCATAGGAGATGTGTCTGTCACCAGACACAGCCAGGAAGCCTCAATAGACCTACTGCCCCATACATCTCTACATGGCTGCTTCCAACACTGGAGTGATTGACAGCCTAGGAAATTGTCAGGCTACCTCAGGAATGTCAGCTCCTCTGTTCTCTCCACTGTCAATGATGTCATTTTGTCCCCCATGTTCCCACAAGAGCTTATAGCAAATATCCAATTTCTGTCTGGCCTCAAAGGACCTAGGCCTGAATACCCAGGTCAGGAGAATGCTTGCAGGGACCTTAGATCCCTTTAGGAAGGCTTCTGACTCTCCATCCGTTGAGAGCCACTGAGAGGATGGCAAGAAGCTTGACCCTCTGACCTCTGAAATGCAGGTGCTTGCTCAAGAGCTCAACAGTTGCCCCCGTATTGATTAGCTTTGTCAACTTGACCTTGTAAGAGTGATTCAATGAGGAATTGTTTATATTGGGTTGGCATGTCTATGAGGGGGATTACTTTAACTAATAT
This sequence comes from Uromys caudimaculatus, assembly GCA_028551405.1. NCBI lineage: Eukaryota > Metazoa > Chordata > Mammalia > Rodentia > Muridae > Uromys > Uromys caudimaculatus. The sequence continues at coordinate 136,532,200 of CM052701.1, forward strand.
GGGAAGACACAGTCCACTGTGGGTGGCACCATTCCCTAGGCATGGGGTTGTGAAGAATAAGAGTGAAGAAATCAAGCTGAACATTAGCAAGCAGGTGAGTGTGTGTACATTCATGTCACTCTGCTCTTGACTGTGGATGTGATATAACCAGCTGTTTGAAGTCCCTGCCTTGACGTCCCCACGATAATGAGCTGTGACTTGGAATTCTAAACTGAAATAAACTCCTTTCTCCTCTAAGTTTCTCTTTGTCAGGGTATTTTGTCACAGAGACAGAAATGAAGCTAGAACATTCCCAAACATAAAACGTGCCTCCCTGTCAGAGCCCCCTCTCCTCACATCAAGAGACCTTTAAGTCCACACATGCCTGCTCCAGACAACTTGTTTTCCTGTTTGTCTATGTCCAATTTCAATTACAACAAATAGGAGGCTCTTGGATGTCCAGCAGAGAATAAATTCCAAAGTGCAACCACAAGGGTATGAAACTCCTGACACATGACCAGGCTGGACCAGTGTCACACCATCCTATGGTTTTCCTCTAGGAAAAAGGACTCTGCTGTTCTGTGGGCTGTATACACAGGAGATGAAGCCAGAGAGGTCTACTATCTCAAGGAAATTTAGTGCATGCAGAGGCCGACTCCTGCAGTGCTAAGTGGGCACCTGGATCCAGCTATGCCTGAAGCTATCATATACATGCCCATATGTTTGTTCTCAGCCTTGTCTGTATCAGAATACAACATATCCTGCTAAACTCAACACCCACATCTAAAGGCCACAGGGAGCTGAAGTTGGCTCATCCCTTGACTATCCCTCTCAAACCCTTCCTCCCCAAGTGGCTGTTACTGTGGGACTCCAGTTGGACTGTTTTTAAGAAGGTGTTGAAGGACAAGCATGCAAGCTTCCTCCGGGTGAGGAATCCTCCAGCAGCAGGCACTGAGTCTAGAGCCTGACACCTGTTAGCCTGTGCTCCAAGGCAACCTATGTGGCCAGGTCTGCAGCCAACTTTTTGTCATCCTTCATCATTTACTCCAGAGAAGAAGGGTTCCCCATCTCTACAGGAAATCACTATGAAGGACAGCAGGGCACAGTGTGGACGGCCAGCCCACTATTGGTCAGTATAGCCTCCACCCACTTCAGAATCCTTGGCAGCTCTTAGCCACTACCCAGTGTCCAGTCACTTGTGTATCTGTGGCACCTCCCAGGTACTCTATGTGGTGACAAAGCCTTCACTGAGCCCTTGTTTAGTGACCATCGCAGGCAATGCTGAGTGTGTTGGCAGAGCTGCGTGGCAGTCCCAGGCCTGGACGCAGCTGTGGGAAGATGGCCGTGCCAACTGCCAGCACACCTGGCCAGAATGACATAGCACGGAGCCTTGGGTCATCTCGGAAACTCCGCTCCAAGGCTGGCAGTGTCCTTGGGAGGAGATGGGGATCCCAGCAGCAGCTCTGGATCTACACCACAGCGTCTATATTATGATGCTCTTCCCAGACCAGGCTGAAGCCTGCTTTTCCCATTGTCAAAGCAGAGAACAGTTTCACAGAAGGCTGACTGGGATGTTTGCAGACCTGCAACGCAACAAGTTTAAAAGGCCACCAGACCTCTCCTAGGCCCAGTGCCACCCTTCCCGCTGGCCAGGGCTTTTCTGTGCCAGAGAGTAAGATATATTTAGTTTTAGACAAGGTGTGAGGAGCACCAGAGTAGTGTCCAACATACGGGCACCTGGGAAACTCTTCCTCCCACACAAGATGTCTTATCTGCCCTTCAAGACAATGCCTCACCCAGGCTGAACGCCTCCACTCTGAAGTGTCAGGGCTACTGGAACAGGTAGATGTGCCTAAAAATTCAGGGTCACCCAGCTCTAGGGGAAGATCATGCCAGCTGAAGCACATTAGAGAAGTAACAGAAGCCACTGGGAGCCTACCAGTGGGCAATCACCAGAACTCCATAGCTTAAGTTCAGGGTCCTCTGGGAGGAAAATGGTATTCACGGTGCCCTCAGGACTCAGGAGTCCCACAGACTGGAGGAAGACACACATAGCATTGCATCCATGGCCTTTGCTCCCAGCAAGAAGTCTTTGCTTCATAGTAAGAGGCACTTGAGTGACCCTGAAGAATCCAGAGACTCACTACCTGCTGCAAATGAGACCACCTCCAAATGCTTTGCATGCAAGAACTCCCTTGCCTTTCCCCAGGCTGTTCCGCTTATGAACAGGCCAGGTTCCTGAGAGAGGACTGCCTGGCCTAATCAGTTCACTTCAGCTAGACCCAGCCCCCGCCCAGCGAGTCCTGCTTCACAGCCTGAGAGACTAAAACTACATTTCCCAGAGGCCTTTGCAATAAGGATTATTGCAGCAAGCAATCAGTGATTATCCCAGAGTGGACCATGAGTTGTAGTAAACTCCCGGACCTGCCCCAGGGCCACGCCCATGGTGAGGCAGTCATGGCGCTAAACCCTGGATTCCACACATCTGCAGCAGTGAACCTCTCCTGTGAGTAGCAGCCTCAGTGTGATAGCTTGATAGTTGCCTCAGGACTTCAAGCTCCAACTGGCTCTGATCTCCAGACAGCTTGTCCTCCCTCAGACAACCTGCTACCCAGCTATGTGCATGCTGCACTTGCCTTTGAGGAACACGCATGAAGAGGAGCCTCATCACATGGACTCTCCTGACCTGTTACCCAGAGATAGACAACTAAAACTGAACCACTGACACGGCTCCGAATACATTCCATTCAGAAGGACCAAAAGAGACAGACAGGTCGTGCATGACAAGGCCCTGGAGCCGCACTCCACAGTCTGACACCAGGAGGTCCCAGGCTTTAAGAGCAGATGGAACGAGGTGTCTGCTTTTAGAAAGAACAGAAATCATTCTGGTCAGAGCTGGTCAGAGCTGGCATCTAGACACCGAGGCCTCCTGCTCAGAAACAGAAACATCTGCGAGTACACCAGCCTGCTATACAGGAGAGCAGGTCCCATGTTCAGCAGCCTAACTCTTAGACCAGAGCCCCTGGCAAAGGAACACATCCCAGCCCACAGTGCCAACACTGCAAAAGACGGCCTGCTCTTGTGAAGGACAGTGAGGCCCGGGTCACCATCTGGAGCCACTCACGACGTGTCCTCAGAATAGCATCTAAAATCCCAGGCTTGATGCTTTCTGTCACCTCAGTCCTCCCAGCCCAGGGAATGGAAACGCCCAGAAAGGACCCTGGTCAGTCGGGCTCAAGCAGGAGGCAGGGGGGGGGGACAACATTCACCGGCAACAGCAGGGAGGTGAGGTCCTGTGGAGGGCTTCAGGAAACAGCCCTTGGGATTCATTATGCACCCCACCCAAGTGGGGTTGGGCACCAAAAGAAATGAGGAGCAGAGCCCCCGTCCTGTGCTGGGCAGGGGCAGAGCACAGGCAGTACTCAGCTGTGTTTGTTGAATGGCTGAGTGAGCCCCTGGCTTTTATACATGGCAGGTCAAAGGTGAATAAGGTCAGCTCTCCTGTTCTGCTTTTGGGAATGAAATTCACTGCATCTTGGCTGCCATGCTCCCTCCATCTCTCACCAGGCTCTGTCCTCAGAGCAACTGCGAGCTGAGAGATTGAGCTAAGAGCCTGGGCATTGCAAACCGGAAGCAGTCAGAGGTCCTGAGAAGTCACACTCCTGACCAACAGGTTTGGGTGATACAACCCTTTGCTCCAATTAGGCACGCACACACCGTCAGTAAGTTGCACATTCTAAGCACTTGCTGGGATCAGGAGGTCTCTAGCCCATCTACTTGTCCCCTCCTGACATGTCTGGCATAGCTCTCTCCCCAAGGAGTTCCACAGGGATTCATCTGGCTTCTGTATGTTCACAGAGAAGTCACTGTCCCAGAATCCCCAACGTAGCCTCAGCCCCACTGGTCACTCACTGGTGACTGGTATCTCACAAGGGGTGAGGGGGTGTTGTGACTTAAGTCATCTGAGCTCAAGCTCTGACCAGTATTTTACCACCTTACAGTCAAGGAGGCCTCTTCCCATGCTGCGCCCACGATCCAAAGCCTGCCTCAGATTCCGGGCCTTCCCCACATCGTGCCTGCTGGGAGAAACTGTGGCGCATAGTTACCACCTTTTTCTGATTGCCAAGCCTGGGAGAAAACGAGGAATATATGGAGACTGAGGGACACAAAGAAGAAAGACTGAGAAAGACAGAGTTGGGTACAGAAGGACAGACCGACAAACAGAGAAACAGACAGTATCTTATTTTGTGTTGCAAGCTCCGAGGTTAACATCTTCATCTTCAAGAGAAGACCGTGTGGGCCTTCTAGACAACCGCCCAGGTTCAGTTCTGTAAGTTCACAGACAGAAGAGCCAAAGGGCCAGTAACAATGGCTGGACTAACAGCATCTGTCCTAAACAAGCAAACGAAGCTCAGGAAAGCTACAGCCAGCAAAACCAACACTAAGCAGCACTCTGGTCCCCAGCCTCTCGCTCCTGACCAACCCACATACACAGGACAGCAGCCTTCATAAGCTGAGATAGTCAATCACCCACTCTCTTGCCTGCCTTTCTTCCCCTATGGCTTCCTAGGACAAAAAGCCAGTTTTAGTAAAGGCCTGTGAGCCACACCAGAGGACCTGGCAACACCAGAGGGTCTGCCCAGGTTCCTCCTACCAGCCCTCCCTGAGGGTAGTGGCCTCATGCAAGTTCAACCAGGGGGTTGAAAAACAACCAGGGCGCCTTGGAGGCCCTGATGAAATTCTTCTCCAGTGACTAAAGCTGGGGACAAGGGAGGGCGTGGCCAGGCTGCAGGCCGGCAGTGCTGGCCTCTGGAGCTAGCCAGGCCCTCTTCCTTCTCTGCTCTCCCTAGGCCTCTGGCTGTTGGTGCCCTGACCTCAGATCCCTTGCCAGGTTCTCGACCATAAACATGGGTCCCTTCACCCCCTACACACTCATTTATAGCTCCTGTTTTCTCCAGGCACAGGGTCCTCACCCTGCCACAACAGCCCATTCCTTGCCCAGGAATCGTGAGCTGGCTGGCCTATCTCCACATCACAGCCACAACCTTGTGGGACTCACCCCACCCATGGTCCACCAAGGCATGCTTAGTTTGCACAGCACACAACATAACCTTTCTCATTTAGCCCCAGAATGCCACAGGGCCATTTGCACACCTGTGACAGACACCACGGCACAGAAGATTCAGCAGTGTGGGGCTGGGTGAGGCGAGACTCCTGGGAACCTGTTTTGTCCCCTCCATAAGGGCTAGAGCCGTGTCCCCCAGCTGTGGGACCTGGCCAGTGATGAGCAGTTACGAGTGTCAAGTCAGCCTGGTAGGAGCCTGCGCCTGGAAGGGCTTGCTTTGCCGACTCCATCCAGCCTTCTCTACCATGGCACCACCTCCTGAACACTTCCCACTAACCCCTCCGGGCAGAAGACATGCACTATAAACTAAGGGTGACAGTCCCAGCAACGGGGGCGGGGAGGGGGTCAGAGATGGAACCAAAAGGAAAGGCATAGTCAGTCAGACTTGATGTCACAGTATGGGGCTGAGGGTAAGACATGAAGGAGGGCTGACTAGAACTGAAGGAGATCTTGGGTAACCAAAGACTGAGGTGTCTCTTCACAGAGTGGGAACTGGAAGTCAGTTCTGTCTCTGGGGAGCAGACCCTGGGATTTCCCTCTACACAGATTCACAGGCCACCCACCCAGCAGTCATATCCCTGATCCTTTCTATGTAAGCCTAGGGTTCCCTAGGCAGCAGGGCTCTTCCTTGGGAAAGCACGCATGGAGGGTGGGGGTGGGGTGGATGGGGGTGGGGGAGATATGCATGGAGGGTGGGGGTTGGGCTGTATGTTGTCCTACTATGCACAGCTCTGTTCCTTCACCCAGAATGCCCAGTATTTCCTTCCCAACAGTTGCCAAGTACATTTTGCTACCCTGAACTATGTCTGAAAGGATGAGCCCTAAGGACTCACATGGGCTGTAGTCCAGAAATCTGCAACATAGCAAGAAATGAGGTCTCTGTCACTGACTACAAGAGGGAACCTCTGTTGGGGAGTGACAGAAGATAGTGTGTAAATGCTCTCTGAAAGGCAGAGGGGAGCAGCAAGTGCAGGTGTCTCATCACACCTGCATTTGGGGTTCAAGCAGCCACTTGGCCCAACAGGTTGTCACCTCTGCCTACAGAGATTTCCCCAAGCAAGGACTATACCCACTGAGGCTATAAGCATGTACACAGTCCCGTCTCGGGACTCTGTACTGTGTACCTCCCCGCCCAGCACCCCTCACTCTCACGGTCTTCAGAGCCTGCCCTTCAAGAGTAAACCTGACCAAGAAACTGGGGAAGATGCCAAGGGTCTGGCCAGACTTCAACCAACTCTATACAGGGATCTGAAGCCTTTGCTCTTTCCTCTACACCATGGACAGGAAGCTGGTAGGACGCTCCCAGGACAGATTTATTACCGAGTCCCTGATCCTCACAGGTATCTGTGCAGGAGAGTGCAGGGCGGGGTCAAGGTACAGGGGGATGTCGCTCCAGGGAGGATGGGAGCTGTCAGAGTCTCAGGAGGTCATGCTGTGGGCAGAAACACTGCCCTTATCTGACTTTCCAAAACACCGAAACACTGACCATCCTGGTCATTCAGAAAGCACCCAGGAAAGACAGGTCACTTGTTTGCAAAACCCACAGCTGTAAGTTCTATCAACTCTCAGGATGGAAGAACAGATACAGAATGATGGATGAGTGGTGAAAGGGAGGGGGGGGAAGGTGGTTGAAGAATGGCTTTGTGAGTAGATGAGTAGATGGGAACATCAATAAAGGATGGGTGGATGGATGGATGGATGGGTGGATGGATGGATTGATGGATGGGTGAGTGGATGGATGGATGGATGGATGGATGGATGGATGGATAGATGGATGGATGGGTGGGTGGGTGGATGAATGG
>CM052701.1:136539605-136560072 GCA_028551405.1 Uromys caudimaculatus
GATGGATGGATGGATGGATGGATGGATGGATGGATGGGTGGATGGATGGGTGGGTGGGTGGATGGATGGATGGATGGATGGGTGGGTGGGTGGGTGGATGAATGGATGGGTGGGTGGGTGGATGGATGGATGGATGGGTGGGTGGATGGATGGGTGGATGGGTGGATGGATGGGTGGGTGGGTGGGTGGATGGATGGGTGGGTAGGTGGATGAATGGATGGGTGGATGAATGGATGGGTGGATGGATGGGTGGTTGGGTGGGTGGGTGGGTGGGTGGATGGGTAGATGGGTGGATGATGGGTGGGTGGATGGATGAATGGATAGATGGATAGATAGATAGATAGATAGATAGATAGATAGATAGACAGACTATGGATAATGGCATGGTAGAAGAAAGAATATGTACAAGAGGATACACAATGAATGTAAAGACTAAAATTAAATTACTTCCACAGGAGATGAAGTAGCTCAGGAAGAGCTTTTCCTCTTTCATCTCAAAGGCCCTTCTTCATTCCTGGCAGAAAGCTCTGGGTTCCAGGAAGCTACTGACCACTGTGTCCCAGAGAGGCAGTTTTATGGAAAATCTGGATAAGGAAGAGGAGGGAGTCTGCCCCTTTGGGAGGAGTCTGCCCCTTTGGGAGGAGTCTGCCCCTTTGGGAGGAGTCTGCCCCTTTGGGAGGAGTCTGCCCCTTTACTTGGGAACAAATTGTTATACAGGGTGCCAGTGCCCTGAGGCTTCTCCTGTAGTCTGTGACTGCCCATCTCTCAACTCACCTGAAGGCTGGCCTGAGATCTAAACACCTGGCACCTTTGCATTACTTTGTCACCGAACCCAGACATGGGCTGAGACACCTTCAGAAAGGCTCAGACGCATGCACCTGCAATTCTTCCTAATGCAGTCGCCTAAGGACAGGAGGAGATACCCCGAGCACAAAGAGCACCCGTAATAGGCACATACCGTTACTCAAAAACGTCCCAAGCCAACAGTGAGGAGTCTGTGCATGGGACTGGGAATGGAGGGCGGAGACAACCCATGCAAAGGACTCCTGCAAGGAGGCTTGGCCAAGCCTTGAAGAGTAGAGAGGGGGATGTGCTGGTGTGTGGGGATCAGCAGATGCCACCATGCAGACTCTGAGGACACATGGTATTGTGCAAGGCACAGGAGAGCCTCACGCCAGGCAGCAGCAGGAAGAGAGGGTGTGTCTAGCTTCTCCCAAATCTGCTCAGCATCTTTTTCTCCTCTTGGACAATCATTGCTGGTCTTCATGAATGGTTATGAATAGACGTGTTTCTCTCGCCTTGTCCTTTCTCAAAAAATTCTGACCACAACAGAATGGATCCTGTGTCTTACCTACAGCCAACTGCCAAACAAGATGTGTCACAGAGGGACAGGCTGGATGCCAGGCCAGGCTCCTTGCATATGGGCACTGCCAGCAGAATCTGCTCATTGTAGGAACTGACTTGCATCAGTAAAGAACCAAGTGGCTCATCTTGTTCTGGAGGAAGTGGGGGGTGATGCTAGGAGACAGATTATGCCCTTGGGGTGGCTGTGCTCGAGCGGGTGTGGTTTATAGAGCCACACCAATGACTGGAAGGACTCGGGGAGTGGCTGGTCCAGGTTCAGCATCAATATGGCCATGAAGCTATGTTAAGAGATAATTACATAACTGTGTCAGCTGCAAGTAAGATCCCTTTGGGGTCCCATTGACCATAGGGTCACTGAGACCTGCAGGGCTCCAGGCTGCGTTTCCTCAGGAATGTAGCATGCTGAAGGTCCATGCCACTTCTGATTCATTCTGAAGTCACAAAAGATCAAAGCTGTCCTGTCCCAAGCATTTCCAGATGGATGGCCTGTCACCACCAGAGACACAAAGCCTTCCTGAATGTTCTAGCAGAGCTTTCAAGGCTCACAGCAGTGAAGGCACCATCCTTAGTGCTGATAAGGTGCATGGATCCAGAGACTAACCAATAAATCACCCACTAACCAGCCAATAAACAAATGAGCCACCCACTAACTAACCAATAAACAAATGAGCCACCCACTAACTAACCAATAAACAAACAAGACACCCACTAACCAATGAACAAATGAGCCACCCACTAACTAACCAATAAACAAATGAGCCACCCACTAACTAACCAATAAACAAACAAGACACCCACTAACCAATGAACAAATGAGCCACCCACTAACTAACCAATAAACAAATGAGCCATCCAGCAAGTAACCATTAGGGGAAAAGAAATCAACTAACTAACCAATGAAAAAATTAATCAACTAACAAATCAAGGAATAAAGCTAACCAACCAATGCATGCACACACCAACTAACTAATGAATAAACTCACCAGCCACCTAATCAGTGAACCAAGGAACCAACCAGTCAATGAACAAACCAACTAGCCATTGAACCAACTAACCAATGAACAAATGAACCAGCCAACAAATAAAAGAGGTTTGTGTGCTGGGGGCTAAAGACAATCACTAGTGGAAGAAGCCTTGAGTGGGAACGGTGCCTTCACCTTGTTGGTGAGGCTACTGAGGCCAGGCCACACTAGCCTGGCATCTCTTCTTTGGGTAGATTGTATAGAAAGGTTTGTATTGTGCCCGGGTATGCAAGATTGCTTGTGAGATAAAAGCAAGGTCCACGCTCATCAGGAGGGAGATGGTTGGATCCAAAAGAGCTGTCCCTGTCTAGTTCACTGCAAAGATGGAGTGGGATGGATTAGCCCACACAGCCTAACTTAGCAAGGTGGCCAGAACACACGGCTAAGTGATCACAACCATGTTCAGAGACACTGACAGCATGCAGTGCCCTGTGTTAAACTAGGTAACAGAAATCAATAAACTCTGAACCCCCTCCCCAATCCAGAACAAATGACCCCAGGGGTCGATAGCCTGGGATGGATCCAAGATTGGACAGAGGTGTGCTTGCCCCCCACCAGCATCTACTTCTGAAGAGCTATGTGTGTGTCAGTGAAAGCCTTGCATAGTCTATTTTTTTTAAAATAGCTAAAAAATATTTAAGGGTGGGCATTTTAAACTAGGCATAGCTCTCTAATCCAAGAGTCTGTCAAGTGTGCCATCCCTCTAACAGAGGTGGGCTCTCTGGAAGGTGAGTAATGCATGTGGCCAAGGGACACACTGCTGGCTCTGCAACCTTGGATTTAAAGGCCATGGAGCCCACCTCTGCAGATGTCAGGCTGGAGAAACTCAGAGTATCCTGGCGAGAAGGTCCCAGTGGAGGAGTCATCCAGGCCCCTAACCATGAGCCAGGCCTCAATATCCATCTGAGAAGCCAGCTTAGAAACTGAGCCCTGAGCCATAGCACCACTGACCCTGAGCTATACAGAGAGATCAAGTCATCCTGGCAAGCCATGCCCCAAAAGTGGGTCCACATGCAGAATAAGAGGGCAGAACACAGGGTTTGCCATTGGCAGCAAAGATAAGCATCGCAGGGAAAAGCAAGCAGGTATATTTGTGATAGAAACTCCCAGGAGATGTCTTGTGATTAAAAAGGAGGGTAGACAAGCAAACAATTACAGTTCAGTGTCACTGATGAGCAAGTATGTTCCAATTAAATCAAGGCCATTTTGTGCCCATTTGACGTGGCACAGGTAGCATGAACGGGGAGTCTTTGTTCATCGGGGGACAGGGTTTCAGTCGACTAGCAGGGACTCAACACCTCTGATGCAGCTTCTGCCCTCTGCACTGGGGCAGGCATTTCACTCTGGAGTAGAGGAGAACAAACAGGGTCACCACATATCTGAACCTGCATAGGCGCGTGCATGTACAGGCACATGTGCATGGGGGCACACACACAGACACACACATGCACGCACGTGTACACACACATACACATGCACACATGCTCATGCGTGTGCACACACTCACACACATGCACACATACACACACATATGTATACACATGCACACATGCACACACATGCTCATGCGTGTGCACACACTCTCACGTACATGCACACACACATACACACATACACATGCACACGCACTCTCACACACATGCACACACACGCACACACACACAGACACACACATGCACGCATGTGCACACACACATGCACTCATACACATGCATACACACGCACACACGCACACACGCTCATGTGTGTGCACACACTCTCACACACACACACACACACACACACACACACATGCACGCACGCACCACTGTGTCTCCTACCACATGCAGTACAGGGTGACATCTCATGGCGCAGCTTGTAACTCCCTGATGACTGGAGAGTAAGCGTGCTTTCAGACGTGTACTGGCCATCCTCACATCTTTCGTGAGACATCTGGTTATAAACTGGCTCCCATTCTTTCTGAGTTGTGCTGTGACTGTGCTTTCTAGATTCCAGATGCAAATTCTGTATCAATATATGTTTTGCAAATGTCTTACTGCAACTATCTCTCCATTTTCTGAAAAGTGTGGGACCGAGTGCTTCAGTGAAGACACACCAGCCTTCTGCCTGCTGTGGCCCATAGCTTCTGTGGCTTTCCCAGGTCAGAACTCTTTCCTAACTCAAGTTCAAAACTGATGCTGTCCCTCATGGGTCTGAGTCTTAACCGTTGTGCATCAAAGGAAGAGTCAAGGTTTATGTCTTTGTAGCTTTACATCCAGGTTTTTTAGACACAGCTGTTGATAAGGACTATCTGCCACCACTAGTGCCTTGATCAAAATCAAATGGTCTTTCCAGGCATGGTGGCGCACACCTTTCATTCCAGCAATGCGGAGGCAGAGGCAGGTAGATCTCTGAGTTTGAGGCCAGACAAGGCTACACAGTGAGACCAAGAAGCAAACAAATGACAAATAATCATGCCCATGTGTGTGTGTGTGTGTGTGTGTGTGTGTACATGTCTGTATGTGTATGTACGTGTGTGTGCACGCATGTGTGTGCATGTGTACATGTGTGTATGTACGTGTGTATGTGTATGTGTGTGTGTGCGCATGTGTACATGTGTGTATTCGTGTGTGTGTGCATGTGCGTGTGTGTATGTGTGTGTGTGCGCATGTGTACATGTGTGTATTCGTGTGTGTATGTGTATGTGTGTGTGTGTGTACTGCTCATCTACTTTGTCCTATCCATGAGTCTGTGCATTTATGTCAACATTGCCTGACCTTGATCACTACCGATGACAAGCCTTAAGCCAGCCATTCTCAGCCTATGGCTTGTGACCACTTTGGGGGTTGCATATCAGATATTCTGCATATCATACATAACGATTCATAACAGCAGCAAAATTACAGTTATGAGGTAGCAACAAAAGCAATTTTATGGTTGGGAGTCACCACAACATGGGACACTGTATTAAGGGCCATAGCTTTAGGAGGCTGAGAACCACCGCCTACACTGACACAGCGTGAGTCCTCTAACACAGAATCTGGGGGGTGTTAGTAAAGTCCCTGTCTCACAAGCGTGAGGATTTGAGCTCAGATTCCCCAAACCCACATAAAAGCCTGGCACTGCCAGGCTCAGCCAGGAAGGAGACAGGCAGAGGTTCCTGAAACTCAGTGGCCTCCTGAGTTGACAAGCTCCGTGTTCAGTGAGAGAGTCTGTCCCCAAAATAAAACAGAGCAGTTGAAGAAGACACCAACATCAGCCTCTGGCCTCCACATGCAAGCATGCACATTCACACGTATTCACAAACTCACACACACACAAACTCACACACTCACACACTACATATACACAAATGCACATTCGCACATATTCACAAACACACACACACAAACTCACACACTCACACACACTCACACACTCACACACTACATATACACAAATGCACATTCACACATATTCACAAACACACACACACATACACTACATATACACAAGAAGCTCACCCTCGTTCTTTATTGCCTAACTGGTAACCAGCATCCCTATGGGTCAGCTTAGGACAAGGATGCCCTAATGATTCTGTGAGCTTGGTATAGCTCAGGGTGCTTACAATTTTTTTTGCTAAGTGATATTCTGTAATATTGGCTCTACAGACCCCACATGTTTTGCTTTATTCTACTAAGCTCAAGAATTCCACATTGATGCTATTGCAATGATTTCAAGCTTCCCACTTCTGGTGTTTATTACTTCTGCCTAGAAGTACAACTGACCTTTGTATATTGGTTTCATAAGCTGTTGCCGTCCTAAACGATAGTATTAGCTTTTGAAGCTGCTTTGTAGATTCCTTTGGGCTTTTCCTTAGATAACCATCATCTGCAAATAAAGACAGTCTTCTTCTTTCTTTACAATTTATAAGCGCTTTGTTTCTTTTTCCTGCCTTATTGCATAGGCGAGGATTTCCACTTGCAGTTAAATGGGAAGCATGTGGCCTCACCTTGCTTCTTGGTCTGTGCTCAGCACAGATGTTAGATACAGGACTTTTATCAGAATGAAGAAGTCCTCTTTATCCCTTGCTTACTGAGATTTGCTCATCAGAGTTTGAGTTTAAAACACTTGTACAAAGTACATATAATCCCAAGCTTGTATATAAAGGCTCAGATGCATGCTTGACTACAGTTAATAGAAACCAACATCATCACCATCTCACCAGCACCAGCATCATCACCACCATTGCTACCAACATCATCATCTTCTCTATCATCACTGCCACCAGTACCAGCACCAGCACCAGCACCAGCACCAGTCTTCATCACTGCCAACTACCCATCACCAGAACTTAAACAAGTAAGGGATTATGATGCTTTTGCTTCTTCTCTACAGGTTTAATGTTTCCATATGAACACATTGCATTTATAGCATATTAAACAGACGAATGCCAGTTAGTGCCAGCAAGAAGCAGCACTCCAGAGATAAATACCCATTCTCTCTTCGTGTCTACCCCCAACAGCAAGATGATCCCAGGACCCATGGTCTTTGTCTCGATAGTGGGTAATTTTCAACTGGCCTTCCTAAAACAAAGCCATGTTTTCAATTCTCAGGGCTGTGTAATCCCAGGAGACTGGCATTTGAAGGCGGTCACCCTACATCATAAGTCCACCCAGGCCGCTTGGCGAGTCCTGGCTCTGCCTCACCCTTGCCCTTTCAGACTGAAATGTGGACAAAAGGCAAATGTGTCTGTTGGCCACTGGCCCCTCCCAGCACAGCAGCAAGCTGGCATTGCCTTTAAATTCTCGTTAGAAGAAACAGCTTTAGAAACAGAAGGGAATTGGCCCCTGAAGACGGTTTAACTCCTATTAACTGCCTAAAAGACAGCCAGATGAGAGGAAGGTGAATGGGATACATTTCAGGTTACAGATGCCAGCCAGCAGCAGCCTTGCCTCGTGAACCCATCTCCATTCTCACGGTTCTCCAGGTCTGAATGGCGCTGTCAGATCATAGACCACACCCTACCGGGAGGCATTTTGCTGGTTCTGTGTGCAGGCTGCCTGGCTTGTTTCCAGCTGTTTGCTTACTGTTTACAACGCAAGTAGACGGATGCCTTTCTACTAGTCCTTTCTGTCCCTCTATTTGATTATCTGCATGACTCCGAAATGATCTACTCCGATTGCATGATTGCATTGGTCACCGTGACCCTTGGACAAACATCTCACAACACACCCCAGGACCAGAAAGCAGTTTTCCATTTCCAAAGCTCAAGGTCAGTTCCGTGGAGGACGAAATGACCCCAAGGCTGAGGAGTAGGAAATGGGCTCCTTCCTTCCATAAGCCCAAGCCATGGCAAACCACACTGGCTCTCAACGTCTTATTCCTAAGAAGAGGTAGGAAAGGGCTCTCTACATCCCTCTGCAGGCTAGGGAGCTGCAGCTAGCCCTCCTGGGCTGCACATCATTAGCATTCTGGACAATGCCTTCCTAAGAAGGATGTGGAGAGGCCTTTCATGGAACACCCATCTTCTTCCAGGTCAGGCTGGTCCCTGTCTCCGCTGCTCAGCAGACCCAGACCACTCCACTACCTTCCAGGTGCTTCAAGCTGTGGTGCGTTTCCCAAACACAGGCAACCAGTGGGACACCTGGCAGGGAGAGGACCCTGACACTGGCAGAATGCAGTATGCTTGCTCAGTGGGCCCCAGCTAGGATTTGGCAAATACAGATGTCCAGAAAGGGAAGACGAGAATAGGATTATGGTTAGTATCTGTTAGGTGTCTACTGGGTTCTAGAAGGTTCCATCATGACTAATGGAAGGGCAGCTATGAAGCTTAGAGTGTAGGTGTGCTGTTCTTATTCCTAACAGTTCAGTTACTCATGTTGATCCCATGACTTGGAAGTATTTCTCCCATTCTCTAGACTGGGAAATTCACATTCACCTAAAGGCTTAAAAGATCTAGCATGTGTCACAGGTGCCTGGCTGGGTCTCAAACTTTAAGCAAAAGTCCCTGGCTGTCTCTCCAGAACCAGAACCAGGAGATTACTTCTTTGTGGTGGATTGAACACACACACACACACACACACACACACACACACACACACACACACACACCCATTTTACAGGTGAGCTTTACCCTGACCCCTGAGTAGCACGCTACCCAGGATGTGGTAGCGAGGTGGTAATTGCCACTGCAGCAGGAATGGAATTCAAAGACTACAGGGCTCTACTCTTCCTATGCTTGGCATGTGAGTAAGTGTCTCAGAATTCACCCTAAGGAAACAATCAGCAGCTGAGAGGGTCCTCTGGAAAGACGGTCCCGAGCTCTGTTTACAACAGCCCACGGCTGGAAGCAGCCCAGATCCAACACCAGAGCACAGTTAACTCGGCAACAGTGAGAGTCTTGGTCCCCAAATATGACATGGGAAGGTCCAGAAAAAAAATTATCCAGACATTTAAAATAACGTTTACTCTAATATACTGTTACAATGTTACAAATACAGATGAACGGTCGCTCATCTGGAACTGTGCCCAGTCTGTGAATGAAAGCTTGCCACAGGTATGTATACACAGGAACAAAGACAGCACACCCCAGCTTCTCTATAACGAGGCTTCAAGCATCCCCGGGAGGCTTGGAATGCCTAGCTGGTGAGTGGGGGTGGGGTACAGCGGCCGAACTTACAATGAGTTCTCAATGACACACAGATGACTCTTATTCCTGAATAGATTCACCAAAAGCCAAAAGCCATTCTTCGGAAAAGAGGCTACAGTGTCTGAGCAGAACAGTGCCGGGAGCTTTCGCTGAGCCCAGAGTACCCATTTTCCAAGTGAAGCTTGAGGAAGCCTGTGGCAGCCTCAGTTTCTCCTGCTGTAAAATGGGCGAATGAAGACCTGGCAGTCCTCAGCTGCAGGTTCCACTTCCACAACCTCACATAGAAGGCGCGTTGATGAGCCACTTGCAGACTTACCCTGGGTTTGCCTTACGGACTTGTTTGGTTGGTGGGTTAGTTTTGTTTTTCGAAACAGGGTTTCTCTGTGTAGCTCTGACTGCCTGGAAAATCACTCTGTAGACCAAGCTGGTCTCCTTGAACTTGGAGATCTGCCTGCCTCTGCCTTCCAAGTACTGGGATTGAAGGCTTGCATCACCACTGGCTGGCAGCTTCACGAACTGTTAAAAGCCTAGTTTTCATTATTTGCATGGATGTGTGTGTGCACTGGATTCCCCTGGAACTGGAGTTACATGTGGTTGTTAGCCTCATAACATTGGTCCTGGGAACCAAACTCGGGTCCTCTGAAAGAACAGCTTACGCCCTTCCCCACTGAGCCATCTCCCTAGCCCTTGCTTTATAAACTTTCAAGGCCACGAATTGCTTTTAGTGTTATTTCTGCCAAAAGGCATGCAGCCCAAAGCAGCCGGTTCGCACTTCACTGCCTCTGCTCTGTAGCTGTGCATCTGCCTGCTTCCCAACAGCTCACTTCTGGGGCCCTGCATTCATCTCTCAAAAGACGTAGGCAAGAACTGTGGCCTAAGGACCTGCTACCCACTCCGGAGGAAAACCCGAAGTTTCTTGAAGACGGGTGCTGCTCAGTGAGTCGGAAAACCTCTTAAACCTCATTGCTTCCTGACTGAGTCGGAAAACCTCTTAAACCTCATTGCTTCCTGAGCTCTGTCTTATCCTGTGGACACACCGTAATGTACGTAAATGCATCCCCCATGGCTAGGCATGGTGGTACATGCCTGCGATCCCAGCATGCACTGAGGCTAGCCTGGGCTACTTAAGGAGAGCCTATCTGGACAAATGACTCCTCTGGGTGAGCAAGCAGGCGTTTTGAACCCCTGCTCTTCCCACACATGAGTGAGGACTAGAATGCCCTCCAAGGGGCAGAGCTGCTGTGTCAAAAGGGCACATGCACTTTAACATCTCAATAGCTACTGTTGGTTGCCTACTGTAAAAGGGCAAGATACAAGGTGTTCACTTCCCCAGCTAACAGTGCATGAGGTATCCTTAGTCCCGAGGCTTCACCTTTTTAACTTTAACCTAGTTAAAGTTATACAATTTTCAAATGTATAAAAATTCCAAATGTTTCCTTTCTGAGAACTAATTATACCTTTGACCTTTTTATTGATTTGTGGGAACTCTTTGCATATGATACCACATTGAACCCTTTCCTGACACGTGGTTTTACATTCTTTTCTTGCAATTGGTGATTGCTTTTACCTTCAGCCAAAACTCAAATAATAATTCTCTTTTACAATTTCTGAGGTTTATGTCACACTAACAATGTCATTTTCCCACCCCACCCCCACTGTGGCCTCATAATCATTAACATCTACCTCCCTTGCTTTCTTCTAGTGGTTCTGTGGTTTCATTTTTAAAGTTCACATCTTCGATCCATCTGGAATTAATCTAGTGCAAGAGGAGGGTAGACAGAGGCATCTTTGCCCTAGATGGCTTCTCCATTATCCCAGCCCAATTCAGTGATTAATCCCTTCTTCCAAGGCCCTTGTGAAACTGCAGCCTTTATTAGGCCCTGAACTCCGCTAGTGTCCTGACTTTTAAGGGCTGATTGGCTCACATGGAATGGGGGTACACTGCTCACCTGCCCCCCAACAATGCAGTCCAAGAAGGAGGCCAGAACGTTCTTGGCACTCACCCCTGCAGCTTGTTTTCTCTGTAATAGGCAGCTTGGAATATGAGATATGAGGACCACCCAAATGTCCACCAATAAGAGAGACACTGTAGCAAATCAAGTACTCACAGAGGTCAGGATAGATGGGGTGAAACCTACGGCACACACAACACAAGGACAGTGAGTCCTCCCTGCTGCCTGCAGGCCTCGGGGTTATGAGCACTGGGTTCTTGGTAGAGTGTCTGCAGGAACTGGAACGGTGTCCAGGGACTCCCCAGGTGTCCACTGTGACAAATTCCCTCCTTTCTTTCTTCTCTCCGTTCAGACCCATGAGCCCTGACTTCGAGAATTATAGGTGGTTTTAGCCACTTTTTCATTAATTTTCCTATTTTCTAAGTCATTGCAGTGAGATGCATCTATCATCACTAGCATTTATTATTATTATTAATTATTATTATTATTATTATCATTATTATTATTATTAGAGCAGGAGGAGGAAGAAGAGGAAGAGGAAGGACACACACGGGCAGGCCACCTCAGTGGGAAGCCTGACTCTGCTGGTGTTATCCTCACCTGACTGACCTGGGACCCCTGGAGACCCAACCCGAAGGGGCTGACTCTTTCTCCCTCCTGGGCTGGCATGAGGTCCAGACCTACATAGGTAGTTTAGACCTCATATGGCTAAATCCACAGCGCTCCTAGGACGCAGCTCAGACTTCAAAGATCCCATGGCCCAGCCAGGATGTCACTCTTCTCCTTGGGGCTGTGCCAGCTGTGTGCCAATTATAGGTGCATAGAGCTCACTGTGTTACACTTCAGGAAAGAGGTTTTCCTTAACCATTCCTTGGCAAAGCTACACACAGTGCCTTGGACATTGCTAGTGCCCACAGAGGTGTTGCCGAGTTGAATTTTGGGGCTTAGCAGAACAGGCAGGGCATTTAGTAGGTGTGCAGCAGCCTCAGGAAAGAAGCAGACAAGGTTCTCCTATGGCTAATAGTTCTGGACTTGAGGGCCACAGTACAGACTCTGGTTTGAACTTGTGGCCCAACAGAGACACAATTAACAGTTCGGGAGCTCTTCAGCAGGCTCCCACCCAAGTGGGCAACTGTGTGAACCCATTCCTTGAAGAGCTGTCAGAACTGAGGCCAGGGATGAGATCAGAGGCGAGGTAAAGCTACAGAGCTGTGAGGATGAGAGTGGAGAGGCCCAGGAAGAATCCCTGCCAGCAAAGCTGCTCTGCCATTAATACTCATGTGTGCATGCAACCCCTCCCCAGGGATGCGGGAGGGGCCCACCATAACCTCCCAGAATAGAGGAGCCCCACCAGTGAAGTTTCCCCAGGAATCTAGGAGGGGCTCACCCACGAACCACTGAGGGATATAGGAGGGGGCCCACAAATAGGGTTCAAATTTGAGAGTCAATGGGCAGAGAACTCTGTGTGCCCAGCTAAGAGTCAGGGAAAGAGACAGGGCAAACAGAAGCCAGCGCCTCTGGCACCTACAGACGGAGGGTGTCCCTGGGCCAGTACGAATGTCCAAAGAGAAAGGAAGGTGATGGCTGGACAGGCAAGAACCAGGCAAGATGTGAGAGCATCCCGGCACTCACTCAATCTGACGTAGACCAGGGTAGAGCCGCATGGGAGCAACAATGGGACGCCAAGGCTGAGTGGCTGTGGCTCTGCCCTGGCTGCAACAGCACTGGAGAAGCCAGACCAGGAGACAGTTTTATAAGTGACTGGAAAGAGGTCAGACTGCCTCTCTGCTAAGGAATTTATCTGCTGGCCAAGATATTGACCAGGCGTGAGCACTGAGGCAGAAAGCGCACACAGCAGGGGCCTGGTGTCTCAGTCTTAACCCAGGGAGAGAGGCTGAGAGGATGCCTGTGTCTAGAGTGGGGAGTCCTTTACATTCTCACTTCCCACCTTCAGAGTTGAAGATGACAGAGGCTGTTCAAGGGAAGGGCTCAAACACAAGGAAGCGGCCAGAGAGAGTGGGTAGCAGTGGGCCGTATTTAAATCATTGCAGAACAAGGCTGGAAGGTGAAATGGCTGACCCTGGAATCAGACGAGCTGGGGCTAAAAGCAGCATCTGAGGAATGAACAACACTGAGAGATGACTGTTCGCTGATCAGCAGGGAGCTGCAGAGAAGGCCAGAGATCCCAGGACAGTGCCAACTTCAGGCTGGCTCCTTGTGGGCACAGTCACCTAAGAGGTCCTTCCAGGAGCAGGGTAGCAACCACACAGGGTGAAGGACATGAAGAAATGAAGTCAAAGCCTGAAATGCAGCTCAGCTGGCGAGTGCTTGCCTAACATGTACAAAGCCCTGAATTCAATCCCTGGTACTGCAGAAAACCGTGCACACAGCTTGGAAGCAAAAGGGTCAGAAGCTCAAGGTCATCTTTGGCTACATAGTAAGTCTGAGGCTGGCCTAGGATTATAAGGGAAGCAGATTAAAAAAGAAAAAATCGTCCCCAGGAGGAGACAAGATGTGCTTAGTTGTGTGCAGGGCCACCGGGCTCTCTGGAGACATCAGACAGGTTATGCTAGGATGCAGGTGCCCATCACCATGACCAGCTTCAAGACTGCTATTTTCCTAGACATCACTGAAAGACCCAGGGTGGTTCAAATAAGCATGGGAATTGTGATGCACAACTCTGGGTCTGGATCTGTGTCTGAAGAGGGGACAGTACAGTAGGACCTCAAACCAAATATGCTGATCCAACACACATTCGTGGGCAGGTTCCTTGGCCAACCCACAGTCGCTAGATGTGCCTAGGCAAACACTGGGCATCCTATCCCTGCAGATATCAGGGCATCTAGCCTAACAGCCCAGCTCTACAGTGCTCAGATTACCTTTCCAGGACTCTTGTGTCCTGCCCCAGAACAGGCAAAGCGTGGGCCAGGGCTTCTCTGGCTTCCCAGCACCAACTTCTACCCCAGCATGGCTATACTCTTGTCCAGCGGACACCCTGGAGTTTGCAAATTACTTTCAGCTAATCCCAGGAAGGATTCACTAGGCATGCCCCGTGCTGGTCCACTAGGAGATACAGCAAACCCCAGATCCGTCTGGTTCTTTGTGGCCTCAACTCTGCCTCCTTAGATCCCCACCACAAGCCTATGAAGGACAGGGACATCATCCTGGATGAGGACTCCACCCTACATGAGAAGAAACTAAGGCACAGGCATGACACGCCTGAAGTCGCACAGGCTATCCAAGCCACACCCAATTTTAAATGGCAAGAAGCCCTGAGGTGCAATGCGGCCCTCGGCCTCTAGGTGATGCCTTCTCTTCCCCCTACAGCCAGAGACCTGAGTTCCAAGTTTCACTGCCCCTCCACAGAGCCAGGGCCATCCTCTGCTACTACGTGCTAGGAACTCTGGTCCCCTGGGTGACCAAGCTATCTAAGATCACAAGTACAAGTTGATCTTTCACTCACCCTCCCTTGTAGTGTCCAGGGTAGACCACGGGGTCAGGTGGGTGGCCTAGGCAACAAGCACCAATTATAGGATCAGAGCCCCGTTGGGCACCCTAAAACAGACAGGTCACCAGACATTGTTCTCAGAGTTTTTAATTTTCTTCTCCAAAAAGCTCATGATTTAATGGTAGGCTACACCATGCTTAACTTCTCTGGCCACATCGAGTTCATTGCTAATCCGTGACAGCTTAATTCATGGACCCTCTAACTAAGGACTCAACCTTCACCGTCTTACGGGGAGGAGGGGGTGCAGGGGAAAGTCAGGTCCAGCAACGTCCCCACTCTCGCCATCGGTGTTTGGCCTTCCCAGATCATCCCCCACACTCATTTCATCAGCTGTCAACTGAGATAGAACAGACAGCCCCTACCTGGCCATAATCCCCACTATCTGACCTTCTTCCCACTAAAATGGAAAAACGTGACTCAGACTCCTAAACAAACAAGCTCCTCACAGCTGGATGGTGTGGACAGCAAACCCACAGAGCTCTCCAAAGACAGATCAGATGGAGCAGAACACAGGACCCCAGGGCTGAGGGCTCTAGGAAGCCAGGGACAGGAACTTGAATCCCAGCCCCGATGACCCCCACACACAAAGTCCACTCATTCTGCCACTGTCCCCACACCCTCACGCTGGTCCCTGCCACAGGGATGGAGACGCCCCAAAGAAAAGGGGGAAATGCCTTCAGTGGAGACTAAAATGTCATCTGCCATCAGCCTCCGCCTTCTTTATGTGCCCTGACGCCAGCCTGAATCCCACCCCTCAGGCTGACAGTCATTCCCAGAGCACAGATGTTGTCTTAAGGGTTCAAGCTCTGTCCCTTGCCAGTCTCGGGGCTTCTGTGGGCCTTGATCTTCTCACCTGTGAAATGGGGAGGGGGGTGGTGATGCCTCGTATCTTAGAGCCAAGCTCTTTAAACCGTAAGTTGTAACACCTCATGAGTCACATGACAATATGGAGGGGTGTCATGAAACACGTTGGCAACAGTAACAGATGTCTAATGAGCAATCACCAAAAATTAATTTCAAATCAAATGCACTGTAAATTCGAGGTTTTTTTGGCAAGTGGCCACCTATGGTGCATTGTGTGACCTCACTACGACTTTGGATCCGGACCCAGATGCTCACTACATATGCCTCAGTTCAGAGTCCAGACTATTGCACCTTAGGACACCAGTGCTTTGGCTGTGTGTGATGTGTCCTGCTCTTAAAGAAGCATAATGACTTCATCACAAACAAACGACACAAGCTTTTCGTATTTCCCCACCATCATCCCTCAGGAGCACGTATCAAATTAGCATATCTTTGAATTATAATATGCTACAATGTTTGATTTTTCAAAAGTTGTCATCTGAGCTGCTGATCTGAGCATGAAAACAAAATTATTTTTGTTCACGGAAAAAAAAATCATTAAGTGAATTTTGGCTTTGGATAATTTCCAACAATTTATCAAATGGCCCCAAACCCACCTCCGTCAACTCGCACTACGAATTTGTATGAGGCTGCACTCTCAGCATTGACAGCCATAAAATCAAGATACTGAGCATCTCTGAAAAACACTAAGGCCACTCTACATCTGGCAGTGGCAATATTCAGCCGAGAGTTAATCTTTACGCAAAGATAAACAAGTGTGCCTATCTCATTATCACGTAAACTTGCTTACGTCTTTAAAAGATGGCATATGTATAGCAAATTGTTTTAAAATAAACTTCCTCTCACTCATCAGTAAATATTTGGTTTGTGTGCCTGCTTTACATATCTGTAGAACCAGGACCACATGAAAAAGGGGTTCATGCAGAAAACATTTAGAGCCCAGGTTTAGAAGATGCCATTAGGAAATACGAGGTCGGACAACACCCGGGAGAAGGGGGGGGGGGAGGAGAAGGGTAGGGAGGAGGGGGGAGAGAGGAGGGAGGAGGAGGGAGGAGGAGGGAGGAGGAGGGAGGAAGAGTGGGGAGGAACAGGAAGGGGAGACTGAGAAGGGAAGAGTGGAGGAGGAAGTGGAGGGGAAGTAGGAAGAGGATGAAGAGAGAAAGAAGAAAAAGGAGAGGGCATAGGGACAGGAAGAGGGGAGCAGGAGGAGGAAGCAACCTGGGGAGTCCTGCTCTTCACTTGCAGTGACCATTGGGCAAACTTGCCTCTTCCTGTGTGGAAGGTTCCTTCTACCTTAACCCACACACACGTTAGCAGAGACAGGGGAAGCTTTGGGGAGTAGCAAGACCCCAGAGCCTGCTTGGAGCCCTCAGCCCCTCCCCTCCGGTCCAGAGGCTGACCCTCCTCCGCTGTCCTGACCTGATTGCAGGGTACCTGAAGGACCACAATGGACAGATCAGCTGTCCGCTCCCCATTTCCAGTCAAGCAGAGAGAAGGGTCTTGGCTTTCCCCTACGGCATCCCATGTGGCCTTTCTGCCACACTGTCGTTGCCCTAGTACAGCAGTCCCTCCTGGAGCCTGAAAATCCGCCTCAGGGGCCAAGCAGCTGTTTGCAATTGGCCCAGCCCTAGCCCCAAGCAGAGGAGGTGAAGTAAATATGTCCACAGGCTAGACTCAGGGAATCTTGGGGCATATGAGGACAGGCAGCCCCAAAGCTAAGAGACCCAGGGCTGTCCCTCCCCATGGACAGAGCCAGCAACAGTGAAGAAATGGGGCGGGCCTAAAAGAACAGGAAAGAGCTTTCTACTTGCAGCCCATTTTACCCCTGTTGATGAACAGGGAACATTTCACCAGCCTCATGCCAGGGTTTAACACAACGGCTTGGAGGTATTTTACAGCACCTGCCAGGGGTTGGAGTGGGCTCTCCTGTCTGCACACCACCCAAGCAAGATGTTTAGGAATCCTGGTGGTCATCCAAGAAAGCCTTGGATAAGCCAGCCTTCAGTGACCTTACAGCCAATGGAGGCAAAGAAAGACCTTAGAGCTGGAATAGCGCCCCCAGCTGGTTGGATCAGGACAGCCAGGCTCCTTTCCCCAGCACCAGGATTATGGCAGATGGACCCTCTCTGGTTCCCTCTCCTCCCGACCTGTGACTTCAGAAATCCCCAACTCAACTGAGTGTAATTATCTGCAAGTGGCCTGAGGCTGGAGGCCAGACCCCAGATTCAATAAGAACTCCCTTAAGGCATCTGTCTGTTCCTTCCAAAGTGGCCAGCTGGCCCTCTCACCAGGTGTCAGATGCAGGGAAAGGTGGGATGGCCCCAGTGTGACCCAGAGATTCACCCTCATCACCACCGGGACCCCTTGCCCTAAGGAAGTGACTGTGGCTGAAGTGGCATGGTACTATATCCATACACAGTAACTTTTACCCTTCACAGAAATTAAGGGCTCAATCCCAGTCACTAACAAAGACAAGCTACGGACCAGTTACATTCTAGCCCACCCTCCATCCTGCTGCCATCGACTACCCACATGGGCTGGAGGCAAGTCACCATCATGGGCTCGATGCCCACAGCAATCACACGACCTCCGGTCCTACCTACCCTCAGCTCTGTCTCCAGTTAAACAATTCTGATCAGATCAGAGAGATTAACTGGCATGCTCCAGGGCCCACCGCCAGGAGCCCAAACACGCTCTCCTGATCCACAGGACCCTCCACTGTCCTGTTCTCTTAGTATCTGCTGAACTTTCTTTCACACTGCCTGAAATACAACTGAGTTGGCAGTAGGGCCAGGACTTCCTGGGGACTGCCTGCTGTGCCCAGAGTTATCCACTGTGCCCTCAACTGATCACTAGCATCAGAATTTGGGAGGGTTGCCAGGGATAGAACTGGCTCCATGAATGAACCCACATCGGCAAGGCCGGGTCCTGGGGCCACCGAAGCTGATGGTTGTGTGGGTGGCTGGGCTCCACCTGCTGAGCCCGGGGGGGGGGGGCGGCTTTTTGAAGGAAGTGGATAGCCTACTTTACTTTCCTCAAGCCCAGAGAACACCAGGCACGTCTAGGCAGGGTCACTGGCCCTCTGCAAAAGACTTGCTAGCATTCAGCTCTCTGGGGGCCAGCCCTCCATGCCAGGGTGTTACTAGAAGGCAGAAGAGCCCCTGCTGCAGTTGGCACATTGGGGATGCAGCTTTCCTGATACAGGGCGCAGCACACAGGGTACCCACCTTGTGTCACACACTAGGCAGTCACTGCGGGTCCTCAGCCCCAGGCTTGGCTGAGTGGAGCCTGTGCCTGCCACTCAGCTCCCCAGCCAGCAGCAGTCAGAGGCCTCAGGGACACACAGCAAGGACAAGCTCCAGGAGAGCACTTCAGGCCCTCTGCTTCAGTATTGTCTACTCAGGGGATAGACGGGGCTGATGCCCAGCCATAGGTAGCTGGAAGCGGGATGGTCCCAGGCTTCCCTGCAGCTCCTTAATAAGCTCCATGTATGAGCTCTGCAGGCTCCCTGTGTGCCCCACACAGGCATGTGCTGATTTCATATATATCATACAAGAGGAGCTACAGCAGGCTTTGCAATCTCCATTCAGCTTGCCTCGGTGATAAGGTTGCATTTTATGTCCACTTTGCAGATGGGGACACCAAGGCACAGAAGATGCCTCTGTTGTGCTAAGTCCCAGCACATAGGATGTCTGAGGGTGTGGGAAACAGCTGCCCTCTGCCCCTCTGGCTTGGGCCTCCAGGGCACTGACCCGCTGTAATATCCATCTCTTCATCCTTCCCACGCAGATATGTCACCAATAAGAAAGTGCAGTCTCAAGACCACACTAGCGTAGGCTAGAGGAAGGGAGCCTGTGGCCAACAACGACAGGGAGAGTCCAGAGAGGCGAAGGAGTTCAGCCAGGAGGCTGGCTTCTAGAGACAGTCACTGCTGAAAGTAGGTGACTGACGATCTGCTCTCTCTAGGGTGTGGATGGAGAGGCTGGGGGGTGAGGCAAAGCTAGCAGCGGGCAGACCTTGGGGCTTTGCAGAAGTTGGGGCCTTGTTGGAGCAGGTTTCTCCCACGACCCTCAGTGCTGACAGACTCTCAGTCATGTCATGCTCCAGAACCTCACAGCCTCATACCCTCCAGCCCAGCCCTGATCCCTAAGATCTGCTGGGAAGTATACAAGAGTCTGCTGAACAACAGTCTTCCCTTTGGAGAAGACTGGATGGACCCCACAGACAGGAAGCAGGCAGTGTCCTGATCCGTCAGCTGAAGGAACCATATAAGGAAGGGGCTTCTGGGGCATCCCCAGACTTGACACAGCTTCTTACACT
This sequence comes from Uromys caudimaculatus, assembly GCA_028551405.1. NCBI lineage: Eukaryota > Metazoa > Chordata > Mammalia > Rodentia > Muridae > Uromys > Uromys caudimaculatus. The sequence goes on from CM052701.1 coordinate 136,559,247, forward strand.
ACTTCCCCAGCCAGGCCCTCCCATGCTGAAACTCAAGCCCTATTAGAGCCTAAGAAACACCTCCCTCAAAGGCCCTTCCCATGTCAGCCTCCCAGAGCCGGACTAAATTCAAGAGGCTCTTTCTGCGCCCACTATGGCAACTGCAGGCCGTCCACACTATCTGCCACTGCACTCTATGAGCTCTGACAATGGAGGAAAATTAACTGAGCTCGGCATGCGTCTGGGCATACGCCTGGACCACTGCCCTCCCAAAAGAGGGTGTGTCAGGGGTGTCTCGTCCTGTATCAGAAAGGGAGAAGAATTGTTGTCCAGTGCCTGTGGCAAGGACATTGCTGTTTTCCTGAATCACCCACTTCTGTCTGAAGGAAACAAGGGGACCAGGCCAATGCCACCTCATTGGCTTTTTAGCATGGGTTGAAGGCCAGATACTAATATATGACTGTAGTGAGGACCACAGAAGCAGAGAGCAACCTGCATGGCTTCCTGTGACCTGGTCTGGCAGAGCCTCCATGTACACATCTGTAAGATTCAGTCCCACCTAAAGATGTCTAAGGAGCACAAGCACCATGCAGGTCATGCTTGGGGAGCACTCAGGAGCACAAGCACTGTGTAGGTCATGCCTGGGGAGCACTCGGGAGCACAAGCACTGTGTAGGTCATGCCTGGGGAGCACTCAGGAGCATAAGCACTATGCAGGTCATGCCTGGGGAGCACTCAGGAGCACAAGCACTGTGTAGGTCATGCCTGGGGAGCACTCAGGAGCACAAACACTGTGTAGGTCATGCCTGGGGAGCACTCGGGAGCACAAGCACTGTGTAGGTCATGCC